>CM031240.1:406796291-407153791 GCA_018340775.1 Taxus wallichiana var. yunnanensis | reverse complement strand
GACTGAGATATAACAATAGAATGTTATCTTCAAAAAAATTCCATTCCTAAAAATGATGTAATAATCCCAAATCAATCATTTCAAAGTACTGTTTCAATTTAGCTTTAATTTTTAAAATTAAACTATTTGAATTTCTATTAATAAGACAATATTAAACATATAATATAATAAAAATAATTTTATTATTTTCAACTTTAACAAAGATTTCATCTTTAACAAAGAGATAATTATTATATGAGCAATTGGTGAAACCAATATCTTTGTAAAAACTGCTTATTTTTTCATAACAAGCTCTAACAACTTGTTTTAAGCCATATAGAGATTTTTTTAGTTTACAAACAAAGATTTATTTTCTGGGTTCCTCAAAAAATTTAGGTTAGGTCATGTAAATTTATTATTTCAAATCACCATTCAATAAGGCATTCTTAACATCTATTTGGTCAATTTCCCAATCATATTGAGTAGCTAAGGCAACGAGAATCCTAATGGTGCTCATTTTTATAACATGTGCAAAGGTTTTTACATCGTAAATCCTAGATTTTTGAGTAAACCCATGAAATACTAACCTAGATTTGAACTTATTAAAATTTTCATCAGCGTTATAATTTATTTTGTAAAGCCACCAAGAGCCAACAATATGATTTTTTTTGGAGAAGAAACAAGATCCCAAGTTTAATTTTTAATTAAGGCATTATATTCAAATTTCATGGCTTATACCCATCTTTCTTAATGACACGCCTCTTAGAAATATTGGGTTTTTGACTCATACATATTCATTAAGGCATGGTAGGTATGGTGGCTTTTATTCATCTTACTAAGGTTATCAAAATTATAATTTTTAAGTAAATATCGATCCCATTCACGTTGTTTAGTTATAAATGATATAGGAAGAGACTCTTGTTCAATTATAGAATCATTATTACAATCTATTTTTTCTTCATTACATTCATCAAGATCATTGTTTTCTAACTCATTAGATTCATCATAAATAGAATAAATAGAGGATGAATTACAAAAAAAAATTCAAGGATTTTATCATTCATGTTCTTAATAAATTCACATTTTTTGCATGATCATAAATCCTTAAACCTTTTATTTTACCTCCATACCCTATAAAGATGTAAAAATATGAGATTTGATATAAATTGTTCTTGTTTAGTTTAGGAATGAAGATGGAGGCAGGGCTTCCAAATATTCTCATATTGTATGTGTTAGGTTTCTTATTAGTTCACTTTTTTATGGGAGTAGATTGTAAAAGGGATTTAATAGGGAATATGTTCGAATATGAATGACGGTATTCATAGATTCAACCCATATAAATTAAATTTAGGGAAATATGCTAAGTGTAACATGTTCCCTGGCCATTTCAAGAATGGTGAGGTTTTTCCTTTCCACTATACCATTATGTTAAGGAGAATAGGGAGTAGTGAGTTCCCTTTGTATTCCACATTTAATACAAAATGAATCAAATGCTTTACTAATATATTCTCCTCCATTATCTGTTCTAAGTTTTTAATTTTATGACTAGAACTATTTTCAACTAGAGCTTTAAATTATTTAAATTTGGATAAAACATCATATTTTTAATATAAAAAGACCAAATCATGTGAGAATAATCATCAATGAAAGTAACTTCATACAAAGATCCATTTAGGGAAGGAACTTCTAAAGGTCCTCTAACATCACTATGAACAAGTTCAAGAGGTTCATAGGAGTTTTCTTCATGATGGCTATGGAAGGGGTTTACAGATTGCTTACCACGTAAGCACCCTTCACAAGTTTCGAGCATGAGAGATAAGAGGTAGTCCAAAGGTTAAGATGACAGTTTCATACATTCTCATAAAGTTAACATGACTTAATATTTCATGTCATAACTATAAATCATTCTTATTTTGAGTAGAAAGACATGAAGCGAGTGCAACACACACACACACACACACACACACACACACACACACACACACACACACACACACACACACACACACACACACATATATATATATATATATCTATCTATCTATCTATCATCTATCTATCTATCTATATAAACCATTCTTTTGTATGCATTCTGAAAAATTAACATCTAACTCTTTTTTAATATACCATTTATATTTTAGTAAAATTATACTATAGTTATTTTGAGTTAGTTGTGATCATGATAGTCAAATTCATTTTCAGTGTAGGAACACATAAAACATCATTTATATAACCATTAAAAAATTTAGCTCTACCTTGACTTTGAACATCAAGAATGGAATGATCACCAAGATAGATTTGATCATTACATTCTTTAATATCATAAACATATATATAGGTCATGTGACTAGATGCACCACTATCTAAGATCCATTCATTTTATTTTGCAGTAACTAATGCAACATGTAAAACAAATACATTAGGTTTTTTATTATTCTTTTGATTTTGATTTGGTTTGTTTCCTTTCTAATTTTTGAAATTTGGTTTTTGTTTACCTTATAGTCTTCTTTTTGTGGCCACATTTCCCACAATTATGGAAATTTCCATCAAATCTGAATTTTAGGTGATTATTCATTGGTTTCTTATCTTTACCAAGGGGTTTAAAGTTTTATTTGAAATTCTTATTCTTGTTAAACCTAGAAAAGTTATTCTTAGGATTTTGAGTGAGAAATGTTTGAGTGACATTCTGTTTTGAATCAAATCTCTTCATTACTGATCTTCTTGAATTATGAGGGCATTAAGAGTAGATAAATCTAGAATCTCTTGTTCATTTTGATATTTTTAGTTTAAGATGGAAATGATGTTCAAATATTTTATGGATGTTCACTTCAATGATAAAGTATAACAATTTTTCTTGAATCAAATTAGCTTACATCCATTTAATTGAGATTTAATATTTTTTATTTTAGCTAAACATTTTACCACTTTTTCATCTTCCTTCATGGGAGTTGTCATTAATTCAAGAATCAATTTTATAATTTTTGAAATTTATGTACCTTCATGCATTGATTCTAACAAATTCCAAGCTTTGCTTAGACTTTCCTAGTTTTTTTTTATTATGGCAAATAGTTTTGAAAGGGACTATACCCTTGAGTAAAAAGATGGCCTAGAGCTAGAATAGGAATGAAAACCAGAGAAAAAGGATCATAATCCAAATGTGACAATGAATCCCAAAGTAGCCAAAAACAGCTACCCAAACAAGACAAACAACAAAAAAACTCGCAAAAAAGCAAGAGAGAGACCGCAAAAAACAACATAAAAGCAGACAAGAACATTAAAGCATCTACAACTACTTTTTGTACTTTGTCTATGCTAGTCTTGATATTCTTCCAGAATTAAACATACCCAAAGTTGTCATGTGGGCAAGTGTCGGTCTTATCCAGCTAATCAATGGTCCTTTTGCTTTCCTTATCATTTCCCAAAGTGTTGGAACTCCGCTGAGATTGGAGACACTTTTGACATGTTGCTCAATGAACTCCTCAATCGCACTAAAGATGGCCATATTGTAATCATGACGAGTTTTGGCCTTCCCTAAACGGGAGTCTAAGGAGTTCACTTCAGAGATATCATCAATCCTGGGCATGTTGTTATCAATATCCACCTCCTCCTCCTTCTTCCTCTTACCTTTCTGTTTTGCCAAGTTCTTAACCTCATCCTTCAACAGTTTCATATCAGCCTCTAAGGCTTCCAGCCTTTTTGAAGAGCTTTCCATATGCACATCCCAGGGACTGGCACTGCTAATATTCAGTAGGTCATGTGCAATTTCAATTTCATGAGGACCCTTCCCCACAACAAGAGTCTCAAGGTTAAGCTTTCTAGAAGCCCTGGTAACTGGTCTGGCCGAGGTGGAGGCGAAGTGGGGGGCAGGAGCAGCAGTAGGGGGAATGGAAGAAGAATCCTGGACATCCGGTAGGGGGGTGACAACAGCCTTTCCGCCCCCATATTCCACGGATGCGCTCCTTCCAATCCTTCACAAAACGCACTGAGATGCTTTGATCATGCCCCTGAACCTTCTCCATGAAGTTGGTGATGCCACCCTTGCTGAGTATGCTCCATAGCTCAATATTATCCTTCCAGTCCAGGTCCACACTAGGCTCAATTTGGCAAGGGGGACCCCCCATCTTCACTGTGCTTAACTGTTTGCAACAAATTCCCAAATCCTTGTGAGCGCTGGAGCCAGTCCGCTTTTTACTATTGTAATCTGCACAATGTTGGAAATGAGAGCCGTTGCTTTTCCCACGAATGTCTGTGTGTCTGCTGATCTGAGCCTGCCGAAAATTGCTTAGACTTTCCTAGTTTCCAATGTGCAACAAAATTTTTCTTACACGCTTTGCAATATAATTAACATTTTTTCTTGCACTTTTTTGAAATGTAGAAACATTGTCTGTTTTCACTTGTCTTCTTATCGATTCCTTTTTCATACCATTCACGCAGTCCAAAGCTTTCGTACCATGAATTCAACTTTCAGTCAAATTTTCAAGATGTTGTAGTTAGTATAATTCAACATCTAAAACTTATCAATACTGAAATGATTGTACCCCATTTTGAATGAAACTTTCAAAATCAAATCAAGAAAAAAAAAAACTAGATTTTAAAAAATATGTATATTCAATTCTTATTCTATACTTTCAATAAAAATTAGGGTTAAGGAGAATTAAAGGAAAAAAAAAAGTTTTAGTAAATTCTTGATATCATCTCTATGTGAAAATACGTGCCAAAATTTTGAGTTTTCCTCTTCTTGGCATAATTATCTTATCACATGTTTCTTAAGACACAAGAAAGACAACTTGTCTATTTTATCAATAATTTCATAACTTCATTATCAAAATAAATATTGATTTTTGAAAACTAACTCGATGTTATATATTTTCAAAATTATATTGAAGATAAAAATCCCCTAAATAATCTAAGGAAATAATATGTAAAATAATTCTTTAAATGTTTATTGATTAAATTCATAATATGTCAAATTAAAACGTCATTTGATCAAATTATAATATCATAACATTATAAGGCTATAATTAACTCTTAATTTATAAATTTCCAAATAAATTTACCTTATATGTACAAAAATCGTATTTAAAAAAATAATTAGAAGGGTTTTGAAACTATAACTTACGATTTTCCTAAAATACTAAGTACCGACTACCATATGAAACTTTATACATATATATTTAACAAATTATTAAACTAAAGGTTTACAAAGTTTAAAAAAATTCAACTAAACCTAGGAAAAATTCTAAAGTAAGTGGGCTATGGTGAGTCAAATAAGTTGTAATGGAAGGTCCACATGACCAATGCATGCACATAACCCTATAAAATCTCCATAACCCACAAATGTCGGATTAAAATCAAGCCACCTTCCACATCTTATAATAGAGGAGGGCCTATTTAAAGGTCCACATGGAGAATAATCACCGAGATAATATCCCATGAATAATGGTTAAGCGGTTATAAGGTAATCCATATGGGGCAACTTAACATAGGATTTAATACTAATCCCTAATTTTTTTTTTTTTGATGAAAAATATATTATATTATATTAATTAAAAACAATACAAGATGAATTTCAACAAAAAAATAGGTGGTATGAGAGCACGCTCAAAAACCAAAAACAAAGCCGGACGAGCCTAGAGCAATGAGAGTCAAACTAGGCTGAGCCTAGGAGAGTACAAAAAGAAGGCATTGTCTAAAAATAGATAGAAAAACAAAATCAAGCGGAAACAAAAACATGCCCGAGGTGGTCGGATCCGATCATCCGGCCACAATGAACAGATAAGTCCTTGCCAACATCTGGAAGCTCCCAACCAGCAGCAATTTCTTCCTTGGGTCTGCTTCCCCATGAGTAGGAATGGCAAGGTTGAGGCAAGGGAATTTTTCTGATGGTGGTGGAGGGTTCCAAGCATCCTAGTGCGAAGTAGTGGTAGGGGAGAGCCCCACCCATGTTGGCAAGGTGGCAAGCCCTAGCCTTCTTTGATAAGCCAACGATCGCGGTGGAGAGCACTGCCACGATGGTGAGATAGTGAGTAATTGTGTTGATGAAATGGCCCCGGGGAGTGGTGAGTGTGACTGGAAACACAACATTGAGACTAGATGAGCTAGCCACCACACGTGGAGGGCAAAGAACACCTAGTGGGAGATGGAGGCACTCTAGAAACATTGCATGGGGCTTCCCCAGTGGCGCAAAGAAGGTCTGGAGGTGATCCACCTCCAGCACCACCTTGTTGGCCTGAACTTGAATCTATAGAAGCACATTGGAGATCACCATAGATTTATTATAAACTGAGAAAGATTGATCAACTACAAAATTAGCAAAGAAAAAATCATTTCTTTCTTTCCATATCCAAAACAGAATCCCCCTTGAAAACATGCCAAATTTGGGTGAACATAGGTAGAAGTTTGGGATTATCTCCCAAAAGGATATGCTACCAAGTGAAGAGGTGAGGCCGTGAAGGAAAGAAAAAATAATGGATCCAGTTCCAGGAAATTTGAGCTTTGGGATAGAACCAAAAGATATGCAAGATCATTTCTAGATGCCCACAAAAAGGGAAATTGGGAGCTAGGATCCCAATTTGAACAAGATGAGCCCGATAGGAAGACCTTGGTGTAGAATACACCAAAGGAAATGAGCAATCTTGGGCTCCACACATATAGTCCAAATAGTTTCAAATCACCTACCCTAGGTAGACAGAGTGGAATGAATTCCCCAACATGTATTAAGTTTTCCCACCATGGGAAAATGGGGTGAGAGCCAACGATAGCCTTTGCTGGCTTTGTAATTACAGAATGGGGTATCGGCATACCACTTCCAGTCCATCCACCATGGGCGAGAGGAATGCACAACAATCTTATGCAACATGTGGTTAGGAACCAAATTGATCACAATAGTAAAAGTATCTTGATCCTGGTTGGAAAGCCGAAAAGAGCTTTAAAATCTAGCTAAGAGTACCAAGATTGATTGTTTTTGCAGAAGAAGTCCTCTATGGTGCAAATTTTGCGCTTAAAGAATTTGAGCGTGGAGATTCCGGGACCTCTGCTAAGAATTTATCTTGGGCTTGAAAAATCAATGACCACCAGAGAGACTGTTGGTTGACAAAAATCCCATTATGAAAGCCATCCCCCTTTCATAAAGCAGGGTTTGACACATTCCCATGCTTTCCAAATACTCTTAAGCACAAAGGTGCCAACAATTTTGATGGGCACTAGGGTGATGAGAAAATTGAAAAACCCTAATCCTTTCCATGTAAGGTGGCCATAAGGAGAACCTTCCACAATACCGTGTTGTATGAGAACTTTCCAAGCTTCTTGGCCAGTAATGCTTCTGATAATCCATTTAGCGCAAAGAGCTTGTCCTTGGTGTTGAATGTGAATAAGCTCGAGGCCTCCAGAGTTTCGAGGAAAACAACATATATCCTAGGCTACCCAATGAAAACATTTACTAGAAGCATTAGCCCATAAGAAATATTTGAGCAGTTTCTCCAACTTTTGAATAGAGGCTTTGGAAGGAACCCAACATGATGAGTAGTAAACATGTGTGGCTGCAAGAACTTTAACAGATTTGGAACTTGCTAGCTAGGGATAAAGGCCTGGTGATCCAATATTCCAACTTTTTGGCCACCTGTTGAATGACATAATGCCATAGTTCAGCCGGGGAGGCTTGAAAAGCAAAAGGAATACCCAAAATTTAAAAATCTCACCATGTGTCAGGATTTTCCAATCAAAAGTGGCAAGCCAATCAGTGCGGGAAGGAAAGATTGCCAATAACACTGGGTTTTTGCCATTGAATGGATGAGCCAGAAGCTAGGTAGAAAGTATCCAAACATTGCATAACATTGCAAATGTTGGTTTCATCTTCAATAAGCATAAGAAAGGAATCATTTGTAAAATGCCCATTAAGAAGTTGTGAGTTGGGTTCAGTCAGGCAGTGAGATTCCATGAACAAGACCTTGTGCTTTGGCATGAGCTAAGAGATAACCAAAGCCTTCGGCCGCAAGCACATACAGTGTAGGGGAAAGAGGACAACCTTGCCGAATAGACCGAAAAATCCCAAAAGGCTTTGAGCTGAGGCCATTAATAGAAATTTGAGTAGAGGCATCTGCAAAAAGCATATTGATGATTGAATAAAAATGGGTCCAAAGCCAAGGGCTTGAAGCATGGTGAGAATGAATGGCCATTCAATCCGATCGTAAGCCTTCTCAAATTCAATCTTGATAAACATGGCTGACTAATCAGACATGCGGGCCCATTCCATGCCTTCCCACACCACGATGATGTTTCTCAGGATGAATCGTCCCTGTATAAATCCTGTTTTCTCTGGCTGAATAATAACAGGTAAGATTACGTAATCGTAGAGCTAATGCTTTGGCAATGATTTTGTAGGAGAAATTCAGCAATATAAGCGGCCCCAATAGGTGATTTTCTCAAGGTCTCCTTGCTTAGGGATAAATTTGATGTTTCCCTTATTAATGTGTGGCCCTAGGGATTGATTCTGAAATCCTTCAAGATAGACCTGAAATAGGTCTTGTCGAAAGAATCCCAAAGGGCTTTATAAAATTCACAAGGGAACCATCGCAGCCCGATGCTTTATCATTATCCATTTACATAGTGGCTTCATGGAGGTCTTCAATGGTGAGAATTCTCTCACAAATCACCTTCTGAGCCTCTGATAGTTTGCGCGACACAACACCCAAACATTGATCAAGAGCATCTCAACGAGATACAAAGGGTGGTTGAGCTTGAAAGACGAGCTTGTAATGACACACAAAGGCTTGCAACATAAGTTGCATGGGTCTGTAATCCGAACTTTGTTGTCCATGATAGCTCGGATCTGTTGGGAAGGCTTTCTGGTTTGGAGAGAAATAAATAATTATTTCGAGACCCAATTTCCAATCTTGAGCCAATGCATCTGAGCCCTGATATGTGCACCTCTGGCATTGTAGTTATCTGCAATTTGGATTTGTTTCTGAAGCGTAGCAACTTGCAGTTGCAGAGCTTCAAAGAAGGGATCACCTTAGAGCGCCACCATCTCCCGACTGAGAGCTAAGGTGTTAGTGGAGTAAGATTCTAAGAAATCTAGTAGTCTGATTTAAGTACGCCTTCTCACCATCTTCCCACCATTCAAACTAGCTTCGCATAGGTGGATGAAACGCTGATAGTGATTGGGTCATGGAATTAAGTTCCAAACCCATTTGACATGATTGATAGTGGGGCCATGTTGCATCAAGGCAATATTAAGAAAGAATTGGCCTTTATGACAAAAGGGGTGCACATCATGCCAACAAATACGAAATCGTATTGGAGAATGATCCGAAAGGACAAAGTCAAGCATGACCTCCATTGGGATAGAATAAATGCTATCAAACTCAAAAAAATTGAGATGACAACATGGCCCTGTCAAGCTATTTAAGAATGCGATCCATCCCTCCACGTAGATTGGTCCATGTATACCAAGCTTTAGAGGTGGGAAAGTGAGAAGCGTTAGGATAAAAATCTGAATTTATTACGCATGAAGTACCACACTTCCCTTTCACTAGGTGTCCACCTCATGGGAAGATGGCCACATTTATCATTAGGTGATTCAACCATATTAAAATCTCCACTTATAACCCAGTAAGCATTGGGAATGGAGTTGGCTATCCACCGCCACAGATCAGCCCTTTCGGCCGCATCATTCGAGGCATAAATATTTATGAGCCCAAAAGGGCGGCCATCAATATTAAAAAGGACCCATATGACACGGTTGGTGGGGTCGACACCATGGTCAATTAATAAAGCCACCATTTGGGAGCAAAAAGTGAAATTAATCCCCCATGCCCTACTTCATGATTGCTACAGAAAGCCAAGTTGTCAGGCCAGATGGATTTGCAAACCATCTATAACTAAAAACCTGTAATTTTTACTTCTTGCAAAAACAAAACGTCCAGATTTGCACATCGTTGTCGAGTTTCATGCACAACATACTTACGACAGGAGTCTGTAAGACCCATAACATTCCAAGATAAATAATTTATCGGAAATGTTGGTCGAGTTGTATCCCCATCCTCCAAGCCATCAAGGGCATCATATTGATTGTATAAGAAATGAGCAACACTGTGCTGTGAAAAATCTTGTAGATCAACTTTTTCCAGTCGGCATACTCAATGTTGTATTCTACTTCAATGGAATCCATGTTGCATGCTGGACTATGGTCCCGAGAGATGCGGGAAGGACTTCGGGGTCGTTTGGACGAACCTTGTGAGTTGCGTGGTAGTAGAAGTGGAACTAAATGCTGGTTGGGAATGTGAGAAACAGAATTTGTTTGGTCCATGAGAACCGACACCGCAAAGGGCATGTTGGAATACTTTGGCAACAAAGTAGCCGAGATGACAACAATAGTTGGTTCTTTAGTAGCAGTTGTAGGCTCCTTAGTCGGGATACTGAGAGATTGTTCCTTACAACTAGTTCCTAATGGCCATGGGAGCTAGAGGCTTTGGATTGCTGGGCTTTGTTCTTGTTTCGCTAACCCCCGACAACTTTCCAACCTTCCTCTTGTTGGGGTTTGACTAGCTTAGGAGTTGTTTTGGCCACATGGCGGTTATGAGGTAGATAAAGCAGACAATCCTTGATCTTATAATCAGATGTCTGACAACGAAAGCAAGTGTTAAGTAGATTGATATACATGACCCATTGGGAATAACGTTTATCACCCATTTGAATATCCACAAATTCTTTGAGATCCTGTGAGAGATCAATCTCAATGCAGACTCACTTTTGTGGATGAGCATTGTAAAACTTATCTACTCCTAGGCAAACTACCCGCCCAAGCAAGGCGACAATTTGTGGGAAAGAAGGCATGTGTGACAGAGGAAAACTAGTAAATTCAACCCAAACAAGAACTATAAGGGCAATATATTCAGATACCACAAAGTCCTTATGTCAGGGTGTTAACACAAGCAACGAGTTGCGAACATACCAAGTGGCTTGCTTAGCCAGAATATTGGGTGTATTAGCAAGGTCGAAAAATGAAAAAGAAAGAAACCCTTGGTCATGTTTTGAACATTATCCAGTGAACTCCATGAGGAGTCCAGATTGTGTTAACCCAAGATTTGAGCATGCTTTTAGAGGGGATTCAACCCACAAAATACCCAATGAGGAAAAACTACTCTAACCATTGACAAACAACATTAAATTCAGGAATGGGTAGAACTACATCAGGAGGAGAAAGATTACCTTGTGAAAGACCTTCAAGATGAATTTCTTGGGTCGCTTCGCCGGCGGTGCCATTTCTCGCTCCACTATCTCCTGCCATGGTTGAAACAACCGGGTTTGAAGATGGCGAGGACATTATATAGGGGATGCCCAAAGGGCGAGAAACCCTAGGAGAGACTATAGCAATAAATTCCCGCAGAGCCCGAAAAGGCCACGGTATGACGGTTAGAAAAGATAAACCCTAGAAAAGCTGACTTTAATTTTTGCGCGAGTAATTGCAGAGTGTTTTCTCTATAACCTCAAAAATAAAAATTTCAAAAATAGCACATCTCCCAAATTTGATCCATTCCAAGCTTTTTAATTTAAAGCTTTAAAATTATTTTAAAAGCCACGTGAATGTGTGGAATTTTTAAAGGATTAAATTTAATCCTAAATATAGGATGATATTCATCCATGCTAATCCTATTATCTATACTTGTGAAAAATGCAAGGTAAAGTGGTCCATATTAATTTAAATGCTAAGTGGTCCTTTGACTAAGAAAAGGAAAAAATGTTGTGAAAGCTTAAAGGATTTATTAAGAATTTTTAATATTTAAATGCAAGATGTCTACCAGTTTACATACATCCCGTTAAAATCTTATTTTATACTCCCACCCAAGGTTAGAAAATAATACAAATTAAATTCTTGTCAATGTTAATTTTTTTAAAAAGATGTTACTTACCTACACTTGGATTTAGGGTGTGCCCACTCCAACCATGCTTGCTCTCATAAATAATATTATGTGTGATATTAAAAATACTTTGTGAGAGAAATGTGTGAATGAAAATTAAAAAGAAGGGGTCTCATTTATATATCATGTGGGTTATAATCACCCACCAACAAATAAATGGTGAATATTTAATTAATAAAACTTAAATAATATTTAAATAACTTTACTTTGATACATTAATAAAATATGTTAAAGTTGATTTAATATTATAAATTAAATAATATTATAAAACAACATAAATAACACATTATAAAGTTGAACACATATTTATGTGGGGGTGTGACTTCTCGTGAAGCACCCCTCCACTTATTAATTGATTTTAATAATCAATTTAAACCATAACCAATAGTTTATATTAAATAAATAAATAAATTTCATTTTTTATTTATTTAATTATAAACTAAAGTTTATAACTTTATAATATAAGAACCATTAAGAAGGGATTAATCCTTGCTTAATATTATTATTCTAATAATAGTTTGAGCACAAAGAATCCAAGAGTTAATACCATACAAAGTATAACCAGGTCGTGTTGGATGAGCCAAATGCAAGTGCAAACTATTGCACCCAATCTTGATGCATGGATTTTGAGAAACATGACTGGTAGAAAAATGATGGATAACTCGAAAACTGGGATATCTATCTTGGTCAACAAAGCAAAAGTGGCATACAAGAAATTTATCGGCCCCAAGGATTTCTCAAATAACCCCTTCTCAAGGATATCTTGAAATCAAATGCCGCCGAGAATACTAACACCGCTAAAAATGCATATAGATCCATAAATGTTGAGTTGACAGTCCATACAGAATGACTAGCCCCGACACCAACTGTATTCCTACGATTATGGTGGTTGTCATTTTCCATGCATTGTATCTTACATTCAATCAATCACACATAGAATGATGATAATCACAAACTGATCTCTTATCTTCTATAATTATGCATTATTGCAACATGGACTCTTTGTGAGTTTAGAGGCGG
The DNA here is from genome assembly GCA_018340775.1 of Taxus wallichiana var. yunnanensis. Lineage (NCBI taxonomy): Eukaryota > Viridiplantae > Streptophyta > Pinopsida > Cupressales > Taxaceae > Taxus > Taxus wallichiana. The sequence goes on along the minus strand of CM031240.1, from coordinate 407,140,874 downwards.
CCTGAATATTGACCAATGTGAGCCATGCCAAATGGATCTTTCAGGATCATAGGAACATTATACTTGAATTTGGGACATGGAAATGCAGTTCATTCATGTTGATTCTACTCCAATTCTACGATTATGGTCATAGAGTATTCTTTCTTAGTGGTCTTCTCCAATTCAACACAAATATATTACCTACCAAATTCATGCCTAAGATATTCAAGTAAAAATACGCTTGAGGTCACAAGTCTGCAATATCCATCTGTAAGTAATGTCATTGATTCTTGATCACGCAAAGGTATTATTATTGGATCTAGTGGAATGAGCCACGCTGCAGAAGAGATGAAAAATATTTCGTATCTCAATGTTAAAAAGAAATGAACTGAATGACACCATATTACACTACAGGTCAGAACATAGGTAATCATGAACCTAATCTATATACCATAAGATGAAAATACTAAAAAATGCTGATATGTAAACTCTTCTAAAAATAATTCTTCATAAATAGAGGCATGCCATTGTACAATTGCCCCTTTGAATTTAATTAAGCTTCCATAGAATAATTAGCCTTGCTCGATACCAAATGAAATAGTATGAGTAGATTTACACACTAAAACAAAGTGTTGATTATTCATATGCAAACATACAAATATATAGGATGGATTGTTCCTATATTCAAGGAGAGATAATTTCCACAAATAATTCTAACGACTAGTCAACACTATTGTACACGAGTTGTTATAACTCACATAGCTAAATCACCGACATAATTTTAATATTACATTTACCACACGCAATTACCATGGACCAATAATAATTTCCTAACAAAAAGGTGTATTCCTTCCTTGTTTACATCTCTTCATTTCATTTTTATGAAAATGCAAATATTTCATGTTACACTTTACATTTGAGTTGAAATTTAATTCTTTACTATGGAAACTGACTACACTCTATGTTGTAGGTTTTATTGTGAAGCATGTCAACACCAAGCACAATGGGACTATACAAAACATACTCGAGAGAAGAAAAAGTGTGTCCACACACTCAAGTATCATTTCCTTTAAGCATCCGATTTGCATTTCATACTTAAATGGGGAAAAATTTAGACAATCAAATTTGGTAATACACTCTTTAACACTATTTGTTTTGACAAGGCACTCTTATTAAGATAAACACCTCTCCATTCCCACTTAGCACATTTTGAGGTCTTTTGTCTAACTTGTTTATCCTACGCACACCTGAAATTTTGACATATTCTAAGAGCACAATACAAAAATCTTAATTTAAGTCAACCGATAGGATTCAAACTTCATTTAGCATTTTTTGCATCCCTGGTCAAGGCATACACTTTAGTCAAGAATTTATATCTAGTCCTAACCTATCTATATGATTTTTCATCAGCATATCCTCCATCCTTTTTTTTCAATTCCAAATTCTCTTATGGGTCCTTTCCTCCCTCTGGGTAATCCTTTCTTTGATAATTTGTCTTCAGAACCCTATATAAGAAAGCTAACACTACATAATTACTAATGTGTAAATTCTATGGCACTACATTGATACAAAGAGCTTCAAATACTTACAAAAGCCACCCCAGACTGCCTAAATCTCACAAAATCACATCTACAATCATTAAGACATTGATATATATAGTTTTGAAGCTTATCAAGTCAAGGTGTTAGTATCTCTCATCCATAAGCAATCAAACATCCCTTCTCCAAGTATTTTAGCAAGATCTAAACATAACTCACACATTATCAAAAAGGTTTCCAAATCTAGTTGATCCATTCAAATATCATGTGCTAGGTGGATAATGATGTGCAGTTTGAGGCCTCTTTCAAGGATTTACAACATCGTTGGTGTACAGAGTGCCTAAAAGCTAAATAATATTTTTGGCGGGGTATACCATCCATGGATAGGGTTTGAGATCATGTTCAAAATATTTATAGATCTTCGCAACATGACCAACAACTAGGGTTTGAAAATGACAGACATTTCTAGGCGGTGAAAATATCAAGAAGTTACAAAGTCGAGAAATAAAATAGGTCCAAGACTGTATGAATGGTCCTTAAAGAAGTGTATGGCCCCGACCCATAACAATTTCATGTCATGGTTCCTAGAATGAAGCATCATAAGTTTCATATCTTCCTATTTAAGTAGTACACCCTCCCAAAACTTCCCAAAATCATTTGTAATCAACTAAGTGCACTCATCCTCTTATGTTTTCAATCGTGTAGCATATCGTTAAACACTAAATATGTTATTATGATATTATACAATTAATGTTGAAAGTTAATTGATTAGAATAACCTATGAAGGTCCCCTTACATCCTTTGTTGTACCTAATTCACTAATATCTTAGAGTTCACATAATCTAATAAGTGAGTAAACACATATGTGTGGCTTCTTACATTTAATATGTTTATCATGTTACAACTTCTGATGAACCTTCAACCTATTGGCTCCACCAAACCAATAACATTTTCTCATCCAAATTAATTAGATCCATAAGGCATCCGTATAGATTTTTTTCATTAAAGTGTTTTGTGTGACAAATGCATATAAATGGTACAAAAATCCATAGAAAAACTACTCCACAAATATAAACTAACTGAAATGTTTAATATCTTATATGTTTTTTTGTGTTCCCATAATGTCATAGATACATAATCATCCCAAGATTTTATTCCTTCACATATTTTATGTTATTTTACATCATAATATCTTATGAATTCCTCCACTGTACTACTAATTTTTGTATGGTGAGTTTTTTTCTTATGGTTCACAATTATAAAATATTCTAATGATACATGCACAATTTTTCTAGGGAAATGGGCTACACTATCACTTGTAAAACTCAATGAATTCCCATACCTTGTAGTTCTTTCTCCCTATAACAACTTCACAATGTTATACAAAATGTTTTTTTAGTGTATCTTTTGCATAATAAGTAAAATAATATACGAATTTTGTGATATACCATGTACCTCTATGTCATGAAAGAGGGTTAATCAGACAAATAAACTCCACTTACTTTTTATAATATGGTTCTTATGAAATGATTGGAGTTAGTGTAACTTAATCCCTTCTATTGGGTTTCTCGACTCTCTAAAAATATGACATTTTTGTTCATACTCCTTAGCATAATTGAATATAGTTGGCTACAAATATCTAGATAATAAGTTATTCCCCATAGTTGTTTCCCTTGTGTAATTTCTACTTACAATTCCTTCATGAAATTTGTGCAACACTTCTATTTATTCATGTTCAATGAGATATCTATGTAGTACTTTATCTCTTCCCATATTTTTAACACTTTTATAATAAGTTAATATGGAAAACATTTGACTTCCATATGTTTCTTTTTCTTAAATGAACACTTCTTGAGTGTAAAATCCAATGTTAGAATTATGGCTATCTCCCCTAACTCTTCTATAACTCATTATATTCAGTAAAGTTGTGTATCTAATAAATCATCTTGTATTGGTTATGTAAATTCACATGTATTTGTATGAAACAAATGATCTAGTCTTGCATTAAATCTTCTATAGTTTACCAAAATAGAGTTGAAACTATAAAATAATACAATATAGAAATGAATTATTCCATGTAATAATATTGTTTTCATGAGATATTTAAATGCCTCATGGTTAGTTAAAAATAAAAATAGTATCAAAAGAAGATATTGTTAAAAATATTAATGCATAGACCATAACTATCCCTTCCCACTCCATGGTAATGTAATATCTCGTATGTATTAGACAATTTATTCCTCGCAAAACTATATTAGGTAGTGAAAATTATCTTCACCTTGTTATGTAATATATTTTAGGTTGTTTGACATTAGTTATCTTCTCACACTTTATAGCTAATTAAATTAATTATTAAACTTGGAAAATAAATATATTTTGCTATACAACCTCCACTTAGACTCCACTTCCTTATCCTAGTCACTCCACTTCTAAAATACTAGAAAGATGGAAGAAGTAAATTTTCATGTCTAACTACCTCCCCGGATGTAAACTTCGCAACTAAAATTTTATTGCCCCTCAATGGATATTCAATCCATTCAAACCGTCTGCAAATTCCTCACATCCCATTTTTAGAATCTACATTAAAACCTCATTAACCAATCTACAACCACTCCCTAGCCTCTATAAAAAATAGGAAATAATCTTCACAATAATTGTTGGATAATATTGGAGAATTTCAGATAATCCCTACAGAAGTCCTTGGAGGCTTTAATCCCTTTAATCATTTTATTGTATCATTATTCCTTTATTTAAAGATTAAATTAAAAGCACCCATAATCCAACCATTCAAGGATTCTACAAGTTTAAATACTTCCACAATCTTATACAAGGTTAACAAAGGAGAGCTTGGAGAAAGGTTTTTTGTGTTTACATTTCTCATCTTCCATGTCTACTATTTTTTTTTTCTCACATTCTAGCATGCCTTGTGGGACTTACCCACACTCTATTACTCTCTATTTCATATCTTGTTATTATTTCTTAGTATATTTTTTTTTTCTAATTTTATCTGGTTAACATTTGTGTTTGTAGGTGTGATTTGATGTTTTTTTTGTTTTATCATGTTTACAAAGGTTTATTTTTCTATATTTGGAAGAATATGAAAATAGAAATCATAGTTAAACAATAAAAAAATCTTCCCCAAGTTGTAGGTGTTTTACCAATAAATTTAGTGGTGATTATAGTTACAGATACATTTTTAGTTATAACTAAATTTAGGTGTTTTACCACTAATTATCTTCCCAAAGTTGGATGACTTTCGAAAAACTAGAGAGTTGCATATGTAAACCCTACCGATTTGATCCATCTCAGCGTGTTCAACATCTTCCTTCTTGAGCTACTACAACCCTCCCATATCACCATTGATCTCATCTTCTCACCCTTGAGCTCACCTCTAACTATCCCTTGCCATCGCGATTCCCTTTGACAAGATCGACCGAGCCATCCCCGCCTTAGCACACTCTACCGAGTTACATGCCATGTGTTCATTGTCATGTCAAAATTTGCATAGATCGCCATGCCGGATCCACCTTTCCCCATTGCGGTAATTTAATTCCCCATCACCAAGCTAACCTCCATCATTGCTAATCCAATCCAAACCCCGTCATCTTCTTTGAACCCCCTTGACATCACCAAGCCCGATTGACCACACACAATACACCCATTTCCTTGAGCTCCTGGACTCCCCTACCAAGCTGAGATCCTTCATTCCACCCCATCCCTATCTCCCTTCACCACCAAGCTAACCTTGCAATGATCTTGACATGACCCAATCTCATGATCTCGTGACCCCTTAAATATAAACAATGAACCCAAAAACTCTACAACTTGGTTGAGACAAGTCGAGCTCGAGCCATTTTACCCCTCGTAGCACTATATTTTAGGGTTTTCCCCTTTTAAAGTTTTAATTAGCTCAAATTTAAAAATTAGGTTAAACTATAGTTAATTTATTTTATTCTAACGTCTTATTTCCTTTTTTCATAAAATTAATTATCTTTTTAATTACTTAGGGTTTATTCAACACTTAAGTGTTATTACCAAAAGTTATTACCCTCTACATGTGTTACTTTCTTGACAATATAACTTTGGTGTAACATGGATTTGTCTCAAAGTGTGGGACTTCGCAAGTGAGAAAATCTTCGAGGAGGTCAGTTATTTCTCTCCCAACCCAATGAATACTAACCTAAAACTATGAAATGTAACTATACTAAACCTAAAATATGAATTCACAAGGACCATGGTTAGAGAAGAATAAAAGTCAGAGAACGAAAAAGAGGGGATGCACCAAAAATGAGACAGTGGTTTAAATCCGGCTAAAGAAACACAAATTTATTGCATAAGAAATAATTTTAAGGGAACCAAAAATATTATAGATCATGAATGAATGAAACTTAAACCGAAATAATTGGGTAAACATCCATAAAAAAATAGATAAATTTTGAAAGGAGATCAACCACCGATAAATTGCATTGGCAATATTTCATTCATATAAAAAAGCATAGGTTCAAAATTTTGTACAAAATAAATATTGTAGAGGTCCTAAAACATGAAAATGAGAGAAAAATCTAAGATAGGTCTCTAAATTCAAAAAAGGGAACCCTTCTTTCATGCCAAGAGAATCACATTTATAGATTTTCAAAAGAGGAGAGAGAGGAGGTCATAGACCGCATTTTAACGGCTTCAACCACCTACCATCCTAAAGAAATGATATAGTTTCTTTGTGGAGGGGGAATGTACATATGACATGTCTAAAAATGCCATCAAAATCGTAGATGAAAATGTGGCACCCATACTTAATCATGTTTGGTAGTTGAGCTACCTCAAACTACACATTAATACCTAAAATGTTTTTCCTCCTTTTCACCTACCAAACTCGCCAAAATATGAATTTCTCGGTTCCATGATGAAGTTCTTGATGAGATATTTTCAACAAGTCTGATTTTTTAGATTTGGAGTAGCAGGAGAAAGATATGGCCATTTGAATTTTTATGTCCTGGGAGGGATAAGATAGAGTTCGATGACACGTTGCGGCTTATGATTTTCCATGGGGATTTCCTTCACTCATGGGTGCATTGACTACATTTTAACCTTAGACATTTGATTTGATGTCATGTGTCCCTTTATGATTAGTCATGGGGTATTTCTTTAACTGTAGTGACCATTTTACCTATGATATTATGGCACATGTCGATTGAGGTTCATTCTGGGTGGTGGGGATTGATTAACATGTAGCATGTTGGCTTGTGAAGATGATCGATGCAAGAAATATATGGAGACCCAAAAATGATATTGTCGATCTTAGGGGATGGAAGCATATTTTCATATTACATGCGAATTGTCTCCTATGTGTTGGCTCCCATTCCCATAGAGATTCCGTGTGGTGTCGGGAAACAAAGTTTTAGAGGTAGTTTAGAATTTTATAAACACTGCGAATATGTATTTTATGAGATAACTCGTCAATCCCGATAAGGTATGTCTTTGGGACTCAAGGCACATCTTGTAATTTTGCATATGAAAACCATAAATTCATAGGAAAGCTCGCCAAGGATCAAAAACATCTAAGTCCAAAATGAATATATGGGTTGTTAGAATGGCACCGAGGGCTATTTTGGGAAACAATTTGGTGACTTTCGGTATTTTTTCCTTCTAAATATGAAGACTAGTATCCTTTACCATCCATTGGCCGTGGAGTCAACCTAAAAATTTGAAAAAACCGATCGTAGACACTTGCAACTTTTACCTCTGAGTCTTTGTGAAACATTGTTTTAAACTCTGCATCAATTTTCTCTACTAGAACTCGATCATTTTATCACAATAAGTGTTTTGAGTTAAATTTTTAATGTGATTGGAAAATTTTCTTGAAATTGATTTTCCACCCCATTTTTCTAAAAAATACATGAATAAAACTCAGCAAGGCCTCTCTTAACACCCTGAATATTTACAAGCTGATTTGAATTTTGTTATGATTCCTTTTTGCAATTTATTCACTTCAATTCCTAACTTTTTCTGAACATATTTCAACCCTTAGGATCTCCATAAACCATTCTCGCAATGCAAACTATCATTGGTAACAATAAGAAGACCATGCAAAACACGTATGGAAGGGAAAAATATACTACCAATAAAACAATGTGCTAAAAATCACTAGGAGGAACGAAAAATACACTACTATGTACAAGGTGAAACTTTTCATAAGAAATGCTTGAAATAAACCCCATTAACTGGAATTTTCAATTCTTCACCATCCACTATTGACAATTAAAAAGCATTACTTGGTTTACAACTAGAAATGACATAAGGCCCACTCCACATTGTATCAAAATTTTAATGTCTTTCAGGATTATCTCTATCTTGATCCCATTTGAGTAAAAATTCACATTTCTAGAAGCTTCTAGCTATTTCCGACCTATCAAAACATTTCTTGGTATGAGCCCGATCTAACTCTACAACTTGTAAGGTCTAGTTTCCTAGTTCTTCTAGCTCTATGAGCTTTTCCTATCTAACTTCCATGGCCTCAAATTCAGACATATCCAACTACTTGATGAGCTCTAGGGCTGAAATTCAAGGGATATTGGAAACCTTGCTTCCTTACCATAGACCAGCTTGTAAGGAGAGTTACTAGTTGATATTTTGGGAGTGATTATATCAGCCCACAAGGCTGAATTTAAATTTTTATGCCAAATCCTCTTATTCTTATCCAAGGTCCTCCTTATAATTCTGAAAAGGTTCTTATTCAAGGACTCAAAATTTCCATTACCTCGGGGTAATAATTTGAAGAGCTATTCAAATATATGCCATTTCTCATAGCTCGATGAGATATTTTTGTACCAAGGAAATCCAAAGCATTATAAAAATTATGGAAGACAGAGCACTAAATCTAGTTACAATATGCTCATAGAAATCTATTTAACTAGATTTATTTTCTTCCTTTAGTGCAACTACTTCCTTCCATTTGGTTAAGTAATCAGTGGATGTGAGGATCCACTTATGACCCAGATTGATTACTCTAATAAAATCTATTCCCATTACATACATGGCTGACTTATTGAGATGTGATGAACTAGAAGAGCTACTAACCTTTCCTTACTTGTAAAGAACGTAAACATTTTACATTTCTTGACCCATGCATGACAATCATTGAAAAGATTGGGCCAATAATAATTAGCCTTCATGATTTTGAAAGCTATTTTCCTTGGAGCATGGTTTCCTCTTGCTTCTCCATCATGAAACTCATGTAACACCTTTTCCATATATATATTTTTAATTCATCTTAAGAGGATACCATTCACATCATTTCTAAACATGATACCATCAATAAGCACACAAGGAATGGAATAAATCCTAAAATACCTCCTAGGGTTCATTTTAGGGGTGAATATTTGTACATGTATGAATATTAGGATTTTTGAAGTTTGAAATTGGTGATTTTTTACTACCGTATGGTAGTAGGTTTGCCAAAATTTTATGGGTCATAAATAAATTTGACCCTAATTTCACCTTATTGTTTCCACTAAGGGCTCGACCAATGTTGGTATATTCACCATTATGTTATAATATACTATTATATATATGATTAATTCACCATAATGTAGTAATAAAATATAATTTCACCATGAGGGCACCACACGTCAGCATGATGTTGTCACCGAATGGTAACATGTTTCAATTATCGGATGAGTAACAATTTTACATGCCACCACCGATAGCATTTCCCCTCTTGCCATCGACCAATGTCATTATCACCACATAGCATTTTACATGCTACCAACTGGTGGCATTACTGCCCGATAGAATTTTTCATGCTACCGATCGATAGAATTTTTCATGCTACCGCTTGGTAGCATTACCACCTAGTAGCATTTTTCATGCTACTCACCAGTGGCATTACCTCCACATAGCATTTTCCATGCTTCCGAAGCGGTGGCATTTTTCAGTGATGTTAGACATAAAAAAAATATGGGAATTTTTTTTCTTAGACCATATTTAGGGAGGAAAATTTCTCATTGAGATGGTCATTTTAACTGTTAACATCAAAAATTTTCAAAAAACAATTCCATACAAAATTAGCAAAATATATATTTTTTCCAAAAAAATCACTTTTTCAAAAAAATTCTTTGCATTATATTTTGTGAGGGCATATTTCACATCGATCTGGTCATTTTAACTACTATTTTCAAAAATGTTTTTTGAAAAAATTACATATGCTTTTGGCCGACATCATATACTATCAGCCAACAACATATATTGTTAGTAAAAAATTACTACCACCTCCACCATTATTAAATGATTTGTCAAACCGTTCGAAACCCATTTTCTTCAAATTCATCGCCATTTTGAAAATCATTTTCACAATTTCACCAAGTAATCTATATAATTTTTTTTTTTTTTTGGGGGGGGGGTCTTAAAATGAACCCCGATAGCTCCTCTTGGCTTTTGAATAATTGAGGGCATTGACATGTTTAGAGAAATTTTACTACATTATGAGTCCAACATGGAGTAGGTGGAACATTAGTTGGTTGGTTTTGATCATGTTGGAGCACTACAATAACCACTTGTTCAATCTACTAGTTTGAAACAATTTTTTCACACACAGTCCTTTACCTCGAAATAGGTCTATTACTTTTATATCAACATCATACTCCATTACCCTAGTTATCTAGCTAGATATCTTTTCATTTAGTTCCTTGCTCCAAAAAAAATCTTTCACACCAACATGTGAAACAATTAAGTGAATCTTGTTATTGGATAATAAATGCCTTAATTTATTCAAACTCCTTATAACAACCAATGCATATTTCTCAATAAATGAATATATTAGGTCATAATGTAACACCTATATTTACTTCATAAAAAACTATGGGATTTTTTACTAACTCTTTTAATACAGTTTAGACCTTTAATGAATTTAACATGCAACAATTAAATTCTAGCATACAAGAGTTATTAAACCCTTAAGTTATCTTATACCTTTGAAATGAGTAATCACATTTACAAAAATCACTGAATTAATCCAACATTAATTTATGTTCATAATCCAATTAGAAAATCTATGATAACCATGTGCAAGTGTAAGGGTTTGCAGATCCTACTTGATCCCTCTCAAACACTCATTACGATCCAATATAACTAGTATATCATTTTGTTAATCCTTATTATAGGTCGAGAGAAATTTTGATGCGTTCTTAGCGTCCTATGTATATTTACTACTGTAACAGACATCCAAATCTTGACACCATAACAAGGAGACTTGGTGAACAAACAATACATCTAGTTATAAGCACTACTATGGCCATTGTTATCTGGGGTTGTGCTAGGAAGCTAGATTCCAAGACTACACATATGCCTATAGAACATGTCTTCCCTTCACCTCACAACCATTCCCGTCATACTAATCAAGATTCATTTCCATTTTTTTAGTTATAAAGTTTTTGTTAAACATCTTAAATAATCATGTATTTAATTATTAAGTTCAAATTCCTAAGCTACAATCATCATGACTTGGAATTCAGGTCGTGTAGTTCATGCTAACATCACTTTGAAATACCTATAGGAAAAGATATATCCTCATAATGACCTTGGTCATTATGTGTCTTCCTATCTAACTGTAGCAAACCTAAATTGATGTGGGTATGACATGCAAGACATGAAATTCATGTCATGTTTCTTGTCATCGGTTAATATTCATTATGGTATATAATTCAATTTACAATCAGGAAGCAATTATTACTTGCTAAGGCCTACGATAATAAAAATATCTTGAACCATCTTGGAATAATTATGTGAAAGGTTACAAATGCATGAAGACTCACATCACCGCAATCCATCACCCTTCCCCTAGCCGTTCCAAGCTAGCTCGGTCGGGATACCGTCGCATTGATTCGCATGACACTTAATTGCAACCCTAAGGATTTCATAGTTATGTATTCATGACATGAAGGTACATTTAATTTACTACACACTATTTATAAAATATATTAATACATCAATGAGATATCATACGCTATGACTATCTCATTCGTACTTTTACAAAATTGGGTTGTTGATATTGTTAACTTGATTAATGAATGTTCACTTATGAAACATATTTGATGCTTAATTACATATTGTTATCATAATAAATAGTTTGTAGATGTACTATAACATTGTTGTAGTGTTGTTGTATCAACATAGTCAATCATAACTAATAATAAAATTGTACTTTCAATAATACATTAATAATTTGCCAAAAATTTAGAGTTATAACACTTCATAAAAGTAATGTACGCTATAAAAACAACATCATATATATTCATTTAATGGAGTATAAACCTCGTCTTAAGTACATAGTGGTCTAAAAATAATAACAAGTATAACACACTCTGAATTTCCTTAATACCACATGCTAAATAATATACATTCACTTTGAATCAAGTACATGTTCATTTATTACAAAAAAAATTCATATCAATGAACCAAATGATAAATTTCACATCTTCCTTCTTAATCAACCTAAAATGACAAAAAACTTGCATGATAAAATCCAACATTGTACATGGTTAGTTCTAAAAGAACTACATGAAATGGTACCCCTATCACTTATAGTTTATGTCATTGCATTGTGTAATAAATTCCTAAAAAATAAACATACACAAAATACCAATAATTATAGCAAAGTAACTTATGAATTTATAACTATCAACCCACAAATCATTACTTTCACCAAGAACACTTACCCTTAAAGAACATTTTATTAAGTAATGAGAATAGAATTCCTACTATGCTACAATAGATGAACAATAATAACCCTTTCTTAATGCATTCAAGATCAATTAAGACCTAGTATAACATGTTTCTTTTTAGACATAGAATTTACTAATGAAGACTTAACTTAATTTACTTGATCAAGTCCCTTAGGCCTTCTATGCAATGTTTTTCCTCCTTGGATTTTAATTTCTACCATTCAAAAATAGTAATCAAGAATATCTCATATCATCTACTAAGATATTTCAGTGCCTTTATTATCATAGACCAATTAAAGATTCACAATATCACTTAACATGTAGAGAGAGTAATGATTCAAAAAATTTACCACAATCATTATTGAATACCTTAAAATAACGAACTTACCTAAATCATATCAACTCGCATACAAGTAATGTTCTATAATTTGACATACAAGTCTATGTAAATTCCATCGTTATATCTAACGATACAAATGATTGCAAAACAAATCCTAATAATACAATCATATTCCCAAACAAATTTAATTGTCCGTAGAAAATGAATCTATTTGAAAAAATTTAAACCATAACCTATCATCAAAACATAGTGATATCTATGGATTATGTTTAAAAGAGGCAACATCCTTAACAAATAACTACCCTTCCCCATCAAGATTTAAAAAAGGGTTTTGGAGTTCATTTCCTACGTGAATCAACATACAATTTCTAACTAAGCCTGGTCTTTGAACGAGACCCTCTTGAGTTAATAAAAAATGCAAAAATGGTAGGTCTTACCTTATACTCCTCACAATATTCAGGGTACAAACATAGATAGATGAACCCACACAAACTTATCCTATGGATAAGAAAATTTAGTTAAACCAAAGTTAAACGACTTGAAAAACCTAGCTCAAACCCAAAATTTTCATGCATGTATTATCATAGTAGTATTTTCCACTATACAATGAATATTTGAAATAATCACATAGCCATAAGGATTTACACCATACCATTAATGGGTTTAACAAACCTTACATATTCACACAAATAGCTCTATACCATTTCAAAGTCAAAATTATCCATTCAACAAGCAGTAACAAAAATAAATTAGATGCCATGCAAACCCGAGACACTATATTTTGTTAACCCCAAAAAGAAATAACCTAATATAAAAAACATCACAATAACATGAATACCTCATAGCTATAACAAGGATGTGGGCCATTTATTAATAATTATAAAAAGATAAACGATAAGGAAAAGGTGTATCGATCATGCGTGTAATAAGAAGAATGAACTCATTAATGATTCCTTTTCAATTTCCCCAAGCTGAGCTTCCTCGGTGTGAGCACTTACAATGTTAAGTCTATCTTCACATAAAAATAACCCTCTTCTATAACTTGCACTAATTTAATATAAACATAAGTTTCTATTTTTAACCAGGATCAAAATAGCTCATTGATTGCATGCACATGCTCATGAGAATGAGGAGATCTAAATTTAGTTGAAGCACATAGTCCCTATTCCAACATGGCTTCGTGAGAGATGGGATTGACTTAAACAAAAAAAAAAGTGAACCAAACCTTTTATGTAAAGTAGCTTCATGAAGAAGCTTCATAGTAACCAAGGAATTAAATGCAAATTTAGTTCTGCAGAGCCACGTAGTGGCACATTAAAATCTACCACCACTTATTCTTCCCTCCATGCATGGGGAAATCAAACAATAATTTAAAAAAAAAATTAGTTTACCAATGCTTTACCAAAACTTGTATAGTTTCCTCGATCCAAGGGTTCGATATATTAATCAATTGAATTAATAAGAATATGTATAGTGATTGATCCAAGGATCTTAACTAACCAATGGTTGCAAAGGTTGGTTCATCAACTGAGTTTAACAACTTGTTTAACAAAACCCCATTCATGTTAGCCATTCAAATATGGTCCAACCCTTATAAGTTATCAATAATCTAAAAAAATAATTATAAAACCTTATAAAGTACATTAAGAATGATAAGATCCATGACAACAAAATGTTAATCAAAGCCAATCCAATCAACACCACTGCCATGCTAATGGCTTCCCAAACATCTACTTCTAACTTTCAACATTAACCAAAGAAATATAAGCATGATACTTGGTTAGGGGGAGTTATTTAATATTATTAAACAATATTAAGGCCATCTACTCTTGTATAAAGTTTTCAATTTTATGCTTAATTAGTTTTCCATTGTGAGATCTAAGACCATTACATAAAAATGATGATAAGAACCACTTTCTATCGAGTGTCGATTTCCTTACCAACTTTGTATTTTTATCATGATGATCTTGGAGCTTACCCGTCCTTCACGAAAGGCCTTCATAGTACTATATGTTCAATGGCCACCATAATACCAAAAGAGTTATTAACATTTAATCATTCGTAATTATTTCCAAATTCTGACATAATGCCTTTCCACAAAGTATAAGTTCATCATTATTACAATCATGATTTCCAACAAGATAAGTAAAGTGATAATATCAATGACAAGTACAACAACAAGGCGAAGCACCCAAGAGTGAAATCATCTCATTCAAGTAAGGTCTCACACTTCAATATCCATTACAAATGTAGAATCTAACAATACATCATGCACCAATACCATCATACATAGTCAAACAAGTATATACAATCATAAAAGGAAAACATAAATATATTGTAAATTCTAAGCATTTTAGGAATGCTAGGAAATACTTTTAGGATATACATGCATGTGGTTAGCTACATACTCAGCTACGCAACAAGGTTCATTCCCCACCTTCGTAAATCATTCACCATTTATGAGTTTTTCTTTCAACTACGTAAAGTAAAATTGAATGATGTGACATAATCCCCCTTAATGAATCCTTGTCCTAATTATTTTTACTTCATTAATCAAAATAAAAATAATAAACATAAAATTATATCTAATAGCTAAGGAGAATAGTTGACATTTTTATCAAAAACTTGCAATTTTAAGATCTGAAATTCAAATTTTATTGGCTTTAACAACCTTTTATCCCACAAAATAATTTCAAACAACCTGAAATATGACAAAATCCTTGTCTTTTCATCATTGAATAAATAAAATAGTATCAGGTATGTCAAAAAATTTGATATAAAATAGAATAAATTATTCAAAAACATTGTTTTTAGCACCCAATTAACAAGTAAAACCAACTATTTTTATTTCATTCAGACTATTAGGTAGTCTAGCCATTTTCTTCATGGAAGTTTCGAATCCATAGCCTTTAGCTTCATCAATTCTTGCTTCATTTCCAGCATGTTGGTTTGCAATTGTATCTTGAATCCTCTGTTGTTGATTGTTTTTCTTGTTTCTTAAGGGACAATCCTTAGTTTAGTGGTTACTACCACCACATTTGAAGAAACCAGTGAAAGGTCTCTTCCTTTCAAACCTGTCATTCTTACTAACAAAATTTTCTTATTCATTTCCTTTAAAGTTTATAGTGGCATGATTTCCATAATTTTGAGCCTTATTTCCTACCTTCTTTCCCCATGTCTTTCTAGGTGACAATGGTGAAGGTGAAATATGATTCATTTTCCACTTCTCATCCCCTGTGAGGAGCAATGACTTAGAGATTTTTCTCGATCCTAATGGATATTTCGAACACTGCTTCCACTTTTGATGGTCCATGCACATCAACTTCACCACTATTACAAGGTTCAAACCCATAATAAATTTACATATCTGAAATATTTCATCCGCTTGATACTATGGTACATATCTAAGAAGCTTGGTAAACTTCTCCTAGTACTCGATTACTATCATCTTACCCTATATGTCGTGGTCTAAAATTCTAACATCTTTTAGTCATAGTACATTTTTGGTAACTAGTGATGTCTAAAATAGGATTTGAACTGATCCTAGGTTATGTTAACATCATTTACCCCCAGTTCTACCTTCTGGATGTCCCACCAAGAGGAATCCTTGTTGGAGAGCTGATAAGCTCCCTAAAGTGTCTTAGTTTCTTCAAAAAAAATTCTTGATGGAGAAATAATTATCCACCTCACTAAGCCAATTCTCGGCTCCATCACCTAAAGTTGTTCCATTAAATTTTGGTGATCTGATTCATTTTATGTCCTTAGACATCTCGGCCACCAGGAGAGCCCTTACATTCATGGTCGATTTGCGGCATTATGAACAATCGCATTATTATTTTGAGAATCTATGTTATTTTTTCATCATTAATGTTATTGTTAATAATATTAGATTGCCCTTGAGGTTGTTCAATTCCATCACTGTCACTATTGCTACCATTACCCATCAGATTTTATTCAAGAATAGCCATATGATTTCATGTTTCCTGAAGGACAATGAGTATTTCATCTAATTTCTATGTTGTGGTTGCTTTTCCACTTACAAGTTGGTGATTAACAACATTCCCTCTTGTCCTAACCATTTTCTCTATTATACAAGAATTAAGTTTAAGTTAGTGTAAGGAATCAATAAGTTCAAGAGTTGTAACCTTTATCTCTGATACCAAAATGTAACACCTCTATTTAATTCATCAAAAACTAAGGGATTTTTTTCTAACTCCTTTAATACAGTTTATGCCTTCAATGAATTTAACACACAAAAATTAAATTCCAGCATACAAGAGTTATAAATATCTTATCTTACGTTGAAGTGATTAATCACATTTACAATAACTACTGAATTAATCCAACATTAATTTATGTTCATAATATAATAAGAAAATATATGATAACCATGTGAAATTGCAAGGGTTTACAGATCCTACTCGATCCCCCTCAAACACTCATTATGAGCCAATATACCCAAGTATATCATTTGGTTAAGCCTTATTACAAGATGAGAGAACTTGTGATGTCTTCTTAGCATCTTATGGATAGTTACTAGTGTAAAACACATCCAAATCTTAACACCATAACAAAGAGACTTGATGAACGACAATGCATCCAGATTACATACACTACTATGGCCATAGTTATTTGGTGTTGTCTTTGCTATCAAGATAGATTCCAAAACGCACATAATCCTATGGAACCTATCTTCCCTTCACCTCACAATTTTTCCAGTCATAGTAATCAGGATTCATTTCTGTTGTTTAGGTTATTGAGTTCACTTTGTTAAACATCTTAAATAATCATGTATTTAATTATTGAGTTCAAACACCAAAGCTGCAGTCATCATGACTCTCAAGTATTCGGGTCATGCGGTTCATGCCAACACCACTTCAGAATACCTACATGAAAAGATGCATCCTCATAATGAACTTAGTGATTATGTTTCCACATCTCTACCTTTAGCCTACCTGAATTGATGTGGGTATGACACATAAGACATGAAAGTTATGTCATGTTTCCTATCACCGGTTAATATTCATTATGTTACCTAATTCGGATTTATAATCGTGCAACAATTATGACCAGCTAAGCCCAACGATAGAACATAGAATGAACCATCTTGGAATACCTATGGGAAAGGTTACAGATGCGTGATGAATTGTGTCACCACATTTCTTCACCATTTCCATATCCATTCCAAGTTGTCTCGGTCGGAATATTGTCGCATTGCTTCACAAAACTTAATTGCATCCTTAAGGATTTCATAGTTATGTATTCATGATATGAAGGTAATTTTGATTTATTACGTGCTATTTATTAAATATATTAATACAAAATACATATATCATACACTATGAATATCTCATCCATACTTTTATGACATTAGGTTGCTAAATTTCTTTAACTCGATTAATAATTAAACATATGATTAATCTATGTTCACTTATGAAACATCTTTAATGCTTAATTACATGTGTTGTCATAATAAATAGTTTGAAATGTACTATAGCAATGTTGTAGTGTTGTCGTATTAACATAATCAATCATAAATAATCATCAAATTGTACTTTCAATAATACATTAATAATCTGCCAAAAATTCGGCATTATAACACTTTGTAAAAGTAATGTACGCTATAAAAAAATGTCATATATATTCATTTAATGGAGGATAAACCTCATCTTAAGTACATAGTGGTTTGAAAAAAATAAAAAGTACACCATGATCTGAATTTCCTTAATACCACATGAAAAATAATATATATTAACTTTGAATCAAGTACATGTTCATTTATTATGACAAAAGTCAGTAATGAACCAAATAATAAAGTTCACATCTTCCTTCTTAATCAACCTAAAATGATAACAAACCTGCATGATAAAACCCAACATTGTATATGGTCTATTCCAAAATAATTGGCATGAAATGGTACCCCTATCACTTATAGTTTATTTCATTACATTGCGTAATAAATCCCTTCAAAATCAGCATATATAGAATACCAATAATTACGGGAATGCAACTTATGAATTTATAACTATCAACCCACTAATCGTTACTTTCATAGAGAACATTTACCCTCAATGAACATTTTATTAAGTAATGAGAATATACTTCCTACTATGCTACCATAGATGAACAAATAACCTTGTCTTAATACCTTCAAGATCAATCAGAACTAGTCTAACATGTTTCTTTTTGGACATAGAACTTACTAATAAAGAAAAAACTTACTTTACTTGATCAAATCCCTTAGGCATTCCATGCATTTTTTCTCCTTGGATCATAATTTCTACCATTTAAAAAAAGTAATCAAGATAATATCATATCTACTAATATATTTCAAAGGTGCCTTTATTATCACAAACCAATTAAAGATTCACACTATCACTTAATAGGTAGAGAGAGAGTAATGATTCAACCAATTTACCATAATCATTATCCAATACCTTAAAAATAACAAACTTAACTTAATCATATCAAATTGTACAAGCAATGTTCTATAATTTTACATACAAGTCTATGTAAATTCCATCATTATATCTGATAATATAAATGATTGCAAACCAAATCCTAATGATATAATCATATTCAAAACAGTCATAATTGTCCATATAAAATGAATCTATTGAAACATATTTAAACCATAACCTATAATTGGAACATAGTTCTATCTATGGATTATATTTAAAAGAGGAAACATCCTTAACATATAAATACCATGCCCCATCAATATTACACAAAAGGGTTTCAAATTCCATTTCCTACGTGAATAAACAGACAAGTTATAATTAAGCTTGGTCTTTTGAATGAGACCCTCTTGAGTTAATACAATGATGCTAGAAATGGTAGGACTTACCTAATTTATGTTTGTATCTTCCTCATAATATGTAGGGTATGAACATAGTTCAATGAACCCATGAAAACTTATCCTCCGGATAAGAAAATTCAATTAAAACAAATTTAAATGACTTGAACAACCTGAGTCAAACCTAAAATTTTTATGCACGTATTATTAGAACAATATTGTCTACTATACAATGATTATTTGGAACAATCACAGAGCCATAAGGATTTACACCATACCCTTAATGGGTTTAACAAACTTACATATTCACACAAAATAGATCTATACCATTTCGGTCAAAAATCTCCATTACATGAGAAAAAATAACAATAAATTAGATTCCACGCAAACCGGAGACAATATATTTTCTTAACCCAAAAATAAATAACCCAATATAACCAAACCTCATAGTCACACGAATACCTCATAACAACAAAGATTTGGTCCATTTATGAAGCATTATAAAGAGATAAATAATAAGGAAAAGGTGTATCAGATCATGTATGGAATAAAAATAACGAAATCCTCTGACGGTTCCCTTTTTAGTTTTCCCAAGCCGAGATTCCTCTAACTGTGAGATCCTAATCTTTACAATGTTCAATATAGCTTCACATAAAACCAACCTCTCTTTTATAAATTTCACCGATTTAATATAAAAATAAATTTCTATTTTTAACCAGGATCAAAATAGCTCATTAATTCCATGCACAGGCTCACGAGAATGGGGATCTCTAAATTTATTTGAAACACAGTCCCCATTCTAGCATGGCTTTTCCCAAGATGGGCTCGAATTAAAAAACAAAAAAATGAACCAACCTTTCATGCAGAGTATCTTCACAAAAAGCTTCACAATTACCAAGGAATTAAATGCACATTTATTTTTGCATAGCCATGTGTAGTGGTACATTAAAATCCACCACCACCTATTATTCTCGCCATGCATGGGGAAATTCAAAGGATAATTTAAATAAAACTTAGTTTACCAATGGTTTACTAACACTTGCATAGTGTTCTCGATCCAAAGATTGGATCTATTAATCAATTGAATTAATAAGAATATGCATGGTGATTGATTCAAGGCTCTCAACTAACCAATGGTTATAAAGGTTGGTTCATCAATTGAGTTTAATAACTTCTTTAACAAAACCACATTCATGTTATCCATTCGACTATGGTCCAACCCTTGTAAGTTATCAATAATCTAAAAAAGAATTACTAAACCTTATAAAGTCCATTAAGTATGATGAGGTCCATGCCACAAAAATGTTAAACAAATCCAATCCAATCAAAACCACTTCCATGTTAATGGCTTCCTAAGCATCTACTTCTAACTATCAACATTAACAAAATAAATATAAGCATGATACTTGGCCGGGCGGAGTTATTTCGTATTATTGAAAAATACTATGGCTATCTACTATGGTCTAAAGTTTTCAATTTTATTCTTAATTAATTTTCTATGGTGAGATCTAATACATTTACAAAAATTATGATAATAACCACTTTCTATTGAGTGTTGATTTCCGTACCAACTTTGTATTTTTATCATGACAATCTTAGAGCTTATTCATCCTTCAAAAAGGCCTTAAATTAGTATATGGTTAATGGCCACCATAATGCTAAAAGAGTTAGTAACCTTTAATCATTCGTGATTATTTCCAAATTTTATGTAATACCTTACCCCAAAGTATAAGTTCATCATTATTACAATAAGTAAAGTGATAATATCAATGACAAGTACAACAACAAAGAGAAACACCCAGTAGTGAAACCATCTCATTCAAAAAGGTACACTTCAATATCCATTACAACTATAGAATCTAATAATACATAATGCATCGAGACCATTGTACGAGTGCAAACGAGTACATAAAATCATCAATATGTCATAAATGTTAAGCATTTTACAAACACCTAGAAATTAGCGTTATTGTGCAGTTGCACATATAATTACATGTACATGTGTATATCCATTTCAAGATATACATGTGTGTGTAGCTACATACTCAGCTACAAAATAGGGTTCATTCCCCCCGAATTTGTAAATCGTTCACCATTTACGAGTTATTATTTCAACTACACAGAGTGAAATTGAAGGATGTGACATACTTCCTCCCTTAATAAATCATCATCAAAGTGATTTTTAATTCATTAATCGTAATCAAAATAATAAGCACAAAATTATATCTAATAGATAAGGAGAAAAATTGACATTTTTATCAAAAACTTGCACCTTTCGATTTGAAATTAAAATTTTATGGTTTGTAATAACCTTTTATCCCATCAACTAATGTTAAACAACCTGAAATATGAAAAAATCCTTGTCTTTTCAGCATTGAATAAATAAAATAGTATCAGGTATGTCAAAACATTTAACAAAAAATAGAACAAAAAAAAATTTAACAAAAAAAAACCCTAATTTTTACCACTAATCAATTTTTTTAACAAAAATAGAATAAATTATTCAAAAAAATATTTTTAACACCCAATTAACAAGTAAAACCACTTTTTTATTTCCTTCAGAATATTCCAAAAATCTAGTTGTTTTCTTCATGATAGTTTTGGAATCCATAGCCATTAAAGTCATTAATTGTTGCTTCCTTTCCACTTGTCGATTTGTAATTGTAGATTGAATCCTCTGTTGTGGATTATTTTCCTTATTTATCAAGGGAAAATCCTTAGCGTAGTGGTCACTACCACCACATTTGAAGAAACCAACAAAATGCCTCTTCCTTTCAAACTGTCATTATTACTAACAACATTTTCTTGTTCATTTCCTTTTAAGTTTACAACAACATTGGATAAATAGTAATATAATCAAGATAGATAAGGAAAATGCAATTGATCATTCATTTGAATGCCACATCCATGGATCTTTAAAATAGGTTCCCCATTTTGTGGTAAAATTTATCTTGAATTGATTTTATTCTTTCACCGCCATCTTATTGTAGCAGAGTAACCATCTAGAATAGAAAAACTTTTATATTTGACCACCATTTGTAATATTTGTTCGATTGAAGGTAATGGGTAGTGATATTTTAAAGAGGCCTCTGTTTAAGTATCCGAAATCAAAACATAACCTGATTTCCCCATTCCTTTTCCACATCGAGACTAAATTATCAACCCATTATGAATTCTTGATGGGAATGATTATGTTTTCTTCAAAAACTCATTAAATTCCTTCTTCATCATGGGATCAATATGTGGATTAACAATCCTCTATTTCTACGTTATAGGCTTAACTTACTGATCTAGTTCAATAGTATATTGGGCTAACTTAGGATCAAAACCTCTAAGATTCTAGTAACTCATACAAATATATCATCATATTATTGGAAAATTTATACAAAAGCATACTTCTCTTGTGTGGTACTTACCTTGCCAACTTTCAATAGTTTATCCTTTCCAACTGAGATTCATTCGAATCTTCACCTTTGATTTTCATGTTTTCCTTTTCTTTTTTGAGCTGATCATCAGAGTTGAAGATATATTCTAGAGTTACTAGGCCTTTGGTAAATTTATTTGATATAAGTTAGACAAATTTGTCCCCATATATTTTGCTCTAATTTGTTCTGATTTTTTATGAAAACTCAACATCTTCTTGGATAAAAATAATATTTTTTTGGTCACTCTCAAACACTTTCCAATTTCATTTTCAAGAATAGCATTCCTCACAATTACCTTGATGTGTGGTTGCAACTTGTCTCTCTTAACATTCTCCACAACATCAAACTTTTACCCAGTTGCGGCTAACTAACCTATCGACATGACTTCATTCTCCTTTCTTAGTATGGAATGGTTTTGAAGGCTTCAAAATCCCTGAAAAATATCCCATACTCTATGTTTGTAGGCTTTTAACAAGTCATTATTTACTGCATTTGATCCTCTAACTTGGTTCAAAATCAATTGAATATCTCCAAAAGTCTACAATATCTTGATATTCTTCCTATTTTCCCATTGCAATCAATGGATGAGGGACTCATATTATTATTAGAGTTTACGGATCTCTGATGAAAAAAAAATGCATGAGTAATTTCAGAAATTGAAATAACTAAAAATAAGATGCAATATGATCAAATAACTCACAAGACAAGAATGGCCCTAAATCAACGCAATGCTCCATAAGATATACTAATGTAGGTCATGTACATAAAGGAGGTGAATTGGAAACCTCCTCCTAGATTAGTGGGTAATAATTCTCACTAATTGATACTAGAAGTAGAGTTGACTCCACACAACTAGTAGAATAACTTAACACAAGTGCTATAACTAAGAAAGCATATCTCACGAGTGTAGGAAATCTCCAAGTAAATACAAGGAAAATAAATATCCTACACTAACACCCCCATAAACATAACTTAGGTGGCAGTGAAAAAGGAAAGTGGGTCCCAAAAATGAGGCCTGATGAGGTACCCAAATACAATGAAAATATCTCATTAAGTGGAGAAAAGGAGAAAACATAATGGGAAAAACTCCCCCCTAAAAGAGAGAAAATAAACTCACTCAAGAAAAATAGAGAAGAAGAAGTGGGTCATGGTAACTTGACCTGATGAGGTACCTATGTACAATGATCATCCCCAGAGTAGAGAGAGAAAAAAGTGAGGACAAAAAGGTCCCCTAAGAAGAGTTTTGATGATGTGGTCCTCTGCGTAAATACTAAAGAGAATGAAAGCTGCACCAAACAATGTTGTTTTCCTTGGGAAGAAAAAAAAAAGAAGCACTAAAAGTCAACCCACTCCACAAAGGAAGAAGATGCAGAGTATTCGATATCTACATCTATTCTATAACTGAAATGTGGCATAGATTTGGAAAACATGTACACAAAAGACAATGGTAATGCCACTACAATATACATGTTAGAGAGAGATGATGATCAAAGCTCAATAACCCTCACAAAGGGATCCACAAAAAGAGGTGGATCATGAAACATATTTGAAATAGTGGAAGTGAAAAATGTCCCAAGGTGGGAAATCCCAACGAGAGAGATGAATGGACCTCTAGAATGTGTGATGGCTCAACTAGAGCATAAACTTGTAATGCAACAAAAGTGGAAGCTACAAATAGAAAAATTAGGTTGGGAAGATACTTGTCCTAATTGCGTTTCTTAATGAGAGAAATGTCTCGACAAGAATGTATTAACATCAGAACATGAAGTAGGAGGAAAATACTACTTGTGAAGAGCTGCTGGAAGTCCAAGATGAAGAAATGATGTACTCAAAGATAGTAACCAAAGTGTATGTGGAGTGTCATCAATTTGAGTAATCAAGATTCAATGAAGCACGAGAAGAAATGGTCACATATTTCTCAGATGAAATTTCTCAATAGAACACTATTGTGGAGAGTGAATGGAAACATGAACATGGATGATAATGAGCTTTGTGGAGGAAACAATAGGGAAAGTTTGCTCAATGGTAAATCCTGTGGCAAATGGTCAACATGAGACTCATGAGTAGCAATAGGTGTAGAATAACACTCAATAATGAAATAGATGTGAGAAGGGGGAGAGTATATGGAGGCACTAGAGTGGTCTAGGGAAGCGTCACTCTCGATCTTTGAAACAAGGTTGCCATAAAAATATTAGATAATGGTCCAAGTAGTGAAAGGGAACTTAGTGTGATCAAATAAATGTAATGTATCCATAGAATGATTAAGCTTGTGAAGGCCATAAACCTCATCATTGTGGTTAAACCACTCATACTTTTGTAGAGGCTCATCAAGCTCAGGAATAAGACCATGGAGGTAGGGTAACAAACTGTGCATAGTGCAGTGTTTGATAATGTCTTCCTTCCAAGACATAAAGTTCCCAAATTCGAGCATAAAAATAGAATGGTGAAACTCCATAATGTAGATAAACCCACAAAAATTATCCTAGATGACACTTTATAACTTAGTGTGAAAAGTACAAGTCCCAGAGTGAGTTTTGCAAGAACCCCCAAAATGTGACACTTTATAAAGTAGTGCATTTATAAAAAATACATAAATTCATCATGTAGAGCATGAGAAAAATGTAATTTTGAACAAAATAGTGCTCAAATACGAGCCACCGATAAAAATTTATAGAAAATATAATTTCCTGTAAATAATGGCTTATTTAATTAAAATTTTACAAACTGATAAAAAAACACCAAAAGAGAGAGGAAAGGGGGTCATGCATATACTTGTTGGAATCAGAAAATAATGAAGAAGAGAGTGGTTTAGTTTTGAGGGGAATTTACCTCTTGCTAACCCAAACCTCACCCTTCGTCTTTGGTGGTGAAGATACAAGTTTTAAAAACACTTAATTCTCCTTAATACAATTTCTCAGAATTGACTTATATTTCAAAAGCATAAAATGCTAATATTAGAAATAAGGAAAATTAAAATTGAGAAAAGTAATGTAATTTACTCCTTTAAAGTGGAGTCCACATGGAGAGAGGAACAAAGAGTTGTTTATAATATTTTAGGGTTGTTAAACCTAAAAACGTGTTATCCTATGCTATTTGGAGATTTTTTTGTGCTACCAAGATTGCAATAGAGTACAACATGGAGTAATGGAGGCTAAATGAGGGCATAACATGGACATTTCACACTTGTATGGAGATTTTAGGAGCATAATGGTAAGTTTAAAAAATACACAATAGGGGAAAACATCGACAAAGCCTCTAAGAACATCTTTGGGTTGTGCATGGGTTGTGTAAGCCATTGAAACTTTCAACAACAACTGAATAAGACATTTAGCTCCAAGTAAATAAAAGTAAAATAAATATCATGCTCTAATAATTATGATGTGATGTTGGAGAAGATAAAATAATATCTAAAAGAGAAGTAATACTTCATACTGTGGGAGATAGAAGGACTACACCTCCCTACTCCTTATTTGTTTCTCAATCCGTCAAAAACATTTTCCAAATGCAATTATTCTCTTCATCATTTGATTTGACAACACTAGGTAGAGGTTAATTCTCCTCATGTAGATAATAAAATAAATACCAAGGTCAACTTCCTCAATATATTGATATGGATCAAAACCATGATGGTCATTCCCCCACTCATCAAGTAATGAAACCGGGATACCCTTTACTTGAGTCTATTCCTCTTGGGTTCTTAAATAATCCTCTTGATAAAAAATAGTATAATTTACATTGACAGGGTTAGGCACATAAGGTTAAATATGATATTAATCAGTTCGTTCATACTTTATGGTAGCCTTAGTGCCATACCGGCTCTGAAGAACATGTGAGACCAGTTAACTAATAGATACCCTCCAATTTTATCATTAAATTCTCTAGATAGGCATAGAGAAAAGAGTAGAGTTAGATCAATTATGGAGATATATCTGGGAGTTGAAAATTTGAGGCATGCAAGCAATGAAAGGCTTAGGAATTTGATATCCCTAATAGTTCCCACTACTATCCCATCTAGTTGAACCACTCCTTTAGAAAAGACTCATATTTGAGACCTAGTTGGTTTGCAATATGCTTTGACATCACTGAGATGCTTACCCATGAATCAATCATGTAATTATGAACTAAATTATTTCCAATGATCAAATATACATATAACGGGGAGGCTTAACATATTTACTGGCTAACCATTCCTTTGTTGAGGTGTATTGGTAAGAACAACTTTAGCTTGTTCCTTGGGTGACTCACTTGGAATGGAGAAATTGGTCATATCTACTTGTAAGAGGTATCTCTGTCTCGAAATTTCTAAATATTCCCACATTGGTATTCTTCATTTTTTTAAGGATGTTGAAATAAGGTGAATCATCCTTTTGTTGTATCTTACTCACAACAACATTTTATTGCATTTGAGCTGACATAGAAGTTCCTTTGGGTTGATTTTACATTCTTGATGCCTGATCTATGTGCCTTCTTTTCACACTAACATATGAATTTGAATTGTCACCCCCTTTGAGTGTTAGGTTAGGTTGATAAGGACCTAAATTTGCTAATTTTCCCTCTTTCTTAGCTATTTTATTGGATATAGTTTGGTCAGCCACACCTTGACGAAAGGTCTAATTTATTCCACAAAATTCATCCATTTCCTAATTCACAAGGAAAGTATCACTTGGTGGTATCTCTTGAGTGATTTCCTACTACTGAATTCCTTTTGTGGGTAAATATTGGGAACATATACACTTTTAACCATAAAATATTGGTTCAAAATTACATTGGGGTATGTTTCTTGGTTGTGTGGAAGATGAAAATGGAAACACCACTCATAATCTTGCACTAGATTATTCTAAATGGGAACCAAAGCTTTGTATGAACTATCCATATTTGAGTTATGTTTGAAATAGTATTGTAGGGGAAGTATGATTTTGATTTTGAGGATCATATTGAAATAAGGGTTTGTTTTGTTGATAAGGGGACTTG
Source organism: Taxus wallichiana var. yunnanensis (assembly GCA_018340775.1). Classification (NCBI taxonomy): domain Eukaryota; kingdom Viridiplantae; phylum Streptophyta; class Pinopsida; order Cupressales; family Taxaceae; genus Taxus; species Taxus wallichiana. The sequence goes on along the minus strand of CM031240.1, from coordinate 407,113,110 downwards.
TTAGGTTGGTATGGGGAATGATAAGGTTTGAAACTCTAAGCTTGCTATTGTCTCTTTATGGATACCAAATCATTTCTAAAATTTTGTAATTACTTAATTACTTCATGCAACTCATCTAAAGTACTTGAGGAGGTGGATGCTTGATAAGAAATTTGATTCCTTGAAGTTCATGTGATAGTTAATTCAAGGGATCCATGAAGAGTAAGTTTCTCAATCTTTGGGAATATAGGCATTGGAGGTCTAGGGAAAGTTTCCCATCATGAATGATACCATTCTCTACTTTAATGGAAGTTTCATAAGAATATGGTAATTTTATACTTCCCATGGACTGAATTATGATAGATATATCACTATTTATAGCTCTTAAATAATAGAGAAAAACATAATGTGGTGTAGGCCTTACTACTTGTGAAATCTAGTCCTAAATCCTTTGAAATTTGGTGATTAAATTATTCATTTTTTCATTTGGAGCTATTTTGTAGTTGTCAATTTCTCCACCAAAGATAGATGGTCTAACTTATCTTTAAAATGTTTACAAAGGGATGTGTCAAGTTCATCCCAATTGTGGATTGAAGTAGGTCTAAAAATCATGTACCATCAAAGAGATTTCCCTTTGAATGATGAAGCTAAGAGTCGATTGTTACATCATCTTTAGTAATGTAATGGAGTGAAAAAACATTAGCAATGTTTTGGATATGATCATCTAGGGTAATATGGATTTCACAAGTGAATAAAGGGATAAATTTAAGTGCGTAAAGCGGTATATCATGTTTTGAGTTGAGGGCCAAAGAACTACCACCATTGAAGATGGAAAAAGGAATATTCCTTTGAAGGGTCATGAATGGAATGGGTCTCAAAACTCTAGAGGATAACAAGAAGGGCCTACCAAGGAAGGATTAGAAAGATTTATATTTGGAGGATATGGTGATCTACAAACTTATCTACCTCTTCTCTTTCTCATTGGTGTGATTGTAAGTACTTATAAGGATTTTTCTCAATGTTCTTTATCTTTTCTGAATCCTTCTCATAAAAAATAGGAAATTTTCTACATAGATATAGTAGATAAAGTGTTTGGAGTCGCCGAGATGTTATATGCAAACTACCTCAAAATGTTGAAGTTCAGCAAGCTACATGCCAAAACTTAGTGAAATGACAAGAAAAATCATGTCCCATGGGTGTTCCAAAATTGTTATCACCAAAAGTTAGCACCCTATGCATGTGTTACTTCCTTTAAAACATAATTTGGTGTAACATGGATTTGTCTCAAACTATGGGAATTTTTAAGTGAGACAAATCTCTAGAGGAGTATATTTCCTTCTCTCCCATACTAATGCGAGACTAACTTTGTAACCATAAAATGAAACTAAACTAAACGTAAATTATGAATTCACATGGACTAGGGTTAGAAAAGAAGAAAATTTATAGAATGATAAAAGAGGTGATACAAAGCAAAACTAAGACAGGGTTCAAATCCATCCAAAGAGACACAAATAAGTTGTATAAGAAATAAGTTTAAGGGAAACATAGAGATTATAAATCATGAATTAATGAAACTTTATCTTTGAAATAAGAGGGTAAACATCCATAGAAAACATAGAAAGATTGAAAGGAGAAAAACCACCGATAAATTTCATTGGAAATATTTCATTCATATCAAAAAGTAAAGGTTTAGAATCTTGTATAGAATATAGTTTACAGAGGTCCTCAAGCATGAAAATGGGATAAAACTCTAAGATAGAGCTCCAAATTCGATAGAAGAGAACCCTTCTTTTTTCCAAGGCACTCACATTTATATATTTTTAGGAGAGAGAGAGAGAGAGAGAGAGAGAGAGAGAGAGAGAGAGAATTTTAATGGATTTAACCACACACCATAAAAAAAAATCATATGATTTATACGTGGAGGGGGAATGTGCATCGACATGTCCAAAAACATGCCATCGAAACTACGAGATGAAAATGTGGCAACCATACTTGAGAAAGTCTAGTAGTTGAGCTACCTATAACAACACATTAATGCACAAACTATTTTCCCTTCTTTTCACCTACAAATACCACAAAAATATGAATTTATTGGTTCCATGATGAATTTATTGATGATATCTTTCCAACAACCTAAATTTTGTTAAATTTGGAGTAAGCGGAGAGAAAGATATGGATGTTTGAAGTTTTGCATCCTGAGAGGAACAAGCGAGTTTTAGTGACACATGGAAGATTATGATTTATTGTGAGGATTTCCTTTACTCACGGGTGCATTTCCTATGTGTGTTGGGTGGAAGAGTTTCAGGGGTAGTTTAAAATTTATCGTGAGGATTTCCTTTACTCACATGTAGTGTTGGGTGGAAGAGTTTCGGAGGTAGTTTAAAATTTTTCAAACACTATGAATATGTAATCTGTGAGATAAATCATCAAGCCCGGTAAGGACTACCATCGGGGCTTGAGGCACATCTTGTAATTTCACATATGTAAAACTACAAATTCATAGGAATGCTTCACTAAGGCTTAAAAGCATTTGAGTCCACAATGAAGATGTGGTTGTTAGAATGGCCCCAAGTGGGGGTATTTTGGGAAATATTTAGTCCTAGTTTAAATTTTCAATCACATGAGAATGAATAAGCCAACTAGGAAACTGTAGGTTAAAGGTCATTAACATTTTTTCCATTAACTTACTTTCATAGGATATTGTGAAAGTAATAACATTTTTGGGGGAAATTTTATTGAATTTTGGGAGGTTATTTTTTGAATCTAATCTGAATAAGCTCATGCATATGATCTTTTCTCACACTTATATAAGTGATATTGAAAATCATAAATGTGAGTTTGTTTTTGTGTTTTTGATTGTGTTTTACCATAGGAAAACTTATAACTAATGGTTTGAAGCCATATTTACAAAGGTTTCTTTGAAAATAATAACTACATGTTTCCTTGTTCGTAATAATCAAACAAACCTTTTTATCACCATCTTTTATTAAATTTTATAAAAAAATCTTAAATTAAATTTTTCGAGAGACAGGTTTGTTTCCCCTCGACTAACTATGGGAAGTGCATAGCTAGGGTCCAAAACTCTTTATTGAGGAGTACCACTGGAACCCTAAAGTAGTTATCATCTTGAGTGAACTTACCAATGAAACGGGATCCCGAACACTTGACTATTATACCTTTTTTGAGGATTAGAGTCAAAGTTATCCATAGTGGCGGCTTGGTTTGATCCTTTGAGAAAAGTAAAATCTGACTTATTGCATCAAGAAGGGTAAATTAATGTTGGAAAATATCAATAGTATACCACACTCACTTGAGAAATATTTCAAAATTTAGAGAGAAAACTCTTTTAAAAATCCCTAATTGACCAATCCAACTTAAGTTTATAGGCCCTCCTTACATAATGTTATCATCATCTATTTTGTAAAGTTTGTGTTCCAAAATATTATCATACACACTCTATCTCCCCATATTCTAAATTTTTAATCAACGTTCAAAGACTTGAGTTGTGAATACCCATATCCTCACTTGAGCACATTCATTCTCAATCTAATTCTTGAAATCTTGATATTCACTTTATCATGGTCAAGCACCATCACAATCTTATTTCTCTATCACTTTCCTAAGTATTTTAGTTTAACATTCACATTGTTAAACTCTAAGCACTCGACCATCCTACATCTACAAATTTAACATTCACTTTGTTAAATTTTAGGCATCTTCATTTCCATACTCTTCTATCTCAAGCATTTACTTTTCTAAGAGTTGAGTATTTAATCAATCAACCATTTTTTTGATATTTGAGAAATCTTTTTAATTTCTAGACTCTTTCATCCTAAGATTCACTTTGTCATGGGTCGATTAATCAATCTTAATTTTTAACCTCTTTCATCTTATAATTAAATTTTCTAAGTGTCAAGTAAATCATATCTTTAACATCAAGCCTCTTCTATCCTAGCATTCACTTTGCTAAGGGTTGAGTAATCAAATTGTATTCTTAAGTATCTTCCACCTTAACATTCAATTTGTTAAGGGTCAAGAAATTAATCACAAGTATATTCCATCTTAACATTCACTTTGTTAAGGGTCGAGAAAATAATCACAAGTCTCTTTCATCTTAACATTCACTTTGTTATGGGTCAAGTAATTAGACTCATCAAAACTCTTCCATCTTAGCATTCACTTTGCTAAGGGTTGAGTAACTCATTTTGTCTTTTCTTTTGTTCCTCTCCTCTTTAAAAAATGGTGGGAACAAGACACCAAAATTATGGCCCCTTCGGAAGAAAGGATTGAAAACCTTTCCATATTAGCTTTGATGAAGAGGATGAAGACCAAATAGAGAGTCAACAACATGATCTTTTCTTTGAAAAAAAGCAAAGGTCAAAGACATTTTGTGACAAAATACAGACCAATTTTTACTTTGTCTACTTAAAATGGGAGAAAAACTACCTTCAGATTTTGACAATGACATTTTGAAAAATCTATGAGGTTAACCCAAATCAAATAAGGGTACACAACCTGAATCAAATAACCATGATGAAGTTGGACTGAGTAAAATGAATGTTGATAAAAAGGTAAATTTAGTGCTTCAACCCCCAAGTCAAATACAAAGTTGATTGATCAAATCAATTTAATGAAAAAGAAATTGGATCTAATATCTTCTAAAGTCAACAATGACAACAATGATAACTAATCAAAGAGGAAAAGATATGACACATCCAAAACCTATACTAAAACTAACATAGAGAAAACTAATCTAACCAATGATAATAGTTCAACCATCCCAGAATCTAATTCACTATTTTCTCAATAATTGCAATCGATAAAGGATATAATTTTAGGCATGCAACAACAATGTAAATAACTAATTTTTGATGAATTATGTCCTTATCCTTTTGAAAAGGAAATCCTATGCATACCCTCCCAAATGTCCTTCAAGATTCCTAAATTTGATAAATACAAGGGAAAAATGATCCACAAGAGCATATCAAATAATTCTTCATGGCATGTCAGGAAGTGGCATATAATGATATATTTCTCTTACACCTCTTTCCTAAGAGTTTAGGAGGGAAAGATTTGGATTGGTTCCTACACCTCCCAAAGGGATCATTCAAATCTTTCATGGAATTATCAGAAAAGTTCATCAAACATTTCTCATTTAACCTAGACTTATAAATAATAATGATGGATTTGTGTAATGCAAAACAACGAACAAATGAATTTTTTTCACAATTCTTACAATCTTTGGGAAGGAATCACAAGTTGGTTCCCATGTTTGATCCCTATAAATAAATGGTTAGTATTTTTATACCGAACCTTAACAATGAATTATCCTTCCACATGAAGATGCATTCTTGTAACATATTTGAGGAAGTTATTGAGAAAGGGACCTATATGCACGAAAATCAACATGTGATTCAAGACGCACTCAACCTCCCGAGGTTAGTCTGGGACATCCGGAATGTGTAAGATTATGGGAATGCTGATGGGAAACTATAGGATAATCAAGGACTAAGATCGGGTAGTGCGAGTTCTAGTAGTTGAGTTGGAAAAGGGAAAATTAGAGGCTATGTATGGGTAGTGTAGGTTCCTTATTGTTTTATTATTTGATTTGATCTGTTTGCTAAACTACATTAATTTTTTTAAAATAAATAAAGAAAGTAAATTCAACATGAATAAAAAACAAGTGTGTTTAATCTTTTAATCAACCAAGTTCACTCCGATTAATCAAATAAAGGAAATGAAATACCATCTACTCTATTCATCCGAAAAGAAGTGATTTAAAAGAAAACTAATTAAATGGCTAACATATATTTTTGTATTTTTAAGAATTTAGATAAAAATAAATAAACTATTCTACTGAAACAAGAATTTAATTAAAATAAAATACTACCACTTCTAATAAAATAAGCTAAAAAAAACAAAGAATAGCTAGATGTGGCTATTCCTCTCAGGTGAGGTTGTTTGATAATTCTATTGTAAAAGAATGTGTTTGAAAATTATTAATCTAAATAAAATAAAATAAAATTCTTGTGAAAATCTTACGCCTCAAGTATTCTAGAAAGGAAATCTTTCGAGAAGAAATGTATTCTTCACGAATGAAATTTCCCCAAAATAAGTAAATCTAAACTAATTAAAATAAATAAAAGATGTGTAAGGATTTCTTCACTTCTTCCTCCAACTAAATTCCCGAGCATATCCACAGGGATAAGCCAGGAAGAATTTATCAAGGGAATATGTATGCAAGAAATGTTTTGAAAGAAATACTAGAAATAAAATAAATACATTCGGGAAGTGATGAAATCTTTTGCTTCTAAAATTCTACCAACTCAAAACAATACATTATTTCTATTCTAACAAATACAAATTTGATTAAAGATTTAAATAATTTAATTACAACCCCAACTTGGTTACTACTTGTAATAAGGTAGCTTCCCAAAGGTGAGGTGTTATTATTGTCTCTTCATATTTGTATCCTCTTCCAAAGATGAAGTCTAATTTATCCAAGAATGTACCGATGTTGGCTAGTAACAAAGAAAATAAAAGAATGGATGTGGTTGGCTTGGTACAAGAAATGGCTGAAAGTAAATGGTAGGAAAGAACAAAGTAAAGAGATGGTTGTTTGTGTGGTTCCTCTCAAAGTTCAACAACATAACTCTACCTCAAGAATGTGAAAAATCCAACCCATCATATGAGTAAAAGTTTAGATTTTATAAAATATGGGAAAGAAGAAGTCAATTACATGTGTCAAAGAAGAATTGATAAATCAAAAAAGGAGAGGTATCCAAAATTCTAAACATAGCCAAAGAGGAAGAGAAAATCAACATGATTCCAATGAGTCCAAAAATAGGAAAAATGGTTGAGAAATGAGTGATAAAATCACTCCCAAAATCCAAACATGCATCAAAAATGCACATTTTAAGTTGTTATTTTTAAGTTATAGGATTTGTTGGTCTATGCGAGAGGAGTGGTTACATAAGCGCAGGAGGTTGAAAAATTGCTGATAGGGGAAGTTACGCAGCCATTGGTAGGGGAGGTTGCACAACCATCGGGGTGGTTACATAATCGTCATGGCGGTTATGGAACCGCCACTTAAGATAAAATATATATAAAAAGTAGTCTTATAAGAAAAATAAAAGTTTGTGGACAAACCACAAGGGTTTATTTGAGTCAAAGGAATGATACAGAGGAAAGGGAGAAGGATCTGGACCTCATTTTTACCTTGGAAGAAGTTTTTATCATCATTTTATATTTTACCATACTGAAAATGTAGCACGTGTAATTTAGGGTGCTTACATATTGCCCCCTCAGAGAATTGTTTTAGCCATGAAGAGGTGAAAAACATGAAGTCTGAGTATGATGCTCCCAAATGGGAAAGTTAGAAATTATACCTTATTCGCTAGTGTGTTGAAACCATGCCAATCCATCCTTCCCACCACCGAAAAAGAAATACGAGAATCAAGTGTAGATATAAAACAAGATTAGAAAAATACTTTGAAATAAAATGACAATATTACATACCGTATCTGTGAGGGTGAGAAATATACCCGATCCAGTGCTGACTCGATCCTGTATACATCCACTCAAAGAAACATTATAAACCCAAACTTGCACTATATATATTACTTTTACTAATGTTGGAAACCATTCATGTTTTGCAAGTTTGCTGAATTTAGATTTCGATTTATGAAAAATGTTTCATTTGTGAGTGTAGTTAAATTGGAAGGGATTTAGAAAGCGTGGGGTCGACCAAACAAAAGCAAAAGGGGCTTAGAAAGGGGTGAGATGTGAGAGACTTGGTATTTTATGTCGACTTTGGATTTTTCTATTTGAATGCACTTGAGAAAAACTTCTAGGAAATTCGTAATTGGAGCGGTCGTAAGGGGCCTCAAAGAGCCGAGATAGGCATATTAAATTTATTGCTTAGTCTCATTTTTTTATTTTTTTATAATTTTAGCTCATGGTTGAGATTTTTACCACACTTGTTTTATGGTTTTACAATATTGTACGCAAGAAACTTGACACCGTATATATACATATAGACCTTTTTTAGTTCGACATTCCTTATAAGAGTTGACTTCATTGTAGTTTGCTTCATCTGTGTACTCTTAGATGGTTTGGAATTTCCAATACTTTTTTATGTTTTATGAATGCATGTCATGGATGATAATGAAAATGTGTAGAAAAAATCATAACTTTTTTTTTTCTTTATATATGATGCATATGAGAACAAATTGTAATTTACAACTTTGATTTTCAAGCAATATTTAACACATATTTTATTGGTAAAATGTGATGAATGAAAGGAACGATAACCAGATCGTACCAAGCCAAGAACACAAATGCTAATCAAACACCACGATCAATAAGATGAAATCAATTCGCCAGAATAATTTTACATAAAACCTTTGTACAAAAATGAGAAACAATATCATATATTATTATGGAACTCAATGCAATACATTGAGAATGGGCCTTTCTTAAATAGGCAAGGAATAACAATCTAAGAACCAGTCAAGGTGTAAATCAAGTCATAAATCAAGGAAATAACTAGTCATCAAAGAACTAGTCAAGACCATAGATTTAGGAGAGAACTAGACATCAAGGATCTAGTCAATACCATAGATCAAGGAAAGAACTATACCTAACAACTAGATAATATCTCCTAATATCTAAATAAGATAAAAGAAATATCCACACACATAAGTGGGTGAGGATAAATACAATAAAGGTAAATAAAGTACCTAGGTGAACATGAGCTAAGGTAAATACCTACTCTAACACCCCCCTCAAGTGAAGCTAGGGGCCAAAATAGAAGTGGCATGTCCATAGTATGAGTCCCGGAAACTAGGCCTGATGAGGTACTCATGTACAATAAATGGGAAAAAAGGGACACCGCAAGGTACCCAAAACCAATAACAACAAAGTAAAGAGAGTAAAAACTCACTCCAAGGCATCCCAAGAAGCTCGGCTTAAAAACTCATACAATGCTAAAGAATTTTGGTGTGTACTATGGTTTGAATCCATTGCTCGATCACAAAACTCAAAAACAACTGACACTGGGCTCCACTGAATAGCTCCATACAAGGAGACTGTCAACGGAGTGATGTCAAAAGTGCAAAAAAAAACACCAAACATAATTCGATCAACTGCTGCAAATAGGTGTGCCATGATCTAAGAACAAAAACCAAAGCAACAAGGCAAGGACACAAAATCTAGAGTGTCACGATCCAAGAAAAGCCAAGGTAACAAGGCAAGGACACAAAACCTGAAGAAGCAAGATCAGCACCACACCCTCCCATACTGCTAAATGGGTGGAGTGGTGCTATAAATCTGTATGAGTTGTCAAAACAACTACTCAAACACTAACAAACTAACACTGGGCTCCACTAGAATAGCTCCCCCACAAGAGAGACTGTCAACATGCCAAAAGTGTCGAAAATACAGATACAAAATCTCTCAACAAACAAGAGAGATACACTACACCTGCTAAAGAAAAATTCTCAAAACAAGAAGCATCATAATGCAGAAGGTATAGAAAGTGGAGCAAGAGGCCGAATGGTGGAGGAGCCATGCTTGTAGAGTCCTCTCAACGAATGCCTATGTTACCTCCACGAGTGATCAAATATCCACCCCAAATCAACATGGATGGATGAAGAAGATGCCTGCATATGACTTGGTGCAAAATTCACAATGGGTGCATGCAAAAGAACATCGAATGTGTGTCAGGTTGATCATGTTTGACAACTAAAATCTCAGGTTTCTCAATCCTAAGTGAAGGTGCAGAACTCATGTGTTGCTCATGATCCTTAGAAAGAGTTGAGCGAACAAAAATAGGAGCTCTGTCAATGTGTGATCCCAATGAAGTATCTACTCGAAAACCAATGTCATGACGAGAATTCCACTTAACATGTGGAATAGAGGAAACAATACCCTATGAATGTCTGCTAATGACTCCTCTAGTGAGACCCATAGAATGGAGCATGCGAGAACTGAATGTAGTGGTATGCTTCTTAAAAAATCCATGTAGCTGAGAATTAGGATACACAACATGTGGTACTATAATAGGCACTGATATGGAAGATCATGTAGTAACAAGCCTCACAGGTTTAGAAGCATCAAAAGCAGGTTCAGGCTCAAAGATTGGCAGATCAATGTCAATGGGTACAAGAGCAACAAGCTGTAAGTGGACTAGGAGCATGGATATGGTTGTCCACAATATGATGGTGATGTTGTAGGCTAGCAAGTTTGTTCTACAGGAAGTGTATTATTATATCCTTATCATGAATTAGTGATTGTAGAAGAGAATTTCACTTCTTGAGTGATCTATTTTCTTCCACAAATTTTAAAATATCCTCTTGAAGTCCACATACTTTAGAGAAAAGCATATCATTCTCAGAATCCATGATAGGTACAAACTGTAACTCCCAAAAATTTAGGACGTTAGGCTCAGCTGAAATTGCATCCACTATTGATTACAACACTCTTCCATATTTGACACTTTATAATTATAGTGCAAGTCTCAAAATATATATTTCCAATGGAAAGAGCACAAAAAAACAAGCACTTTTGTAAAAATAGCACTCAAAACCGAGTTACCGATCAAAAGTTACAAGCTTTTTAATATTTTTCTCTGTTATTTATTTTAGTTGCCACTAAAATAAATAAATTGTTGTTGCCTTCACCACACAAATGAAATTAAAGGGAGCTGAAGTTAAGCACCTACTAGTAGGAATCACAATCTTTAAGCCCTCATATGACTGTGCCATATGACCAAGGGCTAAGAATTTTAATGGGTGACAGATGTCAACAACAATCTCCAACTCTAATACCATGAAAGGAACGATAACCAGATCATACCAAGCCAAGAACACAAATGCTAATCAAACACCATGATCAATAAGATGAAATCAATTCACCAGAATAACTTTACATAAAACCTTTGTAAACAAATGAGAAACAATATCATATATTATTATGGAACTCAATGCAATACATTGAGAATGGGCCTTTCTTAAATAGGTAAGGAATAACAATCTAAGAACCAGTCAAGGTTGTAGATCAAGTCATAAATCAAGGAAATAACTAGTCATCAAAGAACTAGTCAAGACCATAGATTTAGGAGAGAACTAGACATCAAGGATCTAGTCAATACCATAGATCAAGGAAAGAACTATACCTAACAACTAGATAATATCTCATAATATCTAAATAAGATAAAATAAATATCCACACACATAAGTGGGTGATGATAAATACAATAAAGGTAAATAAAGTACCTAGGTGAACATGAGCTAAGGTAAATACCTACTCTAACAATGAAATCGACATGATAAGAAAATAAAATCACTCCAATCCTAACTCCACACAACTAGTAAGATCCGAGGGCTCATCATCGAGATCTAGAAAAGACACAAGTTATGTGACTTTGATGAATGAAGATGGTGAGAAAAGACAATATTTTGACAAAGACCCAACTAGAACTTACAACTCAACCCTAAACAAAGTCAACTAACCAGCTCAGAATGCATTTTTCTTGCAAGTTTAACTAGACTTAGATCCATGGATGGCCTCTTGATTGAAAAATATGGTTTTAAGGATTAACTCTCTTGTAACATGCACATCTAATTCATTTTTCATGGGATTTTTGAAATTGCAAAGCACTTCTTATTTATTTGACTTATTTACAACTTATTTACTTATTTAACGGGACCCCATACATCTTGCCCCATACTACCAATAAGAAGCATGGGCTCATCACCAAGGACAAGACATAGGTGAGTAAGGAAAATTCCCTCCTTTCCCAACCTCATGCCACCAGTAAGAAGTGTGGGCTCATCACCAAAGGTTGGTAGGGCAAAGAAGTGTAGTTTTATTTTTAAATGAAATCATTTTTGTGTTTATTGTTGATTTATATATGTTTTTTTGTTTTGACTTTATACTTGTGATTTTGGGAAGGAATGCTTTCTTCTAGCCTCAACCCCATGCAACCAATAAGATGCAAGGTATCACCATTGAAGGTTGAGATAGGTGAAAAAGAAATCTAGGTGAAATGTTTAGATTGTTTCTGTCATAAGAGATGATTTTAAGGAGAGATGCAACATTAAGAAGCTTCTAGTAAAAACTATGGGTAAAGACACCCGAGCTAGGAGAAACCATGAATATGAATACATGTGTAATTCATGGCAAGATAAATGCCAAAATTCCATCTTAAATACTAAAATGATGAAGATATTAGAACAATTTGGTGACTATATGATGTATACTTAAAGAGGAATGATTAAATGCTTTTGCCAAGATATGAAAATTTTTAAAGTTTCTTGAAAAGTAAGTTTTAGTTTACAATTTCACAAAATGACAATGCAAATGATAAACAATATGGATGCAATAATGTACAGTGTGGAAATTCAATTGAACTATGCATAGAGATGTTCACGGTGAAGAAGCGAGCTAATAGATGTCAAACTCCTCACCTCCCAAGGTACAAAAATGATACACATGATCTTTGAAGTTTCCATTCTCTTGACAAGGGTTTAAACTTAGAACCCTTTCCCAATATCATATATATATATATATATATATATATATATATATATATGTATGTATGTATGTATGTATGTATATATGATCATCTAACATTGGCATGGATTTGTCCATTGGAAAGAGATATTTTTAAACCTCTTTGTAGCATTATTGACATATTGTACTCACGTGAGCATGACTATGCTTATCAACTTTGTTCCTTACGTAGGGGGTAATGGTTGCATTTAACATTTGTCATGCTATGGGATTACGTGTCATGGAAAAAATGAGCTTAGTTTTGGAAATATTTTTATCTAGCCCAAGGCTAGGAATGAAGGAATCCCTAGAGACAAATTTGATGGGTATCAATTTGTTCTTAAAGCCCTCTTCTTTTACTATTTCGATCAAGTTTATGCCTAGACCAGGATCATTGGAAGGAAGAGATGCCATACTAAGGAGGATACCCATTCCTTACGGATTAAATGGGAAGAAGATCGAATCGTCACTCTCTAAGAGTTTTAGGATCTCCACTTTGGTTTTAGTGGACACGAATTACATAGATACTGACTTTCCTTTATCTGTTTTCACCACCTCAAATGTTTTTGAGTCAACAACTTCAACCTTCGAATGCTCGGGGTGGTCTTGACCAATTATTTGAACGCAAATGGATTGTTTAATTGATTCACATGGAGATCATATTCTGAATGGACCCTTGGTTTCTTCTTGATATTATCCATATGTATGTCAAAGGGTTTAGGATCCCCTTGAGCAACGAAAATCTTTCCCAAATGGAGAAATCTAACTTCTTGGAACAAAGTTGAAGGAATATCCTTCATTCGGTGAATCCAAGGTCTACCAAGGATCATGTTATAATTCGTCTCCTTTTCAATGATGTAAAACTCTTCCAAGATGGTTTTTGGCCTAAGGGAGACATGAAAAACTATAGTTTCAATTGAGTTATCGTTAAGAATGTTATACCATCACAACATGTTTCTTGTAGAGGAGTAGTTATTTTCTCCATATCCCAATTTCTGCAAGAAATATATGGGAAGCACATTCACATCAGCCCCATCATCGATCATGTCTCTCTTGATGCAATTATAGGATCACTTCTTCAGGCTATTTCAACATCAGAAGGCATCTTGTTTATATAAAAAAACAAACTAGTATCCCTATCACTATGCCTCGGAGGATGTATATCAAAGTCAATATGATTTATTTGAGCTCTAAGAGGAGGTGTAACATGGATTAAATGACCAAGACCCAATGCATCAAGCAACGTGAAATGATGCACAGGGGAATTCTTCAAAAAATCTAGAAATGAGATGTGAGAAAAGGTCTTGTTCAAATCCAATATCAAATCATAGGCTCCCACCGGTTTTGAGATTATAGGAATGTCATCCTGTAGGAAGGAATGAGAGGGGAGGGGTTGTGAAATTTTTTTCCATTGTCTAAGTTGTGGCATTAATTTTTGGTTCAACTTCTAGCTCAACAAATCCCAAAATATTTGTATTTTTCTTGAGCCAAGGTTGGGAGAAACTTGAGAGTTATCATAATTTGAGGTCTTATGGTCATTATTCCCTATAGGAATACCTTTTTTATGTTTTGAGGATTCACCTTAACATCTTTAGGATGCTTAGGGAATGGGTCCCGATAGATTCCTAGGTTTACATTCTGAGGTGCGACAGGTCTTGTATGACCAAGTTGTGAGGTTCCTTTATGATTTTCTAAGAACATGTCCACAAAGAGTTGTCTTTGATTCTCAAGGAGTATTTTTATGAACTTGTTACAATCCCTACAATTTCTAGCATCATGACCAATAACATGATGAAAACCACAATAAATATTGGGATTGTAGTCTCTTGGCCTTTGGTTTGAGTTTTGTTGTTTATTATAACCTCGGTTATAGTTCTAAAACTAGTTTTTATAACCATAATTCATTGCCCCTTAGCCAAAGTTCTAGTATTGGTTCAGGTATTGGGTTTGATCTTGTTGAGGAGGGGGATGATTGAAGTCAAATATGTTGATGGAGGAAATAGAATTAGGGCCTCTTTGATCACCCATGTTATTATTATTGTTGTTGTTAGTGTTACCACTCTTTGTAAAACTAACATTCTTTTCTTGATTAGTAACACCATCTGTCGTAACATCAAGATTACGATTAAAGAATTTATTCCCTTGGTTATTGGCTCTCTTGTTTTGATGGTTTACATTATTTTGATTAGTAGACACCAATTTTCCATTAAGACCACAAGTCTTATGCCCACTATCGATAGTGACTTGGTCGATTCAAAGTGCACCTTCCAACATTTCTTTGTAACTACAGAAAGGAAACTTATGGACTTACTCCTTGGTCTCTCGATTGAACGAGTGAAGTAAAATATCATAAATCTCCATCTAATCTATGTTGGGTGCACTTTTAGAGGGTAAAGAACTTAATTCCATCTTTGGATGAAATGAGTGGAATATTCATTTTGTTCTTTCCTAACATGAAGAAACTCCCTAATTCCCATTCAAAATAAATTTTTCATTTCAAACGTTCGATGAATTCAGAAACAAATTGTTTAAAAGAATGCATAGAAGCCTCGGGAATATGATAGTACTAGTCTAAAGCAATTCCCTCAAGGGTTTTTAGAAATATCTTAGCCACCACAACATCCCAAGGAAGAAATTCCCTAATAGTGGTAGTATAAGCCTTGATGTGAGCATTCATATCTCCTTCTCCCTTAAATTTAGGAAGATTAGTAAATGGGTGTGGAAGCATGAACTCCCCTATAATGAAATCAAGGGGTTATTTCAAATACTTAGCGTAAGTATCCATAGTGTAAGATTCTTCTATTGAAGTTCCTCGATAAGGAGGTGGAGGAGGAGGAAATGGATAGGCTGTAGTATATCCATTAGCTAGAATGTATGAAGCTCCTTGATATGGTGTATAAGAAGTAGGGAAGGTATATGGGTCCATCTGGGGGAATTTGTATACATATATAGGTAAGGTGGAACAACACTAGGAAATGGGTTAGTGGGCGTGAAACCAGGGAACATCATATTTCTTGATGGAGTGACATTCAAGAATGCACTTCCAGCCAGCCCTTACAAGAATAAGTGTGAGAGGGGTGAGGGCCCATCCCTAGGGTGTCAGATCATATGAGAAGATCACCCAGATTTTATTAGATAGGATAACCTTGTTGCACAAGATGTTGCATTGGTTGTGCATTGATAGGGGTGTACCCTTTGTTGTCGATGGGATGCCCCATGTTATGTCCTACTACATAGGTCGGTTGTGAAGGTTGGGAACTCTCTAGTTCTCTAATCCTCCCTACTAAAGTGGAAATAACATCATGAGGTAAGGATTGAGTTCTTTTTTGGGTGCATCTTTGTATAGGGTTTGGTTGAGAGGGCACATGATATCCTCTTATGAATTGTTCAACATTTTCATTCTTGTTTCCTTAAAATTAGGAGTCTTAGGATAGGTTGTCGATACATTGTTATTGAATAGTTCTGAAGCATGAATCTTCATCCTATCTAAGGAATCATCTATTTGGTGAAGAGGATTAGTAATTTGCACAAAAATATCACCTTCTATTGATTGCACGCTTATGTGAGGTATTAATAAGATTATAGGGTAAGGATTTGTTCCACTCATAAAAACCATGTTGTTTGAATTGGGTGGACTGTATTGCATGTTTAAAGGTTGATCAACCTCCTCTATTCTCACATGAATAGTGGGGTTTGAGACATAGCTAGGGGAGGTTTGTATGTTGTTGGTGTAGTTGTCATCCCATCTAGAAATGGAAGGGGATTCTTGTGGATGAAATGTGGTGTAATATCTATTAAATTCAAATGGACCACCAAAATCTCTTCCAGACATATTTTAGGAAGTATTAAATACTTACCAAAACAAGGCAAGAAATGGAAAATAGGGGTAATAGCAATGAAAGAAAAGAAAACAATACGGAACTAGTCCTTCACGTCGTGTTTACAAATTTTGTACGCCTAAAAATCAACACGTGATTCCAGATGCATGTGACCTCCCGAGGTCATGTCAGAAAACCGGAATGTGTAAGATTGCAAGAATGCTAATGGGAAACTATAGGATAATCATGGACTAAGATCGAGTAGTGTGAGTTCTTAGTAGTTGAGTTGGCAAAGTGGAAACTAGAGGCTATGTACGGAAACATAAGTTCCCTATTTATTTATTGTTTGATTTTATTTGTTTGCTAAACTACGTTAAAGGTTCATTTTAAATAAATAAAGAAAGTAAATTCAACATAAATAAAAGATAAGTGTGTTTCATATTTTAACTAACCAAATTCATTCTCGATTAATTAAATAAAATGAAATGAAATACCATTTATTCTATTTATCTGAAAAAGAAATGAATTAAAAGAAAACTAATTAAATGGATAACATCTTTTTTTTTTTTGTATTTTTCTAGAATTTAGATAAAACAAATAAATAAACTATTCTGAGATATACAAATTTAATTACAATAAAATACTAATACTTCTAATAAAATAAACTAAAAAATAGAGAATAGTCGGATGTGGTTATTCCTCTATTGTAGGGTTGTCTGAAAATTCTATTCTAAAAGAATGTATTCAAAAATTATTAATCTAAATAAAATAAAATAAACTTCTTTTGGAAAAGATTCTGCCTCAAGTTTTCTAGAAAGGAAATCTTCTCAGAAGTAATTTCCTCTTTGCCATATGAAATTTCCCCAGAAGTAAATCTAAAATAATTAAAATAAATAAAATATGTGCAAGGATTTCTTCACTTCTTCCTCCAACTAAATTCTCGAGAAAATCCACAAGGATAAGCCAGGAATAATTTATCAAGGGAAGATGTATGCAAGAAATGTTTTGAAATAAATATTAGAAATAAAATAAATACCTTCAGGAAGTGATGAAATATTCTTCTTCTAAAATTCTACCAACTCAAAAAAATGCATTATTTCTATTCTAACAAATACAAATTTGATTAAAGCTTCAAAGAATTTAAGTACAACCCCTACCTGGTTACTACTGTACTATGGTAGTTTCCCAAAGGTGAGATGTGCTTGTTATCTCCTCATCTTTGTATCCTCTTCCAAATATGAAGTCCAATTGATCTAGGAATGTACCAATGTTGGATGGTAGAAAAGAAAATAAAAGACTAGCTATGGTTGGCTTGGTGCAAGAAATGACTGAAAGAAAATGGTAGGAAATAATAGAGCAAAGAGTTGGTTGTCTGTGTGGTTCCTCTCAAAATTCAACAACATAACTTTACCTCAAGAATGTGAAAAATCCAACCCATCATACGGATAAAAGTTTGAATATTTATAAAATAGAAAAAGGAGATGTATCCAACATTCTAAACATAGCCAAAGAGGAAGATAAAATAAACACGATTCCAACAAGTCCCAAAATAGGAAAAATGGTTGAGAAACAAGTGATAAGATCACTCCCGAAATCTAAAGGTGCATCGAAAAATGCATGTTTTAAGTCATTTTTTAAAGTGATAAAACCATCGGCCTACATAGAGGGGCGATTACACAATCTCCTCGGGACAAAAAAGCTAAAAATCAGTCTTACAAGAAAAATAAAAGTTTGTGCAAAAAAAGGGTTGATTTGAGTCAAAGGAAGGATGCAAAGGAAAGGGGGAAGGATCGAAACCTCATTTCTACCTTGGAATAAGTTTTTATTATCATTGGAGATTTTACTATTATGAAAATGTAGCATGTGCAATTTTGGGTGTGTCAAGACCCAAATTAAAAAGGCCCTCATTGTTAAGGCTTGATCAAACATCATTCCAAAGATAATGGGAACAATAATAACAAAAACAATAACACTCATCAAGACAAACCTAAGTACATCAATAAAAATTTCAATGTCATTAATCATGGTGTAAATGAGATAACCACAATGTGGAAAATGTGGAGAAAAATAAACCAAAAATAAATAAATTGAAGAAATCCATCAACTGTTCCAAGCAATGAAACTCCTCCCCCTCACGATAACAAATGAAGAAAATTCACATATCTAGGAGAGACCCTTTCAATTGTCTTGTGATAGTTGGTGAGTGCCAATATGATCACCTACCCTATCATGAAACCATTTGTCTAAGGAGAACCTATCCATCTTGGTACAAACCCAATACATACTGTGATTTTCATTACATTGATGGTCATCAAATAGAAAAATGTGTGTAACTTTTCCATTACATCCAAGACCTCATTGATAATGGAGACATATTGTTAGAACCACCAATAAACAAAACACAATGATAATTTAAAGGTGTTTTAAATTTTATTCCCCAAACATGGTATAAATGGAAAAGCTCCCAAATAGGGCCAATCTTCAATTTTTTTGATTTTAATTCCATCATTTCATTTGATGAAGAAACTACTCCATGCAAAGTAAAATGTCAATTTACACCCCTCGTAGAAAGTCTCTCTAGTGTATTTCATCAATTAGAAAAGGATAAAATGATAAAATATCCAATCACAATACCCTTCTTTAAAGGGGAACCAAATCCTAAGTGGTATATAGAATTGGAATATTGTGAATACCATCATATTGAAGGCCACTCTATGGATCATTGTTCAAGTATATGACATTGTGTCTAAGACTTAATTGATGATGAAGTCATCAAAATAAAAAAATAAAGCTATTGAAATTGAAAACATGTCAACTACCTCAACTTCCAATGATGAGGTAAATGTTTTCCAAAACCTTTTAAACGATGAAACTCAATGAGATAAATATTACTAGGGTCAAGGATATATAAACCAAAACCAATGAATATCCCCTTGAGGATATTCTTCCATTAGTGTAATTGGAAATTTAAAGTGTTTCAAAAATATATCTCCAAACGTCAAATGAGAACTTGAAATTGATTCAAAATTTCCTTCCAACCCATGACATAAATGAAAAATCTAAAGAAGAGGGTCAATCATCAAGTACCATTGAGATTGATTCTATCCTTTCAATGTTAGATCCTTTATTTGACATCTCTAGTCTAATTTCCAAGACACAACAATAACAAGTTTGGACACTTGTGATAACACATCCTTCCATATCCATAATACCTCAAATGATCAATCTTGAATTTAATAATGTTTCAAAATAGTTATCTAATAAAGAGTCTTCTTTTATTTAAAAAAATATATTAAATAGTCAATGATGATTCCTACGTGTCAAGACATCCATATGTGTGCAATCCATGAGGTGTGTATTCCTAGGGGTATCCTCACACAACCATTTTGAGCTTTACTTGAAAATATATCATCAAAAAAATTAATCCAATTCCTGAAAGGAGTAACATTGAATATTTTCTCTCTACATCCTATAAGATTCCTTGGATGCCCATATATAGATCAATCCTTCTCTCCTTACATCATTCCATTCATAGATGAAGGTTGTATTGATGTAGATAACCTTTTACAATTTCAATCATCTAAAACTTATATTTTTCCTACATTTTAAATAATTCACAAAGGTATTGGGGAATATTAATTCCACCATGTTCTCCACATCACGAAATCACCTCTAACACAACATAGGTTTTTGATCTCGTTAAAAACTTATCCAATCACATACCCATTGACTTGAACATAGTTCACTGAAGTATCATACATCAAGACTCATCGAATATTTTGATTCACTCCATTGACTTGGATCTCATCTTCCCAAGTCTCATACATCAAGACACATCAAATATTTTGATTCAATCCATTAACTTGGATATCATATACCCAAGTCTTGTACATCAGGACTCATTGAATCTTTCGATTCACTCCATTAACTTGGATCTCATCTTCCTAAGTATTGTACATCAGGACTCATCAAATATTTTTATTCACTCCATTGACTTAGATCTCATCTTCCCAAGTATCATAAATCAAGACTCATTGAATCTTAGGATTCACTCCACATAATTGGATATCGTCCACCCAATTATCATACATCAAGACTCGTTGAATCTTTTGATTCACTACATTGATTTGGATTTTGTCTATCCAAGTCTCATAAATTAGGACTCATCAAATCTTAGGTTTATCACAAATATTTCAATTGAATCTATTGTCTTGGACCTTGTTCGCCTAAGTATCATAAATAAATACCGATCAAATCATAAGTTATCAAAAATATTTTGATCTACTCCATTGAATTGGACATTTTCCGCCTAAGTCTCGTAAATTAGAATGATTCAAATTTATTAAACATGGAATTATTTTATGATGATAAGTCCAATGCAAACCGTAGTATGTAAAAACTAATAAAAATCAAAACACATAAAAATAAATAAAAATCCATCATTAATGTATTATAAAAAAATTAAAAACGTAGAAACAAAAACATCTTATTTATAGGTACTCTCCACACTAGGGGGTCACTTACATGGTTAATTCATCTAGAAAACAATTTTAATTATTTCATTCATTGAAATATATCTTAATCATGACATCATTAGCTCTCCACATCCTTCTTCTATACAACATAGGTTAATACTGGTCATCTTAGGCATTGTGTCTCATCCTTGTTATGGTTTCTACCATTCCAAATATTTTTAGCTATAGTTTTGTCTATAAGATTAATGATGGTAACTCCTCCTTTTAAACAAGCTCTTTCTTTAAGAGAAAGCACTAAAATTCTTTACCCGAGACCTTTTGACCATCCATCCGAGTCTATAATGTTAAACCCTTATGCACAATTAATCACATGCATATGAGATTTGGGGGAAAATTTTTCTTCCCAACAAGCACAATATCAACATATAAGGAAAAATCAATTACAAAATATCAATCATTACACCTTTCATCCTTAACAGTCTTCCGTAATGAGCCCATACTTCTTACTAGTAGTATGAGATTGGGAAAAGAGGAAGGTATCCGTACTTGCCCATATTTAAGGTTTGGTTTTGAGCCCTTTCCTTTTACAGATGGTATGGAGTAATATGTAGGGTGTCAATTCAAAAAAATTCAAACAAAATATACCCTTAAAAAAATCTACATCAAAATTGCTTAATCATACGGTTCCCAAGAAGTTGCTCATGTTAAGAGAGAATAATTCTTCTATTAGATCTTGTCAATTAGTAGGCTACTAATGGATCCAAGTCTAGTCAAAACCTATAAAGTGAAATCATCTTGGAATCGGTCAGGTAATATTGAATGGAGATGAATCACATTTCCCCAAATGCATCATTGTTACACCTTGTGTCTTGGCATCCTTCATCTTTATTTTCATATCACTATTCTCCTAGTTCTCACGTACTTCATGGTTTTCGGTGGTGAGACCTCACATCTTCTTAATTATGTGAATCCACGAGTGGAGTGAGATATCCTATCACTATATCGGCTATATTCTTCCAATGGAATGAAATTCTTATAATTGTTTGAAAATAAATTCAGACAATGTACCCTTTTATCAAGTCAAAAATCTAAAAACATTTAAATATGTTCGAAAATCCAAAAACATTCAAATATGTTAAAAATTCCAAAAACATTCAAATATGTTTAAAAATCCAAAAACATTCAAATATGTTCAAAAATCCAAAAAAATCAAATATGTTTAAAAATCCAAAAACATTCAAATGTGTTTTAGAAAAAAACATTCAAAATTCTAGAACCATTCAAATATGTATAAAAATCCAAAAACATTAAAAAATGTTCAAAATCCAAAAACATTCAAATATGTTCAAAAATCCAAAAATAATGAAATTTCTTTTAAAAAAGAACAAAATCATTCAAATATGTTCAAAAATAAACAAAATATATAGATAAAAAAGAAAAACATTCAGGAAATGTATGACAACATCTCAACAACTGCATAACACAGTTCAACAATATCACCATTTGACGACAATCCTACTGACATAGGTCATTTTTGAAAAAATCACTTTTCTTTCCCATGGTGTATATTTATACTCGAAGGAAAAAAGTATCAATTAACCCTTCACAATATAAATTTAATTAGGGTATACTTTGATTAAATCCAATACAGATCAAACTATAATGGGATTCGACAAGAGTTTCTTTGGAGTATCTAAGACTATTTCGCTCTTCATCCTGATTCAATCCCCTTGTTTTTCTGAGATATCACTTGGGGCATTCATATCTACTTATTCTTCATTATGGAACACTTTAGGGGAATAGTCACATGTTGTTATTATCAGTTGTGTTACATTGTTGTTGTTAGATGTTAATCTTATGTAAGTAGTCTTGTTAGCATCTTGGTTTGTCTATAATCTTGGTGCGTCTGTATTATTGTATGCATAAGGGTTTGTTTTGCAATCTTGTCATTGTTTTACAATTTCTTTTGTGTATGATTTTAATCATGGTGTTAATTAACATATGCCATAATAAAATTGAGTCAACAAAATATAAAAAATCAAACACACACATGTGAAACTCACAACTTACAAAATCACAAAAAATCCAAATAATCAAAAATAAAAAAATAAAACAAAACAACACAATTAGTGAAATCAGACAATTCACTCCTACCTTTGTCATCTTTCTAATCATCTTATGACTATCAAAACTAATATTTTCCCTTGCATGTCAGAATCATAGCTTGGGGAAAGTCAAATTACTTATTTCCTTTGTGCATATCTTTGCTTGGGGCAATTTTAGCTCTCATTCTCTCCAATGCATTTTCAGCATCCATACTTGGGGGCACTTGAATCTTTCAAATTTCAATTAGACTTCAACGGGATCTCGATAAGATTATCATGAGGAGTATCTAATATCACTCCACTCTTTGGTTTGATCCAATCCCTCTACATATATTGTTGCTTAGGGGCATTCAAATCTGCTTTCTTATCATTGTGGAACACATTAGGGGCAAAGTCAATTGTCTTTATTTAAAAAATTATGTTACATTATTGTTCTTATTTCTAGACCAATTACATATATTTCTTTATCATTTTGGATTCTTTATCACCACGATGCATAATTTAACAGTGTATATTGTGTTTGTTTTCGATTATTTTTTGGACGAATTACAAGTAGCATGATAACACCTTGGTTCATTTATAACCATGTTGCCTACACATACTATGTATATTGGGTTTTTTTCCTTTTCTCTTGTATTATTTTTATGTGTGATTTTTTACCCACATCATGAGTTAAACATCATGATTCTTTCATAATCACAATGAAAAATTTATTGTGCAACAACAAAAAAGGTTGTTCTAACTTTCACTCTCTAAATGAAAGCTCATGTTATGAGAAAAATTCCTTCACTCTTCCTTTACCTCCATGTACCTTTAAATTTCCATTCTTCCTATCAAACGGTTGTCTACCAATTTTCGCATCACTCATCATCTTGAGGGTAATTAACTTATCATTCACACTCACTGGGGCATCTCAATGTTCCTAATTTAATATAAAATGAATTAAATCTAAATTATAAGTAACTATTATAGTGTATTCAATATCCAAGTAATTAAATACAAAACATGGAAAAGTAACAAGTAAGAAATGATATGAAACCCCGAGAAAATGAGAGAGATAAGTGACTTAGTTGATATCAAAGTGATTAAGATGTGTTATGGACTATGGAAATTTTGAAATACAATGAGAAGAGTGTCATCAAGGCTCACCGGAGGTTACGAGATCCGAACTATGTAGGATAGAACCACCCATGGGAGGACAGGAGTGCTTGGACGCTAATGACTGGATTTGGGCACTAGTGTCCACCCAGATACTTAGGTTTTGATATTTTATGTGTAGGAGGATCGTCATTGTTGATTCCTATTTATCACTCTAAACTTGCTTTAATGTCATCGATTATACCTATAGCACTGTAAAGAAAGATAGCTAGTTGAACATGTCCATAAACCACATCAAATATAAAACAAAGATGTAGAATGTGGAGTCGAATGAACCCGGACGGTCACTCAAAGATTGAACTTAATACCAATAGTTTCACTACATTTCAGACTCCATTTGGTATTGTGTTTAGCTATGTGTAATGATGTCCTAGGATGCCCTATTGTAAGTTGCACAATGATAGCGGGATAGATCTAGAATGTAGCAAATGTATAAAATGTTTGAGAAGAAATATAATAAATTTCCAATCATATGATGTGTATGCATATTTATGCATCCCTTTTCTTGTGAGTGAATGTGCTAGATGGATGCTTTGTGATTCTCTTATGCATTTCAATGCAAGATTAGGTGATAGTAGATAATGTTAGTGCTTGACCATTTATTTGAGAGCTATAACTATGTATATATATGATTCCCTTGTTTAAATATCATAACTGATAATTGGAAGGTCAACCCAAAAGTGTAAAAGATTCCCAAGAAGTAAAAGAGACCCAAAAGAATGAGAAAAGGGGAGAAATGGTTAAGATCTCCCATGAGAGACATGAGTGCCTGTGCGCTAGTGTCTTGTTTTCATGTAAATGTGTAACAGGGAAATTGAAAATTTGTAAGCATGAAAAAATACCTGTGTTACAAATATATTGTGACATTATTAATAAATTGTAATATTATTAATAATGAGTTAATATAACTCATATTAATAATATAGTTAATAGTTGTGTGTGAGTGAATTTGTTGAATAAACAACTCATGTAGCTATTTTGGTGTGTGAGATAATAAAGGGATGTGAGAGATATCCTAGGGATAAGTTTGAGAGATTCATGGAGAGTGATATGAGGGATTGAAGATGAAGTTTGACTCCACCTTTGTAGGAGATCAAACATTATAAAATGTAACCTCTATCATTGTAATTGATATCTCGAATGAATTTCAATTTCTATATTATAATATTTAGTGTTTTATAATTGTGTAGTTTTTATCATTGGTATCAGAGCGAGTTACCTATGCAGAAAATATATTCATTATTTGTGTGCTCCTTCATGAGTCATCCATGAGTGGCTCAAAATTTTCTTTGTGATGTACTCCTACATATATGTGTATATGGATAGATTCACATTACAAGTATTCACTGATTTGTATAAAATAAGGTAGATGGTATTCATATTTATCTATATTTTTTGGTTACATCTCAAACTAGATCTCAATTGCTATATCAGCCGAGTTTGATGATATTGGTTTTGCATTAGTTCGAGAATCAACCTATGAATTAGATCTTGTATTGTATCGGATGTCCATTGTCTACGACATGATTAGGAAAGTGTATTCATATTGTATATAAAAAAGAAAAAATTGTCTTCATAGTCCATCAAGTCAATAGTTTATGTTGTTAGTCAGGTCATATGTTGTATTTTAATGTTTATTATACAATTGTCAATGTGTCATCATAGGTCGAGTGTCAAAATTAAGTCATCGTTAAATTTACAAGTCAAAAAAATATTGTCAAGACTCATTATCGAGCGAGTTACCTATGCAGAAAATATATTTGTTATTTGTGTGCTCCTTTGTGAGTCATCCATGAGTGGCTCAAAATTTTCTTTGTGATGTACTCCTACATATATGTGTACATGGATCGATTCACATTACAAGTATTCACTTGACTGTATAAAATAAGGTAGATGGTATTCATATTTATCTATATTTTTTTGGTTACATCTCAAAGTAGATCTCAATTGCTATATCAGCCGAGTTTGATGATATTGGTTTTGCATTAGTTCTGAGAATCAACCTATGAATTAGATCTTGTATTGTATCGGATTGTCCATTGTCTACGACATGATTAGGAAAGTGTATTCATATTGTATATAAAAAAGAAAAAATTGTCTTCATAGTCCATCAAGTCAATAGTTTATGTTGTTAGTTAGGTCATATGTTGTATTTTAATGTTTATTATACAATTGTCAATGTGTCATCATAGAATTCGAGTGTCAAAATTAAGTCATCGTTAAATTTACAAGTCAAAAAAATATTGTCAAGACTCATTATGTGTCAAGTGTAAAAGACAAATATTGTAAAAATAAAAAATCAAAATTGCCTCACGGGCACATTTTCAGTGTTACTTGACGTCCAATTTTTGGAAGAATAAGAAGAATAATATTGCAGTTCTAATGATATTTTTTATGACTTCAAATAAGGAAAATATGTTTCCCCTTGACCCCACTCAGAGTTTCCACCCCAAACCCTCGCTTTGGAATTTCAGAACCAAAGCAAAGATTTGTGGGGAAGATGCATCGACAAAAGGTGGTGAATATTTAAGCTCCATGTTCTAATCTATTGAGTAAGTAGTGACACATCATTGGAGGAAAGAGGAAAAGGAGGCTAGAGGTTAATCTATGACCTCTTGTCAGTCACCAATAACGGGCCACATGAAGTCGTGGTAGAAGTGTGCGTGTGTATGTGTGTTTTCATTTTTAAAGATTTGCGGTATGATTTTAGAGTTCTGTTTGAATAAGTGAAATCTTCACATTGAGGGGGGGAAATAGAACATGGTATTAATGTTCAATTTTCCCTCTATTAAGTTGGTATTTAGTAAGAAGTTGTTCCTACATGATTCCTTGAAGGAAAGACATAGTGGACAAATGTAAGCACAAAAGAAAATCAACAACATGATATTTGGGTTGTTGGTTGTCATGTAAATCCATCCTTTGTTTTAGGTTGTTGGTTGTCCTATAAAACCATCCTTTTGAGGTTGTTGGTTGTCCTAAAAACCATCCAGATCATGAGCACGCATGGGCGACAAGCTACAGAAGGAAGTGTGATTGTTGTTTCTATAATGTCAAAATTAGGGGAGTGTATATTGGGAATTAATAATGTTAACAATAGGGGAGTGAATGTTACAAATATATTGTGAAATTATTAATAAATTGTAATATTATTAATAATGAGTTAATACAAATCATATTAATAATATAGTTAATAGTTGTGTGTGAGTGAATTTGTTGAATAAACAACTCACGTAGCTATTTTGGTGTGTGAGATAATAAAGGGATGTGAGAGATATCCTAGGGATAAGTTTGAGATATTCATGGAGAGTGATATGATGGATTGAATATGAATTTTGAATCCACATTTGTAGGAGATCAAACATTATAAAATGTAACCTCTATCATTATAATTGATATCCTAAATGAATTTGAGTTTCTATATTATAATATTTGGTGTTTTATAATTTTTCACGTTTTACCATTCTCGAGGCACCCTGGGTCTACCCAATCAGTCCAGTTGACCTCCAAATTAGTGTTAATTCATTCCCATATGTGATTTAGGAAATTCAAATCCACCCCTAGGTGATTTTAGGAGTTCATTGAAAAATGCAAACTTCGGGCAGCTATGGGAAGGGCTATCACTGGCCTTCCTAGGACTAGAGCAACCCCATGGAGCGGAACAAAAATCAAAACTGGAAATAGAAGTGAATCAAAGGAATAGTAACATCGTGTATTTTATTTAGGAATATTCAAGAAGGATCTAGAGAAGTTGG
This sequence comes from Taxus wallichiana var. yunnanensis, assembly GCA_018340775.1. NCBI lineage: Eukaryota > Viridiplantae > Streptophyta > Pinopsida > Cupressales > Taxaceae > Taxus > Taxus wallichiana. The sequence continues at coordinate 407,085,268 of CM031240.1, read as the reverse complement.
GATAGTTTCACTAAAATCAGGGTTCATAGGCCTAGGAAGTGCACATGCCAAAACAATCTGTTGAGCTTGAATCGAAGGTGATTCTGGGAGATCGAATGGAGTTTGGAGAAAAATTAAAATCTTAGGAAAGGTAATTACAAGCCATACGATATGGGGAAATTATTTTTTTCACAACACTTTTGTGAAATGGGTCCGAAAAACATTTTTTCACATGCATAAAGTCAAGTACCGGATCAAAAACACTTTTTCAGGATCAAATGGAGTAATCAAGACTTGATACCCACACCATTTGATTTATAAGGAAAGTTTCAGTCATGATCATATAAAATTTAATAAAAATGCCCATCGGGATCTCAAGTTATCGTCGTTTCAAGTTGCTCTCTTGGAGCGAGTTCGGGAGTTAGTCAAATTTTGGAAGGACATGTGTCACTCCAGAGCCTTGCACAATTTTGTGTCCCTATTGTCCCTCAAGGTCAGGGAAATAAAGGTTGGAAAATTTTCCTAACCCCCATAATCCCTCTGGACCCTCATGGAACCTCTAGGATCGCCGATTCGGCTCCCTGTGTGCTTGCAAGCCTTCATTCTCAATCTGTCCGATCACCGCCATGTGTCATCACTCCTGGCGTGCCGTGTAAACTGATGTCCCTCATTTCCATTTTATGTAAGGGACATAAAGTTTGGAAAAATTCACCTAGCTCCTCCATGATGCTTCAAGGTCCCTCATGTGACCAACTTCCAGCCCCTCAGTGCTTTGAAGCTACTTTTTTGGCTTTAATTCCCCGTTTGTTAGATCTTCGCCACGTGTCAAGATGAGGTGCACTATGAAAATTGATGTCCCTCATGCCCATTTGAGGTGAGGGATATCAGGGACATGAAAATGTACCTCTCTCTATGCATTTTAAATTTTTAAATTTTAAATTCCCTCATGCTTCTAACATCTAACATCTAACATTCTCGTGCACAACTTGCTTTGCAAAATCCTCTGTAACTTCCTACCACCACTCTGCCATTGTCAAAGCTCAAACCATATTTTCCATTATAGTAAAATCCTCTACCCCATGTTTATATTCAGGTATCATAATAATATTTCATCAAACTGAGGAGAAGAAATGAAGAACGAAGAAGAAGAATAGTGAAAATCTCCATTGCCGCAAAATGGAATTTTGAAGAGATCTTGCAAACGGATGCACGGATTGATGAACCATATTTTTATATTCCTTCCTCTATAAAAAACCATCATAAAAACACCTTCATACCCTCCTCTCATGGAATAAAACACCCAAAGTGAAGAATTCCTCTTTTCGGCACAACGGAGAAAAAATCTCAATTTCCTGTCAAACCGGAAACTAGATTGAAGAGAAATTTCACTAGAAAGAAAAGAAACAAAAACCCATAACAAAAAATATGTTTTTTGTCACAAATGGAGGAGAAAAAATAGACCTACAATTTTTGAGGTCCATTAATGGCTACCATGTCCAGAAGTGCCGCCAGGTTAGAAATTTAAAAGTTTAAAATCTCCCAAACTTTTGATCGAGTAAGCACAAAATTTTAGAGGGACAATATTGGGAAAAACCCATATCAGAAAAATTCATTCCACATCAATCTGACTTCCAGAATCCCATTTTCTAAAAATAGTATGTCTTCTTCATAGAGGACTTCTATTTTAAGAAATCCATCAACAAAATAATCTGCAAAGGAGATCTTTGAAACAGGATGAATGCATTGCGGTTGAAAGTTCATCGAATGGGAAATTTTGTCCAAATTCAACACTTATTAAAAGTAGTAAGTTGCCTCACAAACACTTGTGAAAAATAGAAAATTGGTCCAAAAGTGGGAGGAGTGTAGAAGGAAGGAGATTCTCAGTAATCACAACCAGTCAAGGATCAAAGGGCCGATTTTTCACATTGTTAAAAATAGTAAGTTGATTTTTAGTGCTCATTAAAAATAGTAAGTCACCCCAAAAGGGTGAATTTTGCAAAGGGAGCATTTTGGGAGTTGAACATTCATGTTGCCATACAAAGTTGGAGACTAGGGAGGGAAAATATTGACACTTTCCAAAAATAGTTTCCCTTTCCAAATATAGTAAGTGTCGAGAAACAATGAAGTTCAGATTCATGAAGGGGGAACCAATGAAGTCTCTATCTTTATGGATCTCAATAGTGTCCTTCGACACTCATTTCATGCTTCAATCAGTATGTATGAGGTGGAATTCACAATCAAATGCTATCAGACTGTTCATTAGGATCATGTCCAAATCAACTAAGCAGTGTGGCAGTGTTGTAGGGGATCAAGACAGGGTTTTTTTCTAAAGATTCAAGTATTTCCTGAAGGGATCTCCATGTTTGATGCTCATATTCACCAACGGAATCATTTGAAAACACTTAGCTCATGGGGTTTGTGCGTCATCTAAAGGAATCCTCTTGTGGTATAAGACATTCAAGGATCCAGGTTTGAATACATTGGAGCATTGTATGGTTTGGGTTACAGGTATATCACATGAAGGGTGGAATTGTTAGTCATAAGAAAAGCAAGCCCATTCAACCTAACATGATCAGTTATGATATCCTATCTCTTTAGAGTTGGTTTTCATGGTCATCAGTGAAGTCATTTGACAAGTGTTTTTAAACACTCATTCCAAGGCTTCTATAAGCCAATTTGAAGAAGTTTCTTAGGAGGTGGTAGATTCAAAGATTCAGAGTCTCACTGCTCTTGAGTTTCTAATCAAAAAGGATTTACAAAATTCATCAGTGGGAAACATCCTTTCTTTTCCTCCTCCTTCTTTCCCCAAAATTCTCTCTACTCTATGTTCCAATTTTGCATTGGGGTTACACTTTTTCATATGTATTAATGTTCCTAATGTAATAATTCACCTTTATCTTATAAAAAGGGACTTAAAAGTTCCCTAGGAAGTTGAAAATTGTTATGTTGTGTGAGGACATATGAAAAGGCATTGGGGAGTAGATGAAGAGTCATATCTCATTCTATAAATTATAAATCCATTCCCATTTCAAAGGGTTGGTGATTGATTTTGTAGACTCAAGAGTGCATTGTACTTAGAGAGAAAAAAGGAGATAACCATTTTCTTCCATTTTCCCCCACTCTCAAATTTCTTCCATTTCCATGCTATGTACAATTTCTGCTCAAGCATCAATACAAGAAGAAGGAATTTCATGCCTTTTTGATGAGGATATTTTAGAAACTTTGAGTTCTCAATCTTAACTCATCTTGTTTCCATTTACGGTTTTTTCTTCTTAAATTTAATGCATGTGTGAAATTTCTGGTTAATGGGTGTGGGACTATGGTTTTCTACCCACGACATTAATCCCCTCTTCTCTTTTCTCACTCCCTTTCCTACTCTCTTGAAAAATTCCTCTCTAGCAAGAAATTGATAGCTTTGTTGTAGGGTTAGTGGAGTGCCCCTATTTGATCCCCGACCACAAGGCCACCAGGAAAATCCACCTTTACTCATGCATACATATACGACAGTTACACTTGTTAAGTAGAGGGACTTAGATTCTTAGAGCATTGGCAAGAAATCTACAAGTTTTCCCACCGACAATTTTTTTGCCAACAGCTTTTAGCGCCCACCATGGGGCAAATTTAACAACATATGCACCTAAAATATGACTACAAGGTCCAAAAATTAAAAAAAATCAAATATTAAAAAAACAAAAACAAAAAAGAGTTCATGAAAATCCATTGATAGTTTCATATTCCACTGTGTCCTTTCATTTTCCCACAACAAGAATTTCCAAAAGCTAGCTGAAAGGAGATACACCATGTTGAATAGATTGAGAGGATTTGTTGACCCAAATTTCGAGGCTTTTCAAAATAAGCAAGGATGATTAAGAGAATATCCCTATTATTTTTCTCAAGCCTCATCCCCATCTAGGTATTCAAGAAGATAACTTATAAATTCTAACCAAACTCCCGTGGATACTCCCCCTTAAAATTCCCCCATTTTTCAACCGCCGTTGAACATTGAGTTCTCAGAGGAAGAATACTTTGAATAAGAATTTGTCAAAGAAAGAGATGATGAAGAAGAAGAAATGACAATGGAAGATAAAGCATAAAGACCCCATTCCATTGTTCCATGGGGAAGAAATACAGGTCCAATTTCTCTTGAACCCCCTCTTCACAATCTACCAATGGGTTCCTGCAAGAACTTTCTAAAGTTCAAAGGTGATGGTACAAAAATTCCAGAAGAATACATCACTACTTTCATGACATCATGTGAAATCCTTGGTGTTGAACATGAAGTTGTTTCGCGAGATTGTTCATGGAGTCCCTCGAAGAAAAAGTAGCGAGAATGGTTCTAGCTCCTTCCCGCCTAATCCATCACTTGTTGGAATGACATAAAAATCAAGTTTGAAGGAAGATTAAAATTTACTGAGGACTATCAGGACCTCTTGGTGCAATTGGCTCAAATGAACAAATAAGAAAGTGAAACTGTGAGAAAAATTATGGCTCATTTTCAACGGTTGCTTCGCAAGATACCGAAAGAAGATTCGCCATTTGAAAACAACATTTAGAGATTCTTCATCAATGCTCAATCACCAGAGGTGGGATTTTTCCTACGAAGAGTTCAACCGAGGGATATTACAAAAGCACAAAGATTAGCCATTAAACTAGATGACGATCTCATCCTATCTTGAAAGATCAAGGATCCCTCAAAGGGTAAATCTCAATGTTCGGGAGATGAAAGAACAAGTCCATTGCTTAGAAAAATTGGTGAATGAGATGGCATCGTTGAAGAGGGAATTTTTTGAATGAGCATCTTCCCAAAGAAGAAAAAAAAATAAAATTATAGGAGCACCCTGAAGGCTTGCCTTGGAGGCCCCACCTATCAATGCAAGTTGTAGGAGTAAGGAAAATGAAGAAGAGATTGAACAAGAAAGTGAAGGTGATGATCTCCTAGAAGTTGATGATCTTGAGAACAATAAAAAAATTAGATTCTATGAGTATTCTGGAGGTGATGAAGAATATACACCTAGCTTCTCATGTGTGGTATTCACTCATTCTCAGTCTGAGAAAGGAGCATCTTCCTCCACTGCTGCTAAAACAAGAAGACTAATGATTCTCCTATGGTGACTACGAAAAACAAAATAATCACTCGAGGATATCTTCTCCCACCCTCCATGGAGTCTGCATTGTTGAAACCTGATCTTATAGCAAGTAAGAAGGCTCCTGTAATTCCAAGTAAGTCTTCTAATGCCTCTCCTAAATCTAAATCTCCTCTTGTAAAATCTAGTACTTTGAAATCTCCTAGTGTACCTTTCAAAATTCCCTCGTCATTACCCAAAAATATACTCCTACTTCCAAACCTGTCCTAAATCCAAAAGTAGTCCCTTCATCACCCTTGCCCACATCTACTCCTTTTGACTTCATAGAATATGCAAACAAATCCTCGAAACCAAATATCTCGGACTCACCCCAAAAAAATCAATAAATTTGTTCAATATATCAGAAGTGGTAGTTTAAAACCCAATGTTGTAACTCCTAGTTCTAAATGAATACTACCAAACCCACCTACACATCCCTCACATAACATGCTTTCTTTGAGTGCATCCAAGACTGATAAGATTTAACCTTTCTATGTCTCCCTTCTTGTTGGAGAATATGTATTGAACAACTGCATAATGGATTCTGGTGCCTCCAACAATGTAATGCCTATAAATGTCTCCAAGGCTCTCAAATTCACCATGAATCCACCTGGTGGCTCTTGTTATTCCTTGGAGTAAAAATAGGTCCCACTTGTAGGGAAGGTCAAAGATGCATAGGTGGCTCTTACCATATTTCCAGACAAGAAAGTTTCAACAATGATTTTGGTATTAGAAATTCTAGCTTCATTTGGAATGTTACTAAGCAGAGGTTTCATCGGCGGTTGGGGGTAAAATTCAGATGAGATTGTCTTCGGAACCATACCAGTGAAGGAGGACATGGATAAATTGCTTCCAGATAAGAAGATGAGGTACGGGGTGTGAAATTCTGAAATCCAAGAAACCAAAATCTTGTATCAAGATAGTAGGAAGATGAATTAATTTGTGACAATAAAGGAGGAAGATGATATTCCCACCTTGATAGGGCCAAACGTGCCTTCCCAGAGAGGTATGGACCTTTAAGAAGCATTGAAGAAATTTAAGTTATAAGAGGGCAACCCCAAATTTCTGGACGATGTAAACCATGAAGAAGAGGAAATGATTCTTGATGAATCTGAAATGGAGAAACCAAATTATAATATTACCAACTAAGAGGAGATGTTCTCATTCCCATTTGGAGATAAAGATAATTTCAACCATGCCATACATGGAGGGACAAGACTAACTTATGATGATCCCACAAAAGGTTTGAAAGAACTGTCTATACAAGAACTACTAAAATCCGGAAGAAAAAAACCCTAATGTAGACACTAAAATTAGGTCACACTCCCCTTTGGTCCCTCGACAAATAAGCACCCTTCATCACATTCACCTAGCCATGGCCCCCTTCACCTCACTAATATTAATTTAATTAATTTAATTAAATTAATTCATTATCCTCACCATATTTATTATTTAAATATCTTAATTTAAATAATATCCACACATACACTTCACCTATACACCTCATCAAACCAACTCACCCTAAGACCTATTCTTAGTAAGTTTCCATAACTAACTAAGACTTACCCAAACCCTAAAAATCAATGCCTACATTCTCTCTAACCGCATTCCCGCATGCTTACAAGAAACTTCTAGTTTAATTTGTGGGTTAATGACATGAGATCCGAGAAAATCAAGAGGATCTTCCTAGTTTAGTAAACCTAGGAAATCCCACCTTGACTGACACCGGTTAGCCCTAACCGTCACTGGTTAAGCTGGAACCGCTATCAGTTACCCTTTTAACCCCCAAAACAACCTTATTTTCAAGGTTGTAAAAGATTGAAAAGAAGTTGGTGAAACATTGAGATATTCTCGAGAGATATCACATGTTATGACAATGAATTTCAGAGAGAACATGCATGCAAGGAAGGAGATCAAGCATATTTTCCTACACAGCCATCCCAACAATGATCTGATCTAACCAAGCAAAGAGGAATGCACATGCAACCCATGTAGAAGCTCTCCTACAATTTGTGATCACCTATAGCCTTCAACCTCTCATCAGCACCTCCATCCCTCACTCACAGTGTCAGGACCAGGATCCAAGTAAGTATAACATTATACTTCTCTGGTTTATTTCATTCCATCCTTATATTGTCACCTATTATTCACCTAGCCACCTATTGACTTCCTCCAACACTCACCCCTCTATATACCCATTAAAACCTCACCTAGATCCTGCCCAAACCACCCAATACCTCATTCCAACCAACCAAAGTCCTTTTTGCAATCACAAAGGAGACCCAAAGCTCGTTTTGTGGTATTTTAAGATTTCCACAGTAACCAGAACCGGTTACACCCAACTGTCGTCGGTCACCCTTAATTGGCATCAATCTCTGTATTTTCCCATAAAACCTAGAACAGTTACCTACCCACCTAATTTTACCTCACCCTCATTCACTGTGATCTACCTGAGACCTCTGTTAGATGTGTAGTGACCCAGTAACTAGTCTCTTGACCTTTGGATCCTACTCGTAACCTAGCACTCGTTAGATTAGATCTTTCTTATTGTGTTTTAAGTGAGATACCTAAATCATTTCGAAATACAATAGGATTTACTTTATTTACCGCATTAAATTTTTTAAAACAATGGACTGACAGCCATCTAGGAAGTATCACACTTCCCGGATCTAGCATACACTAGGCATTTCACTGCACATATTGTTTAATTCCTTCTGGTGGTCTTGCTTTTATTATATGTAGTTCCTCTTAGCCAAAAGGAAGCTCTCACAACCAAGCTGTGGATTCAGAAGTCATACACGCACAACAACCCATCAACCAACATTTGAATAGGTATTCCTCCTACACCCGTTACCCTATCTGTTTCGTCAATACTTCAAATAAATGTCTAAGAATCAGGTTAAACATTTTGCATGCCCGGTGGGACCCATCTGGGATTCCTTGCATTTCATTCATTCCTAGGAAAATTTGTGTGTTTTTTTCGCTTCTAAAAAGCATATACACTAATTTTCTTCCTTGGTAACCCACCTTTTCTTTCTATTTTCTCTAAAGGAAACCTTTCTTTTGGTGTAGTTAAAAAGAACCATTTCTTCATGTTTTTTACATTGTAGTAAAAGAACATCCCTCTTCATGTTATTGTGTCATCCAACTTCACACTTCAATTTTGGCTTAAAAATAAGTGCATTGCATTCTGATTTATCGCATTAGCTCACATTAATTGTGGGCAACCTATATGCTAGAAGTCATGACCAGCTGATGGTTGACAAACAAACTATAGAAAGCACTTTCTTTCTCTTTCTCTCTCTATGAGTCTTACCAAACCTCACAAAATTGAAAATACACACATTATTAAACAACATCTTACCTAGAAGAAGTCTGTAGGTGATCACACGATCACGGCATAGTGGGCACCCAAACTCACTGCTTTGTCGAGTCATACTTTAGAGTGAGGCCCACCCCCACCATAACATACCTGAAACCTCACCTTTTAGATCTCCTTCTCCATAGGAAGCCATCCTCACCAAAAAATCTATTTCACAATTCATGTATCAGTCTTTAAATAGCATAAGCGAAACAAACATAATAGAAAAGACACTCCTAGGATCACATTTTTCTTAGTGTTTCTGCTTGGCTTGCATTTTGAGGTGAGAGATCACGTTCTTCATTTTTCTTGTTCATCCTTGCATGCTCCTCATCACAGATGGTGTATTCCAGCTTCACCTGAGTGTTCTGGGCCATATCATCATCATCCTTAGAATTTTGGGTCTAATTCTACATCAAATTTTAATTCACAACCACTATTCTTTCATCACTATTTCAATTTCACAAGTGACCGGTGTCGGTCCAGGTGGACTGTCGCCGTTACCCTCCTATACTTATCGCCGGTTATACCCAACTAATGTCAGCCTGTGTCCTTTTGTTAACCTACCCAAAAGGACATTTTATTCATCTTCTTCCACTTTTCACAGTCCTTGTCACTGCCATCATTCCCATTGACATTGTAAAACTCATCAGATTTGGCATACCTGTCAGATTTGACCTCCTACCTTGTTTTTCACTCACTATCCATTTTCTACAGTGACCGAAAGCGGTTACCCCTAATCGGCTTCGATTTTCCTAACCGGCATTGGTTAGCCTATTTCATTTCCCAACCCACATTTGGTACCTAATACACTTTTTACCATCAGATTCACCTGTTCCTGCTATTTTTCTATGTCATTTATAGAGAAGTAGCTCTACCTGATCAGTACTGGTTCACATGGTGCTGACCCAAAACAAGTAAGCACACTTGTATTTCACGCCATTTGTCAACCACTCCCACCTAGTCCTTCACCACCTTCCATTTTATCACCAGCCATGGATCCCATCCAACCTATCACTATCACTATCGGAGATGAGGAGTTCACATGACTCCTTGACCAAAACCCTGTCGCTTTGCAGTTTTACCTTTCCCATTCATCCACTTGAGATGCCTTGGGTTAGTTGATATACGACATGCCTATATCTGTCCCCCAATTCTTGTTCCCACTCCTGCATCAGCCCCATTTGGCTATGTGCTTCCCACATCTACTTTACTCCTAGTTATCTCGCAACTAGGTCATATACCCACTATGTCTGCCATGTCTACCACCTCCGTGGCACCCGCCACATCCACAATACCCTTGACACTACCCAAAATGCAACCTCATCCACCCCTAATGTCTCACACATACCCGTAGCTACATTACCACCTCCGGTGTTGGTGACCCCTACCCCATTTCAGAATGTGGTCCTTTCCATTCCACAATCGTTAGCCCCCATTACCACTAGGGTTACCACGACCCTTCCACCTCCATATACATACTATTAGTAGCCTCCTGTTTCATCCATTATTCACTCTAGGTACATACCTCTTGTTTCATTGTCTTCTTCCCAATCAACCTACATGAAATCACTATACACCGGAGTGCCACCCCATTATATGACCAAATCCAACCCTCTCACGCTACAAGAGGCACCTAATCATCGCAACCTACCAACGACCTAATCAAATTGATGTTGGAAAATATGTAGACATTGGAGGCATCAGGTTTTCGGCTCCCGCAACACTCTCACCTACGATGAGATTTGTAACAAGCCCATCCACCCATCTATTCCTATTCACCCATACCCCGTGCATTGGGAAATTCCTAAATTCAATCGTTCCAATAGCAAAGAAGACCTGCGCAACAACATTTATGGTCATTTAAACACGTGTGTTATCTAATCGCTCACGATGATGCCTTGCTCTTGAGAACCTTTCCCATGTCCCTCACTGGACCTACATTAGATTGGTATAGTGGGTTACCTAGACACTCTATATTCTCATTCAATCAGGTAGCCCAAGCCTTCTTGGATCATTTCTCTATCAATATCATCAAGAAGGTTACCATGACTGACCTATACTCCACGTGTCAGTATGAGGATGAATCTATCACAGATTTTGTCACTCGCTGGCGTAGCTTGATCAACCAACTCACCTTCCAACTACCACAAACAGAAATCATCGAGCTCTTCACACGGGCTTGTGTTAGACATATCTCACCAACCTTATAGGTCCAAACCTTCCAAACATTTGATGAAGCATTCACTATGGCACGAAAGTTAGAGATTTGGGCCATCAAAGAGAAGAAAATCCAATTATGTAATAAGAATTTGGTGTTCAAGTCGAATGATACCTCTTCTTTTTCCAAACCGTAAAATAATTATTCAAAGGATAAGGGCATCGCTAATCCTTTGGTACTCAAGGTGGGCTTAGCTCATCCGTCAAATCAGATACCCCTCATCTAATCTCTCACCCATCCAGACTTTTCAATTCGACGAGATTAGTGGAAGTACACCCCAATCGGGAACCTTACTCTTCCGTCTTAGAAAATCTTATCAAAGCCGGAGTCATCAATCTTCCACCCATAAAACTACACACTGGTTTTCAACCGCTTGCCCCATGCCCGTATGGTATAAGGAACATGACTTCAGTAATTATCATTGAGTAAAGGGTCATAGTGATGGAATTTGCATCACTTTCAAAAATATTATCCAAGAAATGCTTGAGAAAGGTGAGTTAACCATGGATAATCCTAATGCACCTGCCAACCAAAACCTACACATCTTCAAGAAACCATTTCCCAACCATGGTCCTTCGTCTGATCAAACCGGTGAGACCTTAACTCATGATACCCATACCCGTGAGGTTCACGCTATTTTTAATGACACACCTGTCACCTCCCAAATACCCCATATTCCTTCCATAGAGGAGATTCTAGCCCGAAGTCCTCCTTCTGCATCGAACCAATCTCCCTATTCTTTCACCAATAGAGGAACACCTTTCATCTCCTTCATTACCTATGGAGGAGTCTTCCGCTAACATCAAAACCATTTCACCTTTGGCTTCTCCACTTAGAGAACCAATACCCATAGTACCTCCTCCACCCATAGAGGAGCACCCATTACCTCCTCCACCCATAGAAGAGCACCTATCCATTCCTCCACCTACAGAGGAGCACCCATCATCTCCTCCACCCATCATAGACCCAGTTGAGATACCTTTGCCTCTTGGTGAGCATTCTCCATCAGCTACCCAGAATCTTGCAGACCTACTTTCGGTTCTCTTACCCACGGAAGCTAAAGCTAGCCAATTCCTTGTCTTAAGACACATTTTATGGGAATTACCATTAGGTCCTCATCAACTCCACCTATAGACGTGCCATTATCATGTTTGGCTGATCACTTAGATTATGTGGATAGAGCCTTATTATGGGGGTGTCTTCTACTTCCGGTCTCAACATAGATGTAGATGTCCCTTACTGATACCTCCACTATCTACCCAAAAATATTTCAACCAATCGAACCGAACATAACCACCTCTATCACAACTCCTTCCATGACACCTGTTATAGCTCAAACCACACCCTTACCCATAACTCAACCTACATCTAAATCCAAACCCACACCTACAACATTTTCCTTGACTAAACCTATTACCACATTAGGGGTCACCCCAACCACCAGCCTTACCCATCGACCTATCAAATTTGATTTAGCTACATCCTTGAAAGAAAACACCACACCTACTCTACCAACAAAATAGAAGCACCAAACCCATAGAACTCATACCCCGCCTATGCCAATCATACTCGCATCTGTCTCATCCGTCTTAGGATCTCATCTTCCCAACATGGTCAAGTAACCTCCACCCATCAATAAACCAAAAGAACAACAACCCATTCCTCCCTCACAAACCTCTAATCTCCCCAGGGACGCCTAACATAAATTACACCAAAGACTGCGGCAGCATATTTACCACCCATACCTCCAATACCTCAGCCTATTGCTTCACTACCCACTACACTTCAATCGCTGTCTCTCACACCTCAAGCATGACCTACGCCATCTACCTTCACAACACCTCCATTATCCCTATGGGTAATCGTTGTCAAAATTTCACCCCCCAGGGTAAAATTTCGATAACATGCATCAAAGGTTGCAGAAAGGCAAATAGGTCAATCCAGAAAAAATCGCGAAAATCGGCTAAGTCCTAGTCCTAAGTGTTGCTCGGGACAAGCGGGACAAAAATGCCCGAACCGGCCGGTTCGGCCGAAATGAGCACAAGCAGTCCAAAAGAAAATGGGACAAGTGGGACAGAAGTACGCGACGGGCGCGAAAAGCCGATCCAGCCGAGGAGAAAAATTGGCTAACTGCTGAAGAGGATCGCCTTCGGGACAAGCGGGACAAAAATGCGCGAAATGTCCGAACCGGCCGAAATCAGCACAAGGAGCCCAAAAGCAATTGGGACGCGCGGGACAAAAGGACCCGAACCGGCCGAAAGGAGTCAAGTCAGTCCGTCTAAAAAAAGTGGAACAAGCGGGCCAGAAATACCCGAACCGGCCGAATCGGCCGAAATTGTCCCAAGAGGTCCAAAATCAAAAGGGACGTCCGGGACGGATGGACGCGAAGTACGCGGAAGACCCGGCAGGCCCGAGAACCATTGAGAAATTGCCACGTGTCCTCATAGGAGTAAAGGTCAGAAAAGTCAAAGGGTGAATTTTCGAGCACCGAGCCGAACAAATAGGATCGTGCCACGTGTCCCATTTAAGAACCCACGAGGAAAATTCAAAGGAAAGCCCGCCGAAAAGTAGAGGAGAGAGAATTATTCAGTGAATCAGAGCGCGCCACGTGTCATCCAAGTGGCAGAGCGCGGGAAGAAATTCAAAAATCTGTTTTCACTGTTCCGTGCCCTAAATCTTCGATTGACATATCTTTCGATCCAGAGCTTGGATTTACACGTTCTTGATATCAACGGAAAGCTTGTGAGATTCTCTACACGTTTCTGTGGTCAATCTTGCATTTTGGTTCAGTTTGAAGAAAAAAATCAGAAGACGCTCCGCACGAAATAATAAGCGAAGTGATGCTCAACTAACAACTTTAATGCAGCACAACCCGCCGCTTCACAGGCAAACCACCGCTTTGCTGCGTAACCCGCCGCTTTCGCCATGATGGACGAATTAAATGCAACCTAGAGGTGGTTGGGGCAGTTCGAATTCCTCTCTCTTTTCTCTCCCATTCTTCCTATATATTGTAAGGAGGGGTTTCTTTCTCGAAGGTGGGATATTTTTCGCTTTGCACCCTCCCTTCTCTCCTATTCATAAGAAGATTTGTGGAGTTTTCAAACCTCCCATATAGACCTGTAACACCGCTTTTTTTGCCTTTCCGGCTATTGCAATGTATTGAATCGATCCTTGAGCAATATATATGTGTCTGTGGTTGTTTCTAAACCCTCTTACATATTTATTACTGTCATTCTTGATCTTTCATTGCATTTTTGCTATCTGTGCATGGTGTTGTGTTATATCTACATGGTCTGTGTTTAATGTGGCAAAGCATATGTTCTTCATTCCTCGGTGCATCACCTCTATTAGCTTAGATTTATTTTATGCATTTTCTTACCTTGTCTCCTTGGCAGATTAGATTAGATTTTGAGAAAACCCTCTGCATATTTCGTGTGCACCTGAACAGAGGAATAGGAACCAGCCTTTCTCTGGAGATTCCTTTCTCACTCTTCAAGTCCCACACTTGGAGAAAGGATTCAATGTTATGCAATCACACTGGATATTAATATGATCAACCTAGAAAACTGATCAATATCCAGGGGTGCTGTGATTTTGCATCAACAGTTTTGGCACGCCCGGTGGGACCAGAGGTCTCATTTTTTATTGCAGCAAGGTTGATGTGCATCTGCTGCAATTTTCTTGCTTAAAAAGAGCTATTATTTGCATATCTGGCGACTCCAGAGGGAAGAATCAACTAAGTTTCAGCAGTCAGGCCTAAAAGCTTATGAGAAGAATCACAAGGTCAAGAGCTGGAGAAGAGGAAGTACCGTTTGAATACCTGCAACTATCTCCAAGAAGAAGGCAAAGAGGAAGAAGGATTCAAAGGTCTCCATCTCCACCAAACAGAACTCTCTCAACTCCTCCACCTGACAGGCCTTTCTTTCAATATACAAGGGTTTTAAGACCACTCAGAATGGCGCAACCAGTAAACCCCTATGTCAACTTCACAGGCAGCAGCCCACTTGCTCTCAATGCACAAAATCCAATCCCAGTTGCAGCATTGAAGAACATTCCATATTTTACTGGAGAAAACCAGACCACTCCTGGTGATCATGTCAAGGACATTGCTAACATTTGTGCAATCCATGAGATTAATGAGATGCAAGTAGCTGTCAAATTGTTGGCGTCTTCATTCAAGGGAAAAGCATTGCAATGGTTTAGGAGCCTTGAAGCTGCTTCTATCACGAATTGGAATCAGCTGTGTATTGCACTTCATAATCAATTTGGAGAGAAGGGAGACAACTTGTCTCTTTTGGAGCAGCTGACAACCATCAAGAGAGCTTCCAATGAGCAGCTAACTGACTTCAACTTCAGATTTCAAAGATCTTGGGATAGAATTCCAGTAGCAGTCAGACCAACAATGAAGGTGCTTTTCTATACTACCTTAAAGCTTTAAATTCTGATATTTCTATGTTGATTCAATCCATGGGAGGCACAACTATCCCTGCTGCTTATAGTATTGCCATTAGAGCTGAAAATTGTCTGATTCAAGCTGGCAAGCTAGCTCCTAGGCCTCCAATGCCATTATATCCAAGTTTAGAGAGCCCAAGTACTAGTCAAGCACCTGTCTTAGCTCCTTCTCCCACTCCTAGAAATCAGAGTTCAAATGAAGCTTCCACTTCATCTCCAAGTGCCCCAAATGAGCTTCAAGAAGTCATGAAGCAACTGCAAAATTTAGGTAATGAGCTGGTCACACTCAAGAGACAGCAAACTCAAGGTTTTAGACCTTCGTATCAGCCTCAAGCTCAACCTAATAGGCAGCCATATCAGCCTCAAAGGCCACCTAATCCAGCTGCAAATATGAATCAAACAAGGCCTCCTGTCAATAGACCATTCCAGCCCTATAATCCAAATGCCATATCTACCTCTAAGGCATTAGTACCAGCACAAAACAATATTGCCCAGGAGTATGAATGGTGTTTTCCATGTAATGAACCCCATAATCAATCCATGTGCTATAATGGTGCTTTAACCCAAGCTTTAATGGTAACAAGTGCTGGTGTGGAGGGTGAAAGTAGTCAAGAAAACAGCCAACAACAAGAAACATTCCAACAGCAACCTGCCCCAAATGACACCACATTGGTAAATTGGCAGGCAGAGGATTTCTGTGGTATGAATCAGGCAGTCTCTCAAGGTGTTGCAGCCAACACAAGGTCAAAAAGGAGAAATTTGGGTGAGGAACAGCCGTTAGCCCCAGCCAATCCACAACCTTCCACAGCTCCACAAATGATTGGCAAGCAAAACCCAGTTTCAAATGCACGAGGGCAGCCAAGAACAGCCCCTTGGCCAAATCAAATGCCAGCTGTTGCTGCCCATATTCAAGGAGCAAATGTGCAAATCAAGGGACAGCAGAGAGATCCTTCATCACCATTCAGTATCATTGATCAGATGAAGAAAACAAACGTCAATATATCTATGTGGGAATCCCTATCCATCCCAGGCCAAAGAGATCTGCTGCAAGCTGCTATGAAGGACTGGCCAATTTCGAATCAGCAGGTTCAGAGGCAAGACAAAGTGCTTACAAATGCTGCCCAGCCTGAAGGAAATCATGGAGCACAACAAGGTAAAATGCTGAAGCCCCCTCCATTTTATGTTTCATTGATCATAGGAGACAAGTTGGTACATAATTGCATGATTGACTCTGGGGCAAGTAGTTCAGTAATGCCTAAACAGATAGCTGATCAGCTAGGGCTCCAGTATGAAATAACAACTAAGGGAGTAGTGCAATTAGATGGGACAGCAATAGCAACGGTTGGAGTGATTAGAAATTTAAGTCTTACCTTGCATGCATGTCCAAATGTTGTTGTCTTACAAGACGTCTCAGTCATAGACCTTCCACCACTCTTTGCCCTATGCTTGTCAAGGGACTTTACTGCCAAGATTGGGGGATATTTGTCCGCTGATTGGTCACACATGCTGTTCAGAACGAGGTATGGAACTAAAGCTACAATTAGGTCAGAACCTATTGCAGATTTCCACATTGAGCCCTATACTCCAAGTCATATTAATACCAATTGCTCAGCATTTGATCAAGAGGATCACCTTGGCACTGATGAAACCGACACTAAGGTTGGAAGTATCCCAGATTTAACTCTTGATGAATGGGCAAATAAGGTACATGCTTTTGATCCTTATCAAGAGGTAGAAGAATCTGAACTAGGAGTCTATTGTATACACGAAGAAAGTCAACCTATTCCTAGCATCACCAAGCCAAACCACAAGTATGACAACGAGGTATGGCAACTGTTTTTTGATGGATCAAGGAGTAGACAAGGCGCAGGAGGTGGAGCCATGCTTGTTTCACCTCAAGGAGTAAGGTATTATTCAGCTTTTAGATTTCAATTTGCATGCTCCAATAACACTGCTGAATATGAAGCCTTGGTGCAAGGGATGCATTGGGCAATAAAGAGAAAAATAAAGAACTTGCAAGTTTTTGGGGACTGTGAGCTGATTGTAAATCAGGTCAAGGGACAGCATGCCGCCAAAAATGATCTACTCAGGTGCTACAAGAACAGGGTGTGGGACCTCATGGAAGATTTTGAGGGCTTTGGCATCAAAGCCATCCCTAGGAAAGAGAATCAAGCTGCTGACAGGCTTGCAACAGTAGGGGCAGCCTTTGACATCGTAGAAAACATTCAACAAGACAAGGTACAGCCAAACATCCACGTGATTGTGAGGCCTTCAGTGCCGGATAACGATGTCAGTTGGCAGGTATTTGAGAATGATCAACAAATCATCCGCTTCTTGCAGGAAGAAGCTGAGTTCTCAGCTAAGAATCAAGAGAAGTTGGAACAACAATATGGTGACCAAAAGTGTATACCGAGAATCGACAAGCGCCCAAGGGACTTGTCACCTTGGAGTCCATTTTTAACCCCAATGATCAGTTTAGAAAGGAGAAAGCAAATATTCAGGTCAAGAGGGAAGATTCGGTATCCATCTTGGTAAAAGAGAACAAGCCATTGCAAATTGGAAAAATGACAACTGAGCAAGAGAGATATGAGTTCATACAGCTTTGTCAAGAATTCCCTGACGTGTTTGCTTGGAGCTATGAAGACTTGAAGGGCTTCAATCCTAACTTAGCTCAGCATACCATCGAGTTGGATCCAAATACTAAGCCTGTCAGGCAGAAACAGAGACCAGTCAATCCACACATGGAGCCTCTCATGAGGAAGGAGCTGGACAAGCTGATTGAGTCAGCAATTATATTCCCTATCAAGCACTCAAGCTGGGTTGCGAACTTGGTTCCGGTCAGAAAGAAAAGTGGAGAGATCAGGCTATGTGTTGACTTCCGAGACCTCAATAGGGCATCTCTCAAGGACCATTATCCACTCCCTTCCATGGAGCAAATATTGCAGGTCGTAGCTGGATCAGAAAGGTTTTCGCTACTTGATGGTTACTCAGGCTTCAATCAAATTATGGTGAAGGAGGAAGACCAATTCAAGACAGCCTTCACAACCAAATGGGGCACGTATGCTTACAAGAAGATGCCATTTGGACTGTCGAACGCCGGAGCAACATTCCAGCGAGCTATGGATATGGCATTCAAAGGCTTGATCAACAAGGCAGTACTGATATACTTAGATGACATTACTGTCTTCTCAAAAAATGCTGCAGACCATCTCTTTCACCTCAGGCAAGTTTTTCAGAGGTGTAGAAAGTTTGGAGTGTCTTTGAATCCTAAGAAATGCATCTTTCTTGCACATGAAGGGAAACTCCTTGGCCACATTGTCTCCAAGGAAGGATTAGCAATTGATCCAGAGAGGGTTGAAGCCATAAGAGCTCTACCATTGCCAAGTCACAAGAAAGCCCTTCAGAGTTTCCTGGGAAGGATAAACTTTGTTCGAAGGTTTGTCCCAAACTTTGCAGCCCTTGTCAAGCCCATCACCAAAATGTTAAGGAAAAGCATGGTTTTCAAATGGACGGCAGAAGGCAAGGAGAGTTTTGAAGCAATCAAAGAAGCCATCTCCCAGGCACCTACTCTCATCAACCCTGACTTTTCTAAGGATTTCATCCTCTATGCGTTTGGAGGTGATGACACTATTTCTGCTATTCTGGTACAACAGAACAAATATAATGAGGAGCAGCCGATTGCTTTCTTCAGCCAGAGCCTAAATGACTGCGAATTAAGGTACTCTTTTATTGAAAAGCATGTGCTTGCAGTAATCAGAAGCTTGAAGAAATTCAAGCATTTGGTCTCAAATAACAAGGTCCAGTTATTAGTCTCACATGCTGGGGTTAAGGACTTCCTCCTCAACAAAGATTTGAATGAGAAAAGGGCAGGATGGATCACCCGTGTCATGGAGTATGACATTGAGATAAGGATCACCAAGCTGGTAAGAGGCAAAGGTTTGTGTGAGCAGCTCGCTTCCAAACAACCAGACAGCCCAAAAGATGAAGAAGACGCTGTCCTGCTATTACAAGAAGATCAAAAACAGGAAAATGATGATGTGTTCACCCCCTGTTGGACTCAGAATATGATACATTTCCTACAAACAGGCATGTGCCCTCCAGAAATGAGCAAAGCGAAAAGAAGGTACTTCAGATTACAAGCAATTCCTTATGTGCTTGTTGATAATGTTTTGTTTAAAAGGGACATCAACGGTGTTCTATTGAGATGCATCGGGACAGGTCAGATCGAGAGGATCTTACAAGAGTTCCATGATGGGGAGGCAGGAGGCCATTTCACCCCACGAGTAACAACTCTCAAAATCATGAAAGCTGGTTACTATTGGCCTACTGTATTCAATGATTGCTACTCATGGGTTAAGAAATGCAAGAAATGTGCGTTCTTCACAGGGAAAGGAAGGTTAGCAGCACTTCCCCTTCGTCCAATTTCAGTAGATCATCCATTCATGCAATGGGGATTGGACTTCATTGGAGTCATCAATCCCAATTCGAGTCAAGGCCACAAGTGGATTCTTACAGCAACAGACTATTTCACCAAGTGGACCGAGGCAGTAGCGCTCAAAGAGGCAAGTGAGTCTAGCATACTAGACTTTTATGAAGGGATAATAACCAGATTCGGTGTGCCGGCCACCATCATATCAGATAATGCATTAGCATTCATAGGTTCAAAAATTACAGAATGGGCTGTCAAGAATGGAATCTATTTGAGCACCTCTTCAAATTATTACCCGCAGGGTAATGGACAGGCAGAGTCCACAAACAAGAATTTGCTAAAAATCATCAGAAGGACTCTGGATGAAAATCAAAGAACATGGCATACAAGGCTAAAATCAGCGTTATGGGCTGACAGAATAACACCAAAGAGGTCTACAGGTAATTCTCCCTACAAGTTGGTCTATGGGAAGGAGGCAGTATTGCCTATATCATTAGAATTGCCAGCCTTGGAGCTCATGAAGCAGCTTGAGTTATCTGAATTCGAACCAATGGAGGCCAGGTATGCAGAATTGATGGAATTAGAAGAAATCAGAGAACATGCGGTTCAGACGATTGAAAAGGATCAGGCCGTAGTAAAAAGATGGTTTGATAAGAGAGCTAGGGCAAGGACCTTCCAGGAAGGGGACCTAGTTCTGAAATGGGATGCAGATCGGGCAAAACCAGGAAGGCATTCCAAGTTTGATGCCATCTGGAGTGGTCCCTACATGGTCACGGGGTGCAAAAGTAGTAATGCCTTCCAATTGTCTGCATTGGATGGAGAGGAACTTCTGATTCCGGTTAACGGAATCCATCTTAAACATTGCTACTAAGAGAAACATTTTGCCGTTGTAAATATTAATTTAGATTTTTCTTAATTCCTCTAAGTGCGTATGCACATTGTCCTGTTATAGTTAGGTTTCTATTTCCCTAAGTGCTTTGGCATAGGTTTTGCTGCTCTCAGGTTGTTTTCTACAGTTCAGAGTGTTGCTGGAGGGGAAGTTGCAGTATCAGGCTTGTTTCAGGATAATGCTTAACTCCATGCCCAATGGACCGCTAAAAGGCCACTGATCTTCTACCTAGCAGGCAGGTAACCCCGCTGAGTCGTCAAAATTGTTGTCAAAATTTCACCCCCCAGGGTAAAATTTCGATAACATGCATCAAAGGTTGCAGAAAGGCAAATAGGTCAATCCAGAAAAAATCACGAAAATCGGCTAAGTCCTAGTCCTAAGTGTTGCTCGGGACAAGCGGGACAAAAATGCCCGAACCGGCCGGTTCGGCCGAAATGAGCACAAGCAGTCCAAAAGAAAATGGGACAAGTGGGACAGAAGTACGCGACGGGTGCGAAAAGCCGATCCACGGTGAGGAAAAATTGGCTAACTGCTGAAGAGGATCGCCTTCGGGACAAGCGGGACAAAAATGCGCGAAATGTCCGAACCGGCCGAAATCAGCACAAGGAGCCCAAAAGCAATTGGGACGCGCGGGACAAAAGGACCCGAACCGGCCGAACCGGCCGAAAGGAGTCAAGTCAGTCCGAAAAAAGTGGAACAAGCGGGCCAGAAATACCCGAACCGGCCGAATCGGCCGAAATTGTCCCAAGAGGTTCAAAATCAAAAGGGACGTCCGGGACGGATGGACGCGAAGTACGCGGAAGACCCGGCAGGCCCGAGAACCATTGAGAAATTGCCACGTGTCCTCATAGGAGTAAAGGTCAGAAAAGTCAAAGGGTGAATTTTCGAGCACCGAGCCGAACAAATAGGATCGTGCCACGTGTCCCATTTAAGAACCCACGAGGAAAATTCAAAGGAAAGCCCGCCGAAAAGTAGAGGAGAGAGAATTATTCAGCGAATCAGAGCGCGCCACGTGTCATCCAAGTGGCAGAGCGCGGGAAGAAATTCAAAAATCCGTTTTCGCCTGTTCCGTGTCCTAAATCTTCAGATTGACATATCTTTCGATCCAGAGCTCGGATTTACACGTTCTTGATATCAACGGAAAGCTTGTGAGATTCTCTACACGTTTCCAGGGTCAATCTTGCATTTTGGTTCAGTTTGAAGAAAGAAAATCAGAAGATGCCTCTGGCACGAAATAATAAGCAGAAGTGATGCTCAACTAACAACTTTAATGCAGCAGACAACCCGCCGCTTCTGTTAGGCAAACCGCCGCTTTGCCAGAACCCGCCGCTTCTGCCATGATGGACGAATTAAATGCAACCTAGAGGTGGTTGGGGCAGTTCGAATTCCTCTCTCTTTTCTCTCCCATTCTTCCTATATATTGTAAGGAGGGGTTTCTTTCTGGAGTTGGACATTTTCTGCTTTGCACCCTCCCTTCTCTCCTGTTCATAAGAAGATTTGTGGAGTTTTCAAACCTCCCATATAGACTGTAACACCGTTTTTTGCCTTCTGGCTATTGCAATGTATTGAATCGATCCTTGAGCAATATATATGTGTCTGTGGTTGTTTCTAAACCCTCTTACATATTTATTACTGTCATTCTTGATCTTTCATTGCATTTTTTGCTATCTGTGCATGGTGTTGTGTTATATCTACATGGTCTGTGTTTAATGTGGCAAAGCATATGTTCTTCATTCCTCGGTGCATCACCTCTATTAGCTTAGATTTATTTTATGCATTTTCTTACCTTGTCTCCTTGGCAGATTAGATTAGATTTTGAGAAAACCCTCTGCATATTTCGTGTGCACCTGAACAGAGGAATAGGAACCAGCCTTTCTCTGGAGATTCCTTTCTCACTCTTCAAGTCCCACACTTGGAGAAAGGATTCAATGTTATGCAATCACACTGGATATTAATATGATCAACCTAGAAAACTGATCAATATCGAGTGCTTTGTGATTTTGCATCAAGATAACTCACCCTCTTCTCCCATATCCTTTTCCTTCTAGACCTTGTACACCCATACCACCTTTACCCAAGAAGGTGCAACCCAAAATCAAACTCCACTACCCCACAATAAGGTAGTCAAAACAACCACACACCCTCTTACCCATCCATCTACTATACCCCTACCTAAACAAGCACGGCCGATACCCAAAACCGTGCCAACATCGAAACCCATAGCTTGACCCACACCTCCTCTTCCAAAGGCCATTCCTCAACAATCAACCACACCTACACCCAAACCCACGTTCACTTCCCATTGTGATCCACTAGCAAGGTCTTATGTCAAAATTTTAACCAACCTCCTTGAGACTTCTGTCATCACATTACCACCACATAGACCTTACGACCCCCTCAAACCCAAGCCAAAAGGGTTTGATGATACTAAAATTTGTGCCTACCATTTTGTGCCATGGAACAATGTGGAAAACTATAAGGCCTTGATAACCGTCCTTATCCGATTGTGTCCACCGGAAAATAGCTTTGATGACGACAACCTTCTCAACAAGGATCCTGCTTCACTGACACCTATTCCTACACTGCCCACTCAACAACCACAACCTCCACCCTCACAGATCCTAGAGTCACCCCCAAGATTTGAAATTAACATGGTTCACATCAGAGAACTTGCTAGGCCATCATCCCAATTTCGTTGCGCCCATCTCACCTCACAAGGATTTTCTCCTCGTAGGTTTTTTCCCTGTCATGTTATTACACCACTCATCCTACACCTTCTCCATTTCATGACTCCCCTCAAATCAACATGATACATGTCACTACACATGCTCAGAAGGATAAAGGTAAATAAAAGGCAATTGACCCACCAACCAATCCTATACCCAACATACCATCTACACCCATACCTAAAATCACTATCTGTGGCCCCACGTACCCCATTTCTAATGGCATCACACATCAAACCATGCTCCAAAAACTACACCAATATCCCCTCAATATGTCCTTATATGACCTCATTCAAACCTCAGAATCCCATCGTTAAGCTCTCATGGAGGTTCTTCAATCTATTGAGGTTTTACCCAATGACCCTACACCCGTAGCCTCCATTATCACACCCCATCATGTAGCCTCCATTATCACACCCCTTCATCTTTGCCCCACCCTATTCACCAAGTAGCCTCACCTAGCTTCTCGAGGAAGATATTTCACCACACCAAAATGATGACCTGACCCAGCCCTCTTCATCTCTATCCACATCGATGACATACGGGTATGCCATGTGATGATTGATGGGGGTGCTAGCATTAACATCATTTCATCCCATGCATTCACTCAAATGCACATACCTGACAATTGCATGCATAAAAATCCTATCATGTTGCATTCATTCAATGAAGATATCACCTCTACACTAGGCACCGTCATCCCGCATGTTCACTTAGGCCCCGTAATGTTCCAGAATTATTTTACGTTTTGGAGGGGGAATTTCAATATAACCTATTGCTTGCAGACCTTAGATTCTTGTCATGGGTTGGGTTCCTTCCACTTTGCATCATTTTGTAAAGTTTGAACACAAAGGACACACCTATACCATTCCATCTGACCCATCACCTTTTAAAACATGCAACATGCTTTACTAACCCAATGATGTGCTCATACCTATTAAGCTGTCTACCTCTGTAACCATTACTTCTTTACCCACACCTCCACTTACCAGTATAGTTGCTACCTCAACCACACATACCTCCTCCATTCCTACCGCTGCCACAACCTCCATGGCTGACCCATCAGCTTCCCAATCCGTTAACTCCACCTCCGCATCGACCTCGACACATCATCCATTCTAGCGACCTACATACCAACCACTGATCCCTTGGAAGGTGTTTTTCAATGCCTCACTCTAGGGAAGTACCACCTATATAGTGTCAATACGTTCCTTACTCCACAAGAGTATGGAAGCCTTCACTAACAACCTCGTTATGATCACCGTATAGGAGAACATCTCCTATATGGTCCCCCTCACCTTCATACTAGTCTCACTTATGGGGGACTTGATAATACCACTTACACACCTGAACAACCGTCATAAACTCACCCATTTTCCACTGAATTCCAATCACTTACCAATCACCATTTCACCCACACCTTCCTACACTGATGTGCATGCAAGGGTTTTGGTTTTGGATTTCATGAGCATGGCCACCATACTATCATTCCATGTACCACCCGCAAACATAATGACCATAGTGGTATCAGCTTTCCTGAACCACCTACCAAACAGACCCGCATTGAACTCATTAAGGAAACTAGCTCTTCTTCACCTTCTCCACCCACTCCGCCTTCATCACCACCCTCATCGATGGAGTCGATGGATCCTGAATCTATCCCTTTTAATGTTTTTTCATAAACACCATTTCCTTAGGGCCTCTGAATTATCAATGCGAGGGTGAGGCCCCTTCCACTCTTCCCTTCCTATATCCTAAAATGATCGATGATGATACACCTTCAATTAACATCGTTCAATGTTAGGATGATGAATCCATACTCACCTACCTTGGTGCAGAAGACTCATATATTCATTGGTCGTTACCTTCTGAGATGTAAACCATGTTGAATGAATTGACTATCGAGATAAACATTCATACTCAAGACAACCCACACATCCTAAAGATCAGTCAATATTTAGATGCTACTGAACAGGAAGCCATCACTTATTTTCTCAGAGATCATAACTTTGCTTTCACTTTGTCTTACACAGACATGCCCAGTATTGACCCCATCATAGTGGTCCATAATATTGTAACCATTCTTGATGCCAAACCCATCAAACAAAAGCTGAGGAAAATGCACCCTCACATTGCTCTTCTTGTCAAAGAAGAACTTTAGCACCTTCTTTATGTTTCCTTCATCTTACCCATTGATTATCCTCATTGGATTTCTAACATTGTCCCTATCACTAAAGCGACAGGGGACTCTACATTTGCATGGACTTCCGTGACCTCAACCTAGCCTACCCGAAAGATGAATTTCCCTTACCTAGTATTGACCAGCTAGTTGACCTTACCACTAGCCATGAGATGTTATCACTCATGGATGGCTTCTTAGGTTATAACCAAATCCTGCTTGCCCTAGAGGATCAACACAAGACCTCATTCATCACCCCTTAGGGGAACTTCGCTATCGAGTCATGTATTTTAGCCTTAAGCTCTGTTGCTGCCACATATCGTGGGCTATGACTTACATCTTCCATGACATCATGCATCACATATTGGAAGATTATGTGGATGATCTCTTGGCCAAATCTAAGTGCCGCTATGAGCACCTTACCATCCTTAAAACAATTTTTGACTGCCTCATTAAATATTGCATCCACCTTCAGCCCAAGAAGTGTGTCTTCATGGTTCTCTCAGGAAAGATCCTGGGATTTATCATTTCTCTACATGGTATAGAAGTTCACCCTAATAAAGTCAAGGCCATTCTGGAAATGCCTCCGCCCACTAACCTTACACAATTCCATAGACTACAAGGTAAATTCGCAGTCTATTCGCCGTTTCATTTTGCAATTATTTGATTGATGTCAACCATTTCATCATCTGCTCAAGAAGGATGTATCCTTTAAATGAGATGATGACTGCCATAAATATTTTGAGGCCCTAAAACAATACCTTCTCCAACCACCCATACTCATTCCACCTAAAGATGATCAACCTTTTTACCTATACATCTCAGCCTACCGATCATTCCTTGGGAGCCATGCCGGCTTGTCGCGATGGAAAACACAGGGAGCAAGATGGTTATTACATAAGCCATACTCTTTTGGACTATGAAACCCAATACACCCACCCGAAAATATTTTCTTAGCCTTAGTGTTCATTTCAGCAAAACTCCATAACTACCTACTCAACCACAAAACCTATGTTATTACCAACACCGACCCCTTACACTTCATGTATGCCAAACCTTATCAAAATCGAGTGCCGCATGATGGATTATGATTTTAGCTGATATTGACCTCGAATTCATTCATCAAAATTACATCAAGGGCCAAGAAATCACTAACCAATTGGTGATGCACCTATTTCGGGATCAACCCTCTAATTTTGACTTTCCGGATGAGTCGATTCTACCCTTTTCCCGAACGAACTCCCTTACCAAATGACACTCTTCTTCGACATTTTCAAGTGTCGGTGTGGGGGTGGGGCTAGTATTATCCTCATTCCCCTTAATGGTGAACCCATGCCCCTATCTTTCAAACTAGATTTTGAATGCACAAACAATATTGCCGAATACGAAGCACTTGTACTAGGTCTCCAAGTTGCCTACGCCCTAGATGTCAAATCAATAAACATCTTTGGTGATTCTCAATTGGTCATAAAATAAGTCAATGGTATATACCAATGTCGTAATGAGATACTTCAAAAGTATAAAAATCATGTAGACATACTTTTGACCACCTTTGATCATTACACCCTTCAAACCATCCCACGTTCAACCAATAAATTTATAGATACCATGGCCTATTTAGCTTCCCCAATACCCGCTTTTTCCGTCAATTTTAAAATATTTTTCACCGTAAAACGACTCTAATCACCTTTTTATTTACCTCATGATGTTTAATCGATCAGAACCATTACCCCTGACCCAAGTGACCTTTGGTATAAACAATACTCCGACTACCTTTCTCTCTCCATCTTACCTCCTGATCTCACCTATAATGGACAACATGCCTTATTTAAAAAGGTATCTCATTACATCATTCTTAGGGGAATCCTCTATAATCACGGATTTGATGGTATTCTCTTATGATGCCTCACAAGTTCTGAAATTCCTTATACCATTAAGGAAGTTCATGACGGAATATGTGGAGGTCACTTCAGTGGCCTTGTTGTTGCTAAGCGTATTCTTTGCTTGGGCTATTATTGGCCAATCCTTAATCATGATTTTTGTGATTACGTCAAACATTGTGTAAAATTCCAACAACATGCCAATCTTCATCATACACCCAGTCTTTCCTTATAGGTCACCCGTGACCTTTGGCCCTTCTCTCAATTGGGTTTGGATCTTGTCAGAGAAATCAATCCCCATTCTTCCCAATGCCATCAATGGATAATCACTGCTACCAAATACTATACAAAATGGGTGGAAGTCGTACCACTCATATCCACGAAAGCTAAGAAAATATGTGAGTTCATTAACCACCACATCATTTGTTTCTTTGGTGTTCCTCATCACATCATCACTAACAATGGTAAAAATTCAAAAACAAAACATTGCAAAAAGTTTGCGATGCCTTCGGCATTCAACTTAGTTTCTCATCACCTTATTACCCACAAACCAATAGCCAAGCTGAATCCACTAACAAAACCTTAAACAAAATTCTTATGAAAGTGGTTGATGATACTGGGAAGGATTGGCATACGCACATTCCTTTTGCCCTGTGGGTATACTACACTAGTATTCACACTTCCACTGTGGCCACACCATTTTCTCTAGTCTACGGTACAGAGGCAGTCCTACCTCTCAAAATTCCAGATCCCCTCACTCCGCATTTCTCTCCATGACATGCTCAATGATGATGAATTTCATCAGGACCATTTAGGAAAGCTGGAGTTACTAGGTGAATGTCATCTTAATGCTCTGGATCACCTTCAAGTTTACCAAAAATGTATCAAATGTGCCTATGACAAATGTGTCCATGAATGGACCTTCCAAGTTGGTGACCTTGTCTTGAAAGAAAATAAACACGTGACCAAAGCAGAAAAAAGTAAACGGGACAAATTTTCTCCTAATTGGCTTGGACCATACATCGTGACTCATACCTATGGATCAGGTGCTTGTCGTTTATCTTCACTTGATGGTAAACCCGAACCCAAGCCCCTTAATTCTACATCTTCGACCATTCTATTATTGACTTATCATCCTACCTCACCTTTTTCACTTTCCATGCTTGTCCCTTGAGTGCTATTCACTTCATTCACCTCACCAACGATTAAACGAGAATCATGTGAGTACCTGTCACTTATTATCTTCTCTTGAATATGCATACCATAGCGCTGCACATAGCATGATTCTCATGGATACTTTTTGTCTACCTTTAGATGATATCCCATGGTCATTCTACCTTTCCTTTTGAACAAGAGTCCTATTATCCACCTTGGTCTTGTCCATGACTTCAAAGACCTCACATGGGACCAAACTCCTTGAGTCAAACTTCTAATAAAAAGATGACTCCCTCAAAATGACATCTTCCTCTCGATAATTTATGTTATAAATAGCCTGCTCCCTTGAAGGACAGCTATGTAAAGTTATTCTAAAAAAATGAGAGAAACCGAAGCTTCCCACATCGATCAACTTCACGAAGACCTCAAGGAGTTAAATTTTATTCATCCCATATAGACTTCCTGCATCGATCAGTCTATCTCAACTACAAGTTAAAACTGAAAACCTTTTAGTCATGGACTTGCCCATTGTGACCTAGGTTCTCTTGCCTGAAGCGCATGCTACCTATACCATATAAAAATTAACTACCTTTCACCCTTCTTACCATTCCCACTCTCATTTCCTAATTACCTCAAGGGACTTCTTGGAACTTAGACATTTGGTGATCATGTGACTACTTTTCACCGTAGAACAATCAATCATGCAATGTCTTTAGGGTCTTATGTTCATCACCTCCTCCAAGGTATGATCTACTCGGTATGATCCTACCCAATCAGGTGGCTTTATTTCCCCCTCTTATCTTTTAGCCATCTTTGCTTACGTTTTGATTACCTTATACAGGACTTGGTCCTCGACGCTTACTTTTGGGGTAATCTTCTTCTTTCACCATAATCGACCCCACCTACATCACTTTACCTATAATCCACCCACACCTAATGAGCTAAACCCACACCATTCCTAAAAACCTACCAACTCATTTTCATACCTCCTCATATTCTTCCCTAGCTCATGGGAGAACTACATCGGCCTGAGGTCCCTTTTCACTAGGACTATGTAGGAAACACTCGAGGGCATGGGGCCCTTGGAGATTAGCTCGGCCATCCTCTACCCTAAACAATTCATCTTCCATGTGTCTCACATTACATCACACCTAACTTAGTTTCCCTTTTATACCCAAAATTGTAAATTCAACCACATACATAACAAGTTGTTTCATATTTTAAACATTATCACAATATACATTTATTATGCCTAGCATTTCTCTACCATCATCATGCATGTATTATAACACATATCACATATGACCCATATTATCATTCATTGCATGAAATAATGAATCACAACTTCACCTAATTTCAACTCCATCATTCCTAACTGACCTTACTCAACCATGCCTAACAAACCTAACTTGATCCATGCCTAAACAAACCCGACTCGATCCATGCCTGCCTATGACATGACTCGATCCATGCCTAAAAAAGCTAACTCAACCATGCCTAACAAACCTGACTCGATCCATGCCTAAACAGACTCGACTCGATCCATGCCTAAAATGAACTCGACTCGATCCATGCCTAACCGTCCTGGCTTGATCCAGGCCTAAATAAATCTGAATCCATCATGCCTAACTCACCTACTTTCCATCCATATCACAATAACAAATCAAAATCTCATCAACACATCAACAAATCAAAAATACCATGTATCTCATCATATAAATAAATCAATGTGTATCTCAAAAATACATGGCTATCTCTCATTGTGTCCATCATCTCAAAATCATTAGCACGTAGGCCAATACACAATACAAAATGTCATCAGCATGTAGGTTGGTCTCATATATACAAAAAAATAATGAAATAATATAAAATCTCTTTGGCACGTAGGCTGGTATATGCTCAAAATATACAAAACCACTCATACATCCTCACTGTCTCTCGGCACACAGGTCAGTATATATCACAAAAATAACTATCATACATCAAAAACTAGGTGACCGCATATCAAGCATCTCAACGGATGTCCTCCATCTCTGTATCACTAGTACCCTCGGCCTCCTGGGTCCCTGCTAGTGCCTCAACTAAAGATAGTCTCCGTGCGCTTGTAGCCTCTGCCTGATTGGGGCTCGGAGCTCGCTGACCCCCTGTGCTCTCTACATTGTGAGTGCGGGATCTCATGCTCTCACTGGACACCTGATTTTCCCTATACTCAGCATAGGATATGAAAT
Source organism: Taxus wallichiana var. yunnanensis (assembly GCA_018340775.1). Taxonomy (NCBI): domain Eukaryota; kingdom Viridiplantae; phylum Streptophyta; class Pinopsida; order Cupressales; family Taxaceae; genus Taxus; species Taxus wallichiana. The sequence continues at coordinate 407,054,646 of CM031240.1, read as the reverse complement.
CTATCCCAACCACCATCATTTGGTCCTGATAGTATCTAGCCTCACCTAGGGAATCCCATAACCTAGATATAGGCACGGTCTGTGGTGGTCCCATAGGTCTCATCCCCTATACCTATCCTATGGGACCTGTCCCACTCCTACTGTGCACCGGGACTCGATCTCAAAGTGCTATGATGGTGGTGCTCGTGGTGGTACCCCCAACCTCGTATGCCTATATCTCGGGCTCGTAAGGCCCAATCTCGTGCTTGGGTGTGGCCAAATAGCCCCTGTAAAACTCGCCACTGAGCACTCGTAAGGCTGCCACCTTACCATTCCCCTCCTCTCCATCTCCATCTCCTTAATCGGCCATCTGGGTCTCTGCAGATCGCCACTGTACATGTAGCTCTGCTACCTCCGCCTCCGATCCCTCTATATATGTCTGCAATATACCCAACTGGGTAATGAGAGTAGCCACCTTCCTCTGTAGGGTGTCTCTCTACACCTTGATGGTCGCTAGATCCAGATACTGTCTCAGGTGGTATGGATCTTAAGTGAGTAGCCCACCACTATCTGTACCTGTCTGTGACCCCGACATCATCTATCTACTGGTCCACTGGCTACTCCTCCTACCCCATGGGCACTTTAGGATGTGTTAGAGGTAAGGACCTCTCCACGTCATCCCTCTAGTACTATGGGAAGGGCAGAGGTATGTCCTGTACTAGCTGAATTGGCATTGGATTCTATCTACCAGGATCATCTCATACTCCCCGACACGGTGACCCTGTATCCATCTCTCTAGCTAGAGCTCAGCTAGCTCCTCATGCATATGCCTATATGAGGGGAATCCCACATATGGCCTCCATATAATGTCCACTCCAGGACAACCCCTCTAGTAACTACCAGAAATGGGCCACATCATGTGTGGGCCTCTCGATCTCCACTCTCCAATCACTGGCACCCATCTCTTGTACCCCACCTACACAAATCTAGGTGGGAATGCATCTACTTGGGGAATCCCTATAGGGCACACAAAAACTATGTGCTCATACGCCCAATAGTGTAGTAAAAATGTACAACACAAGCTGAACCTACGTAGATTGCCCATATGCCCACAACTCCCTGTATAGCTGCACCAAGAATGTTGGTGCCCAAGAAAAGTGGGTCTCATCCACCATCATGTCATGGAGTACCCCATCAGTGATTAGGGAAAGCATCCACCCTCTGCATCTGGTAGTGTAAAGCAACACACTGCCTCCATCAGCAGAACCACTAGCCTCGTCTCCTCCAAACGGGCTAGGTACATCTCTCCATAGCTCAAGCTGGTGCTATGGAATCTCAGATCAGCCATCCCTCTCTAAAAATAGACACAATCAGCTCCTCTAAGGCCTCAAAGGAGATAGAATAAACTTTTGCACCCAATATGGGTAGCCGAAGAATTCAAAACATGTCCTCCAGGGTGATAGTAATCTCACCCGTCGGCAGGTGGAATGTGTTGGTCGCAGAATCCCATCTATCGATGAGCATGACCATCAAACTGGGTTATCAGGAAAACATGTCTATAATGATGAACTCCACTCAACCCAACTACCTCCACATGTTGTAGCTCCTCTAGGGTCGTTGTGCCATGCACTGTCACCAGTAGAGGCGGAACTCTGTCCCACATATGTAGCTGCGCTCTCCCCTACATCCAATACAAGCATGACATTAATTTACATGTATCAATCCATATTCAACAATTATCATTTTCCTACACCCTATTTTCACCCTACCTATTTCAACCACCTAGCCCACATCACTTTTGGACCCTTGTGCCCAATAATCACCGGTACCAGTTCATCCTAACCGACCCCGGTCACCCTTTAACCAACATCGGTCACCTGTTTGGTGACCGATACCAGGTTCACCCTTACCGACCCTGGTCACCCCTTAACCGACATTGGTCACTGTTTGGTGACCAATAATACTTCCACTTAACTAATGCCGGCCAAACATGACCGATGCTAGTCATTGTCATGAGAAAAACCTACAATTTCCCAAAAGCCCACTTATTAAAAAACCTCCCCTGGGCCTTTTACCCACTTACAATGACCTAAAATATGCTTGAACCTCCACCCACCCCACCTATCCCATTTATTACCCTCCCCATTCCTCTTTTTACTGCTATTCCCCCATTCCCAAATTCAATTTTTAACCACCCACAAAAATGAAAAACCAACAAAACCTACAAACAACAATAAACTAATCCTCTAATCTATCAAATCAACTACACATAGAGTAGAGTGCCTACCTCATCATGCTACCGCCATCTTGGTGGCACGTCTGTCCACTATATCGGTGGCCCACCCGATCCCTCTCCGGCCTCCACCCAATCGAATCCCTCACAATGATCCTGTGGACCCGCTGCTCACTAACCAATCACTCATCGATCACACCGCCAACTCACTATTCCATTCCATCTAGACACTTTTCTCTCTTTTCTCTCTTTTTTGTCATTTTCTCACTTTGTAAAATAACAAATGAATAACAAAAAAACATGGATTTTTTGTTTTTATAACAAACCTGACCTAACCAACGTCGGTTACCCTTGACCAAGATCGGTCGCATGCCCTACCTCACCGTCGTCGGTTGACCTATACCAACGTCGGTTATCCATGACCGCATCGGTCACCCTCACCTACACATTGCCCTAAATTTTACCCTTTTACCTACCCCTACCTCCTTTTTTTACCTCACCCAACCTTCACCCTAATCATTTACCCCACCCCACCTTTACCCTACCCATTTACCTCACCTTCCTGACCTCATCATTTACTACCTCCCTTTTTCCTCCTTTGGGGACTCATTATTTTACCCCTACCTTGGCCTTACCCATGCCATGACCTAGATATTTGGACCTGGACCATCGCTAGTGACCTTTGACCTCATGTGTTCATTATACCTTGCGACATTGTTACCTATGTTGTTGACCTAATGACCTTACCTAGCCTATTTCTATGACCGTTTATCCTAACCCTACCTTTGGTGTACCAGAACATACCTAAACGTCCTGCACCTAACCTATATTGTGTTTCCTGACCATATCCTATACCTTGGATACCAAAATCACTTCAACCTTGTTTGGATAAACCTATCGACCTTAGACAATGTAGAGTTTGATTGCTCTTCAACCTGATAGCATTCTATAGTTTATATGTGTGTTTACGTTTGAGTTACTACCTTTGACCCTGATCCATTACCTAGATTACCAGGTAGACCTTTAACCCTTTTCCCTCACATTTACCTTTTATCAAACCACTCACCACTTCTACCTTCTGCCTCATCAGTTCCTAGTTTGAGGGGGATCACCTTCATCCACACATGGGGCAACCACATCTTATTTTTGTTAGTGTCACTTACCAATACAAGCTACGCAACAAAAAGGGGAAAAATTTAGACACTAAAATTAGGTCACACTCCCCTTTGGTCCCTCGAAAAATAAGCACCCTTCATCACATTCACCTAGCCATGGCCCCCTTCACCTCACTAATATTAATTTAATTAAATTAATTCATTATCCTCACCATATTTATTATTTAAATATCTTAATTTAAATAATATCCACACATACACTTCACCTAGACACCTCATCAAGCCAACTCACCTAAGATATATTCTTACTAAGTTGCCATAACTAACTAAGAATTAACCAAACCCTAAAAATCAATGCCTACATTCTCTCTAATCACATTCTCGCATGCTTACAAGAAACTTCTAGTTTAATCTATGGGTTAACGACATGATATCCGAGAAAATTAAGAGGATCTCCCTAGTTTAGTAAACCTAGGAAATCCCACCTTGACCAATGCCGGATGGCCCTAACCATCAAGTTGGTTAAGCTAGAATTGCCGTCGGTTACCCTTTTAACCCCCAAAATAACCTTATTTTCAAGGTTGGAAAATATTGAAAAAAGTTGGCAAAACATTGAGATCTTCTCGAGAGATATCACATCTTCGAGAGTGAATTTTAGTGAGAACACACATGCAAGGAAGGAGATCAAGCATCTTTTCTGCACAGCCATCCCAAAGCAATGATTTGATCTAACCAAGCAAAGAGGAATGCACATGCAGCCCATGCAGAAGCTCTCCTACAATTTGTGATCACCTGCAACCTTCAACCTCTCATCAAGCACCTCCATCCCTCACTCACGGGTGTCAGGACCAGGATCCAAGTAAGTATAACATTATACTTCTCGGTTTATTTCATTCCATCCTTATATTGTCACCTATTGTTCACCTAGCCACCCATTGACTTCCTCCAACACTCACCCCTCCATATACCCATTAAAACCTCACCAGATCCTACCCAAACCACCCAATACCTCATTCGACCAACCAAATTCCTTTGTGCAATCACAAAGGAGACCCAAAGCTTGTTCTGTGGCATTCCTAGATTTCCACAGTAACCGGCACTGGTTACACCCAACCGCCGTCGGTCACCCTTAACCGGCATTAGTCTCTGTATTTTCCCATACAACCCAGAACAGTGACCTACCCACCTAATTCCGCCTCACCCTCATTCACCTGTGATCTTCCTGAGACCTCTATCAGACCTGTAGAGACCCAGAACCAATCACTTGACCTTTGGATCCTACTCTAACCTAGCCTATTAGATTAGATCTTTCTTATTGTGTTTTAAGTGAGATACCTAAATAATTTCAAACTACAATAGGATTTACTTTATTTACCGCATTAAATTGTTTAAAACAATGGATTGATGACCATCTAGGAAGTATCAAACTTCCCGGATCTAGCATACACTAGGCGATTCGGTCAAGACACAAATAGTTTAATTCCTTATAATGGTCTTGCTTTTATTACAGGTAGTTCCTCCTAGCCAAAAGGAAGCTCTCACAACCAACCGTGGATTTAGAATTCATACGTGTGTAACAACCCATCAACCAACATTTGAACAGGTATTCCTCCTACTCCCATTACCCTATATATTTCATCAATACTTCAAAGAAACATCTAAGAATCAAGTGAAACACCTGATTTTAGTCTCGAACTCCTAATGAAATCCATGCATCTACAAGACAAGTGCTAATATGATTTAAAATCCTTAACCAAAGTGTGAAGGTTGGGCATGTTGAAAAAAACAACATGAGGAATTTGACGTCTCTCTTGAGCCAAACAATGATGAAATGGAGATATTTTCTTTCCCATTTGAAGAGGAAGACTCTTTCCATTATGAAGAAATTGAATCAAGGAGGTTTGAGGTATTTGAAGCTGAATATTCTCTTGATGAAAGAGTGATATAATATAGTGATTCCCAAGATGATGAAGTAATCCCTCTGGATAGTTTCCTTGAGCTGCAAAAGAAAGATTCTGCGAAGGCATCCAAAGATGAGTTGTAGGAAGTAAAAAATATATCTCTATGTAAGAACTATTGGATGTAGTAGAATTTGTGGAAGACCCTAAGCTAATTCTTGATCTCTTAACTCATGCCATGACCATACAATACAAGTATGAGATTACTTCCGATCCTCCCATCAGTACTCAAACACCTCATAGTGTAGTAGAGAAAAATGATAAGTATGATGTTTCCCATGGAAAAGAGGTCACTGAGCATAATCTTGAGAAAGAAAAGAATCATGAATATTTAAGAAATTTGAATGAAAAGCAGCCCTACGGCAGTGAGTATGATACTCAATGAGGAATTAACTACATGGATAAATGAGAAATTTAATTGACACTATGAAAATTATTTCAAAGAGGATGAAGGAAGTGGAATTTCCAAGCAAAGACCTGAGCATCAAGAAGCTCAAATGGAATCACTCCTACAAAAACACAGATGGTCATGAAAGCACCCAAATTTCATAAATAGTTAAGGAGAGGAGGATACTTTCGGAACCATTCAATGGCTTCGTAGAACAACATCACTCAAGTGTTTCCCACTCACGGGTAACTTTTGAGGAATGAAAAGTACTTTAGTGAAAGCAGGTTGTCCCCTCGCCTTATACCATAGGTGATTACTAGGTGTGTTTCCATTTCTTTGTGTTTCCATTTTTGTTGTGTGTCGTGTGTTTCCTTTCCATCATTTTGTATGTATATGTGTGTTTTTTTCTTCTTCACTCTCTCTATCTCTTGTAAATTGTACATGACTCCGCAAGGCCCAATGGATAAGGCACTAGTCAATGGATCATATTGCCTAAAGTTGAGAGTATGGATTCTTCATATCATGTCTTCACTATGCTTATTCAATATCATGTCCCCAAGATAGATCTAGCTATTGTTGTGAAAATGTGCAACAAGGAAATTGACAATTTCTAAGCATGACAACGATACCCCTGTACCAAAATTTTCATGTTTTATCATTTCGAGGCACCTCAGGTCTACCCATTCAGTCCATTAACCTCCCAATTGGTGTTAATTCATTCCCTTATGTGATTTAGGAAAGTCAAATCAACCCCCTAGGTGATTTTAGGAGTTCATTGAAAATTGCAAACTTTGGGCGATTGTGGGAAGGGTTATCATTGGCCTTCCTAGGAATAGAACAACCCCATGGAGTGGAATAAAAAATCCAAACCAGAAATAGAATTGAATCAAAGGAATAGGAACATCATGGATTTTATTTAGGAATATTTATGAAGGATCCAGAGAAGTTGGGATAGTTTCACTAAAATCAAGGTTCACAGGCCTAGGCAAAGGTAATTTGGCCAAAACAATTGCTAAGCTTTCAAAGGTGATTTCATGAGCTCTAGATGGAGTTAGGAAAAAAAAACATCTTCAGAAAGGAAATTTTAAGACCTACAATATGAAAAAATTATTTTTTTCACAACACTTTGGTGCAATGGTTTTGCAATCACTTTTTCACATGCACAGGTGGAGTACCATATCAAAAATCTGCTTTTTCAGGGATAAAATAGAGGAATCAATACTTGAGAACCCTACCATTTGATTTATAAGGAAATTTACAGTCATGATAATATAAAATTTCATAACAAAATTCCATCGGGAGCTCAAGTTATCACCATTTCAAGTTTCCCTCTTGGAGCGAGTTCAGGAGTTAGTCAAATTTTGGAAGGACACGTGTCAGCTCCAGAAGCATTACAAAATTTTTTGTCCCTCACATCCATCAAGTTTAGGTACATCAAGGTTGGAAAAATGTTCCTATCCCCAATAAGCCTTCCGAACCCTCATCCTGACCTCCGGGATCGCTTGTTTAGCCCCTAGGTGATCTAAGCCTTTATTCTCAACCGTCGAGATCACCGCCACGTGTTATCACCTGGTGCACCATGAAAAATGATGTCCCTCATGTTCCTTTGAGATGAGGTACATAAATTATGAAAAAATTCACCTAGCACCTCCATGATTCCACAAGGTCTCTCATGTGACTAGCTTCCAGCCCCTCAGTGCTTTAAAACTACTTTTTGGCTTTAATCCCCTGTCGTTGGATCTCCGCCACGTGTCAAGATGAGGTGTGCTGTGAAAATTGATGTCCCTCACATCCCTTTGAGGTGAGGGATGTCAAGGACATGAAAATTTTCCTCTCTCTATGCCTTTGAAATTTTTAAATTTTAAATTCCCTCCTAATATCTAACATATAACATTCTCGTGCACAACTTGCTCTAAAAATCCTTTGCAACTTCCTACCACCACTATGCTATTACCAAATCTCAAAAATATTCTCCAAATTAATAAAATTCTCTACCCCATGGTAATACATAGTTCTCAGAAGAATATTTCATCAAACTAAGGAGAAGAAACAAAGAACGAAGAACAAGAACAATGAAAATCTCCATTGCCACAAAATTGAATTTTAACGAGATCTTGCATATGGATGCACATACTGATGAACCATATTTTATGTTCATTCATATAAAAAATTAGAAAAACACCTTCAGATCCTCCTCTCATGGCATAAAACATTCACAGTGAAGAAATCCTCTTTTCGACACAACGAAGGAAAAAAAAATTTCTGTCAAACGGAAACTAGATTGAAGAGAAATTTCACCGGAAGCATAAGAAACAAAAACCATTACAAAAATATGTTTTTGTCAAAAATGGAGGAGAAAACCAGACCTGCACTTTTTCAAGGTCCATTAATGGCTGTCGTGTCCGAAGTGCCGCTAGGTCAGAAATTTAAAAGTTTAAAATCTCCCCAACTTTTGATCGGGTAAGCATGAAATTGTAGAGGGACGATATTGGGAAAACACCCATATCGGAAAACTTCATTCCACATGAATCCAACCTCCAGAAGCCCACTTTATAAAAATAGTAGGTTTTTACATAGAGGATTCCTATTTTAGGAAAGTCATTTAACAAAAGAACCTGCAAAGGAGACGTTGAACATAGAGGATGCACTGCAGTTGAAAGTTCATCGAACGAGCATTTTGGCCCAAATTCGACACTTACTAAAAATATTAAGTGGTCTCACGAGCACCTTCAAAAATAGAAAATTGGTCCAAAAGTGGGAGGAATGTAGAAGGAAGAAGATTCTCGATAATAAGAACCGTTAAGGATCAAAGGAGCCGATTTTTCATACTGCTAAAAATAGTAAGTTTCTTTTTCGGTGCTCACTAAAAATAAAAATTAACCCCAAAAGGGTGAATTTCACAGAGGGAGCATTCTGGGAATTGAACATTCATGCTACCATACACGTTGGAGACCAGGGAGGAAAAATATTGACACTTTCCAAAAATAATTTCCCTTTCCAAATATAATAAGTGTTGAGAAAAATGAAGTTCATATTCATGAAGGGGGAACCAATGAATTCTCTATCTTGATGGATCTCAATAGTGTCCTTCAACACTCATTTCATGCTTCAATCAATATGTATGTGGTGGAATTCACAATCAAACATCGTTAAAATATTCACTAGGATCATGTCTAAATCAACTAAGTAGTGTGGTAGTGTTGCAGGGGATCAAGACATGGTTTGTTCCAAAGCTTCAGTATTTCCTAAAGGGATCTCCATGTTTGATGCTCACAGACACCAATGGAATCATTTGAAAACACTTATCTTGTGGGGTTTGTGCATCACCTAAAGGAAGCCTCTTGTCGTATAAGACCTTCGAGGATCCATGTTTCACTACATTGGCACATTGTATGGTTCGGGTTACAAGTATATCACATGAAGGGTGGAATTTTTGGTCATCGACGAAACAAGCCCATTCAACCTGACATGATTGGTTCTGAGTTCCTATCTCTTTAGATTTGGTGTTCATGGTCATCAGTGAAGTCATTTGACAAGTTTTTTTAAACACTCATTCCCTGTGTTTCTATAAGACAATTTGAAGAAGTTTCTCAGGAGGTGGCAAATTCAGAGATTCAGAGTCTCACTACACTTGATTTTTCAATCAACAAGGATATGTAGACTTCATTAGGGGTGACATCCTTTCTTTTCCTCCTCCTTCTTCCCCCAACATTCTCTCTCCTCCATGTTCTAATTTTGCATTGGGGTTGCACTTTTTCATATGTATTAATGTTCCTAATGTAATAAGTCACCTTTATCTTATAAAAAGACTTAAAATTTCCCTAGGAAGTTGAAAAGTTTTAAGTTGTGTGAGGACATATGAAAAGTCATTTTGGAAGGAGACGTGTCGGCTCCAAAAGCCTTACAAAATTTTGTGTCCCTCACATCCCTCAAGTTCATGTACATCAAGGTTGGAAAAATATGCCTATCCCCAATAAGCCCTCAGGACCCTCATGCAACCTCCAGGATCGCCACTTTAGCCCCTGTGTGTTTACTAAGCCTTTATTCTCAACCGTCGGATCACGGCCATGTGTTATCACCGGTGCACCATGAAAAATTATGTCCCTCATGTTCCTTTGAGGTGACGTACATAAAGGATGGAAAAATTCACCTAGCCCCTCCATGATGCCACAAGGTCTCTCATGTGACTAGCTTCCAGCCCCTCAATGCTTTAAAGCTACTTTTTTGGCTTTAATCCTCGTCGTTGGATCTCCGCCATGTTTCAAGATGAGGAGTGCTGTGGAAATTGATGTCCCTTACATCCCTTTGAGGCTAGGGATTTCATGGACGTGAAAATTTTCTCTCTCTATGCCTTTGAAGTTTTTAATTTTTAAATTCCCTCCTTCTTCTAATATCTAACATATAACATTCTCATGCACAAATTACTCTAAAAATCCTTTGCAACTTCCTACCACCACTCTACTATTACCAAATATCAAAAATATTCTCCAAATTAATAAAATTCTCTACCCCATGGTGATACATAGGTCTCAGAAGAATATTTCATCAAACTGAGGAGAAGAAACAAAGAACGAAGAACAAGAACAATGAAAATCTCCATTGCCACAAAATTGAATTTTAACAAAATCTTGCATATGGATGCACATACCGATGAACCATACTTTATGTTCATTCCTATATAAAAAATCAGAAAAACTCCTTGAGATCCTCCTCTCATGGCATAAAACATTCACGGTGAAGAAATACTCTTTTCGACACAATGAAGAAAAAATATAAATTTCTGTCTGATGGAAACTAGATTGAAGAGAAATTTCACCTGGAAGCATAAGAAAAAAACCCATATCAAAAATATGTTTTTTGTCACACATGGAGGAGAAAACCAGACCTGCACTTTTTCAAGGTCCATTAATGGCTGCCGTGTCTAGAAGTGCCGCTAGGTCAGAAATTTAAAAGTTTAAAATCTCCCAAACTTTTGATCGGGTAAGCATGAAATTTTAGAGGGATGATATTGGGAAAAAACCCATATCAGAAAACTTCATTCCACATCAATCCAACCTCTAGAATCCCACTTTATAAAAATAGTAGGTTTTTACATAGAGGATTCCTATTTTAGGAAAGTCATTCAACAAAAGAACCTGCGAAGGAGATGTTGAACATAGAGGATGCACTGCAGTTGAAAGTTCATCAGAACGGGAATTTTGGTCCAAATTCGACACTTACTAAAAATAGTAAGTGGTCTCACAAGCACCTTCCAAAAATAGAAAATTGGTCCAAAAGTGGGAGGAACATAGAAGGAAGGAGATTCTCAGTAATCAGAACCAGTCAAGGATCAAAGGGGCTGATTTTTCACACTGCTAAAAATAGTAAGTTACTTTTTCGGTGCTTACTAAAAATAAAAATTAACCCCAAAAGGGTGAATTTCACAGAGGGAGCATTTTGGGAATTGAACATTCATGCTACCATACACAGTTGGAGACCAGGGAGGAAAAATATTGACACTTTCCGAAAATAATAAGTGCCGAGAAAAAATGAAGTTCATATTCATGAAGGGGAACCAATGAAGTCTCTATCTTTATGGATCTCAATAGTTTCCTTCAACACTCATTTCATGCTTCAATCAATATGTATGAGGTGGAATTCATAATCAAACATCGTTAAAATATTCATCAGGATCATGTCCAAATCAACTAAGTAGTGTGGTAGTGTTACAGGGGATCAAGACAGGGTTTGTTCCAAAGCTTCAGTATTTCTGAAGGGATCTCCATGTTTGATGCTCACAGTCACCAATGGAATCATTTGACAACACTTATCTTGTGGGGTTTATGCATCATCTAAAGGAAGCCTCTTGTGGTATAAGACATTCGAGGATCCATGTTTCACTACATTGGAGCATTGCATGGTTCGGGTTACAGGTATATCACATGAAGGGTGGAATTTTCGGTCATCGACGAAACAAGCCCATTCAACCTGACATGATTGGTTATGAGTTCCTATCTCTTTAGAGTTGGTGTTCATGGTCATCAGTGAAGTCATTCGAGAAGATATTTTAAACACTTACTCTCAGGCTTCTATAAGACAATTTGAAGAAGTTTCTCAGGAGGTGGTAGATTTAGAGATTCAGAGTCTCACTACACTTGATTTTTCAATCAACAAGGATATACAGACTTCATCAGGGGTGACATCCTTTCTTTTCCTCCTCCTTCTTCCCCAAACATTCTCTCTCCTCCATGTTCTAATTTTGCATTGGGGTTGCACTTTTTCATATGTATTAATGTTCCTAATGTAATAAGTCACCTTTATGTTATAAAAAGGGACTTAAAAGTTTCCTAGGAAGTTGAAAAGTTTTAAGTTGTGTGAGGACATATGAAAAGGCATTGGGGGGTAGATGAAGAGTCATATCTCATTCTATAAATTGTAAATCCATTCCCATTTCAAATGTTTGGTGATCAATTTTGTAGACTCAAGAGTGCATTGTACTTAGAGATAACAAAGGAGATAGCCATTTTCTTCCATTTTCCCCACTCTCAAATTTCTTCCATTTCCATGCTATGTACAATTTCTGCTCAAGCATCAATACAAGAAGGAGTTTCATGCCTTTTTGATGAGGATATTTTAGAAACTTTGAGTTCTCAATCTTAACTCATCTTGTTTCCATTTATAGGGTTGTTTCTTCCTAAATTTAATGTGTGTGTGAAATTTCTAGTTAATGAGTATGGGACTCTGATTCTCTACCCATGACATTAATCCCCTATTCTATTTTTTCACTCCCTTTCCCACTCTCTTTACAAATTGCTCTCTAGCAAGAAATTTCTAGCTTTCCACAGTGGTGAGAGTGCCCTTATTGGATCCCCGACCACAAGGCCACCTAGAAAATCCACCTTTACTCACGCATGCATATACGGTAGCTACACTAGTTAAGTAGAGGGACTTAGATTCCAAGAGCATTGGAAATAAATCCACAAGTTTTTCCACCTTAAATTTTTTCTCGCCAACATGTTCTAACTATATGATAGTTTTCGAGGCCATAAAAGATAAATCGAGTTAAATACCGATAGGGCTATAGGGTGTGTGAGGTCAAATTAAAGTATAAAAACAAATAAAAAGGCCCAAAATATATTCTCAATTACTTGTTTTCTTGCTTAGGAATCATGTATATATTAGTGCTCAGGAGAAATCTTACCAGTCTTCAACCTGTGTTTACAATTAAGCTAATAAGACCTTCCAAACCTCGATATGGTAGGGTTTTTCATGATACCCATGGATGTGGGTTATGTAATATTACAACTGTGAAGAATGTGAATAAGGATTCCTTTCCCTACAAGCAAGCATGCAAATAATAAACATTCACACAAGATGGAGTTGGTAAAATATATGGTGGATTTACTAGAAAAGGCCAATGCTTGGAAGTCAATGGACTTCCTCAAAAGGATGTTAATCCATGTTTAAGAAATTAATCTAATAATGCTAAAATGAATTGATAACGGATGATAAAATGAAAGTAAATGATACGAACAACAATATAATGGTGGTTCTGATCCAAAGGGATTAGAAGAATCATGATATGGCTCAAAGGAGTGAAGGTGTGGATGGATATGCGGTCACAAAGGCAAGAGAGATGATGATAAGATGTTGCAGATGGCTCAAAGGAGCTTGATAAGATTTGTTAGATGTTTGCAAAGGAAGAATGATGGTCTGTACTAGGCTCTAGATATTATAAAGGAAATTAGAATTGAAAGCGGTATAAGAGACAAAAATCTTCGGTGATTGGGTGAATCCTTTGGAAATTAAAGGAATCACTTTGGTGATTTCGTAGATGTGTATAGTGATAAACAATCAAGTTATTTTGAAAAAATAGAGATTAATTAATGAAGGGATAAGACAATGATGTTTGAATAAAGTTTTTTTACCTATTTGTAGAAGATAATCAATGCTGGAAGAAGGATACCATTACCAGAGAGATGAATCTTGAAGATACTAAAAGATGATTTGCAGAGTCAGAATCTAGATTTGAGAAGGTTGTGGATGATGATTTTGGTGATGGTGAAGCTCTAAATCTGATAAAAAACCACCTTATGATGTTTTGACCATAACATGAGAACCGTAGCTCCATTTTGCAAACCGAAAGATGCATCAAAAGCCGTTTCAAGATATTTTTAGTGGTGTAGAGAATAGACAGTGATTATATGTGAATCAATAGAAATCAGGCCAATCTCTAGCGATTTTGGAAATCACCAATGATTCTTGTGAAAAGTAATCTGATTTACAAAAATGGACAAAAATGAGACTTGAAAGAAGTGTTAGAAAGGTTTATTGAGATTAGAAATAATGCAAAGTAATCTAATAAATCAAGGGAAGCCACTCACCTTGCATAATTTGAGAAAATAATAACCACGGTTGATATTACCCGAGAGAGAGAAAGGTTGTGGATGTAAGAAGACAACCGACGTGATTCGGACATTTGAATGACGCTTAAAGAAGCTTTGGATGTTGTTGGATGATATCTAGATCTATGAGAGGTTTAGGATGCAAGAAGAATTAAGTCCTATCCACCTTCCATTCAATCTCAAATGGAGGCCTAGAGCCTTCATTTATAGTGAAAATGGGAGAGAATTGTTGACGATTGGGGTAATTGCCAATGATTGCAGAAAGTTCAAGTTTGTTGAGATATGGAGGATAAAATTGCTATTTTGATCTTAGGTGGTTAGGGATTTAGGGGAATCATAGCTAGATTAGTTAGAGAATTCAAGTGGGAGGTTTAGAGGTGGATGGGGTAGTTAGACTAGAGTGAAGATAAATTACAAGTTTGCCCAAATTAAACTAGTCCTAACTAGTGAAGAGTAAGAGGTGGTTAGGAATATATTTAGAAGGTTGGTAAACTAACTAGTTACAACTAGTGTGTAGTGCCCACTTCCCTTTGACACCTTTTGATGCTTATGTTGATACTGTTGATTACATTATAGACATTATTATGTTTTGATTTAGTATGATGTTAGACATTGATCATGGATTATTGTTGATCTTGATTTGATTTTGATGCATGATGATTATTAGAGATACCTTATATGTGGATGATGATATAATATTGACATGGATGTTTTATGGATGTTGTTCAAACATGTGATTGGATATTATGAGTTGATCTAGAAAATGGATATTATTTTGATGATGATATAGTTGTTGATTAAAAATGCAAATGATGTAGTTGTTACTTCGATGTTGTTGTGATTCATTTATATAGTTGGTTTAGTGATTTTGATTGTATCATATTGGATGTTTTGATATGGCCATGAGGCTGAAGGAGGTATTTTTATTTTACAGGTTAAAAATATCACACCAAAACATCGAGGGATCGAAGACCAACCAAAATGGAATTCTAGGTGAATTTGACAAGGTCACCATGACAACTCATTTTATTGTGTTGTGTTTTGTTAAGGATTCCCATGGGGGGGATTATCTTTACATGTGACCATGGGTATTATGTATTTTATTGATGTGTTCTTTTTATTATTGTTATATGTATTTTATTAGTAATGTGTTCCCTTCTTTTAATTAATTAAATTGTGATAGAATCAATGTGAGAATCATATGATCAAAATTATGATAAATTAAATTAGGATATGGGAAAGTAATAATGAAAGTTGTTGGTTGTTTGTATTTAATTTGTAAGGGATGTGTAAGTTGTGTAAGAGCTTGTGTAAGTCATATTTTGGAGTAAGAAATACTCCACCTCCATAGAAATTCGAATTTGTCCTTGGGGGCTGTTTTTGGAGGCTTGTGGGACAAGTAAAACTTGTCCCATGCCTCTAAATTTAATCTACCAACCATACTTATGGATGGAGATGTGATTTGTGACTTTTATAATGAATTTTGTTAAGCATGTTGCTTGTTTTGGATTGCACTTTCTTACATTTTAATTAATTTTTGTCCCTTGAGGTGTGGGATTTTTAGAGTGTGCAAGTAACTTGTCATATTTTTCACCCACCTCTTTATTGTGCTTGGGAGAATGGAGTTTGTATTTTGTGTTGAATTGGAGGATGTGTGATGTGGCATCCTACATGGATCCACATCATCCTCTTCTCTCCCTCTTCTATTTAATCCAAACTCTTGCCTTGTTTTTGGGTTGTTGAACCTTTTTGCATTCTTCCTTGGGGCACATTTTTCTTGTGTGGAGCTCTTGTTTTTGGAGGAAGTTGGAGAAAGCTTTGCATGCTTGGAGTTTGCTATTTTGGACTATGTTTTGACATTTGAAGCTTGCTGTTTGGAGACAAAAGTAACCATGGAGAGGTAGGAATTTAACTCTCTTTTTATATGTTGTCATTTGCTTGTTGTGTTGTGTGGATAGTGCATGCATTGTTTTATTTGTTGGCTGGTTGGGTAGACTGCCATAGGGATGGTGTAAGAGAAGGCTATAAGGAATCCATGTGGGGGGAATAAGGGAATGCCATTGGCATCAAAATTTTGTGGAGGAAGTTTTGGTTTGGGATCCACCATAGAAAAGAAAGAGCTTGCATTTCTTACTTTGTAGGGGCATAAGGAAATCTGTGGGGGGCATAAGGAAATGTGTGTGATGAATTATTTTGGTGTTTGTTATTGGTGGATGCCCAAATTCCAATTGGGAGGCATAAGTAGCTTCCCCATAGACCTTTCTCCTTTGGCTTGTTTGATCAAGCCTGAGTTTTGATTGATATGTTTTCAATTGCAGTTGTAAACTATTGTTTTGTATTGATCTATGTTTTATTTTGAAATGTGTATGTGAAAGAATGTTGTGTGTTGTGGAAGCCAGTTGTTGCCATGGTTGAATTACACCTATTATTGTATTTTGGTTGGGGCTTGGGGAAAATGATGAAGGAAGGATTCTCCTTTCATTGGATGTCTTGGTTGGGTGGAGAGCATTGCCTTTCCCCCTCTTTTTTGTGATCAACTTGGAAAAGAGAAAATGTGCATGTTGCTGTCCTAGAGCAAAAGAAAAGTGCAGTTTGACAAGTCCTTTGTGAAAACACATTTATTTATAATCCCTTCCCACATGATGTGGATGAAATTGTAATAGTTATGTTATGGAGAAATGATGTTGAAATTGATTATGAGAATGTATATTTGATTTGATAAAGGCATTTGCTTTCTACTCTGTACATTGGAAGAAATAAATGAAATTTTGTTAACTATATTCAAAAAATGGAAGAATGTGAAGATGTAAAGTTTTATAAATGAAGTCATTATATAATTGCAAGTTCATCTCTCTTTTGCATTGTTGTGATGAAATCATAAATATCAAATGGTGATTTGAAATCCTTGTTTAGAAAATGGAAGAAAAAGAAATACGTGTGTAAGAATTATATTGCATTATTTCTGTTAAAATACATTAAATTGGAAATCAGATTTTACAATTTAACTTGGAAATGATTTGTTTAGAAAAAAATGATTTTATTATATTAGTTTAGGAATGAAGTATCACACTTAAGTGATAAAATGGATACATAGGGTTTTCCTTGAAATGAATCTCTGCTGAAATTTTAAAAACTAGTAAATTCTAATAAAAATGTACAGTTTGGATCTGCACATATTAATCAACTTAGAGATGTTAAAATTTAGTATGATGTATCTTAATTGAACTCAATTAAACAAAGAAAAGTTAAGAAACCAATCTAACCATTCCAAAATTGAATCAAATCCCTTCCTTAGTTGTTTTTCTGTCTATTGGTGGAAAAATACAATTTTGAATCAATTGAATAATTTTAAATTCCTAAACCACTATAAATCCTTCCTAGATCAATTCTCCATGTCTGTTTGACATGTTGAGTGAAGAAGGAGATCTAATTTAATCAAATTGAAAAGTTGCAAATTGCCAGTTTGTTAATTAAAATCCTGTAGATCATTTTTGCAAAATTTACCCTTTAAAATTCATCAAAATGTAAAATTTATGTTTTTTTTTCAAAGAGGACATCGAGAGATTTCCAAAAAGTCCTCATTTTCCCAAAAATGATCTTTCTAGCTCAAGTTATGGCACTTTAAAGTTTTTGTGCCTTGGTGGGAAAATTTAGGAAAATTTTTCCTTGGCGGGCTGCAACCCAAAAATTTCCCGTTGAATTGCCTTAGAATTTTTTTTGAAAATTTTGGCTCGGGAAAAATTTCATATTTTCCTCCACCGGTCCACATCCAATTATAATCTTCCACGTGTCCTCACGGGGCAGCGGTGGAGGCGCGGCACCTTTTTTCCCTTTGGCCTTTTTGAAAATTTTGGAAAATTTTTTGTTTTAGCCCCGTCGGCCCGCGGCCAATAAGTAGGTTAGCAGGCTGCACTTCAAGGTGGCAAGCAGAGTTTTCAGATTCGGGACAGTATGGAAGCTTTTTGAGATAAAAATCTTTTCTCAGTGGGGAGGTGTGATCAGGGGATCATTTCTAAAAGTTCCTTAAACATCTCTAAATGGTGTCAGTGTAGAAGATCATCTCAAGAGCTTTCCAATGACTGTGAGAACGCGACAAACGGACATCAAGAGCTCTAGATATGTTCGGTCAAAGTTCGAGATAATAGGGAAAGTCAAACTATGGTCAACTGGTCAATATTGGACCGAATTGCACTGTGACACGTGGCTTTCCAACACTCGTCGAATTCGCTCGATTTGCCTATTGGGAGACGACAAGTGGACTACAGGATTACCAAGTTAATTATTTCCATACCACATTGTATGGGTCGAAATTATATTGCGGTGGTGGGGAGAGCGAGGTTTAATGGCATGCGTGGTACCAAATCCACGTGGTGGTAGGGGGGTGGTTATGCTCCAACGTGGTCTTTGACCACTTTATATGCGTGGAAAGGCTTTAAAGATTTATACATTATTCCCCACCACCAAAATATGTGGGGACTTATCCAAATGCGGTTCCTCATGGGATTTTTATCCTATTTAAAAGCTCAGCCATGCCAAACTTGGGATTTAATCCAATTAAAAATGTGTAATCTGCCCAAATGGGAAATATTTTATCCCAATTTCTATGTACGGGTAAGGCTAATCTTAGCCTAAGGATGATGTTAAGTGCATATTTTAAGGGCCCTATTTTTGTATAAATAGGGAACCTGTTCTTTGTAATGGACACCCACCCGAGCTTATTATTTGTTAAGCTTATTGTGGGGACACACAAAAGGCAGAAGACAAGCTCAGAGCTTGGAAGGCGAATGAGAAATTGTTGTTGTGTGAAGACCTAAATTATTTTAGGCATTATTATTTTGATTATTATTGACCTATTATTTGTTAGGCAATAATAAATTAAATATTTGTGGCTAGGAGATATTCAAACTACCTAGTCGGCCCATAGCGCCACACCAAGTACTTGCAAATCCTGGATTGTCGACTGGAGTGCTAGAATCGCATTAATAGCGTCGGGAAGGCCGATCGAATCTGAAGGAGATTGTACGCCAGGAAGGTGGAAGTCGGGTGCTATTTTTCACCCTTGTCGTCCGAAGGTCTGGTTATTCTTCTAAGCAAGTTTAAATAGTTTCCATTAGGTTTTCTTGTGAAAGTACTATTGTAACTTATAAGTTTTGACTAGTGGAACGATTCGATCATGAACTCGGAGACGTAGGCAATTGCTGAACTCCGTAATCAATCTGTGTGCAATTGTCATTATTATCTTGCATTATTTTTAAATTGATTACTTAAAAGGAGTAAATCATCGGCAAATATTTAAAGCCTACAAGGGTCCGAGATTAGGTAGTAATAATCTGATTATTTTCGGATCATGTTTGGTATCAGAGCTGGTAAATCTGATTAACAGAGTGATTGCTTCAAGTTGGTGCAGTTAGTTCAATTTGTGTGAACAGGGTACAAGTGCACTATGGGCAAGATGTCTAAACAGGAAAAGCTTGAAGAGATTGAAGCTTATAATCACCAGATCTAGGAAGAGAATTCTCTCCTACGATCAATGTATTCCTCCTTGGAAGAGGAGAATGCTTGTTTGAAATCAGAACTGCAAACCAAGGATGAGCTCTTGGCAAGGTTGCAGTGTGGTGATCAGAGGAAGGAAATACCTTCAACTTCAGATGCAGAGGCCATGGTAGATGACTGCACTGTAAGTTGTTCACCATGGGAATCTTCTTCTTCCTCCCATTCGGTTTTGGATTCAGGTAATGAAGTCTTTGGTTTGTTTGAAAAGCATACTAGAGGCATTGGATCCAAGTTACTAGATAAAATGGGATTTGATGGAAGAGGCCTTGGTAAAAATGGCCAAGGTATTGCTAACCCAATACAAGTCGAGGATCGTCCTCGTTTTATAGGTTTGGGTTATCCTAGTGCGGGAATGGAAATTGGAGAATGCTCCAAGAACGCTGACGGAGACAAGCTTCGAAAGCAAAGTGATTACCCCACTAGTCCTGCAAGAAGATTATGAGCAGGAAAATTGTGCTTCGTCATCATAGGAAAGATGTGGTAAGAGAAATCAGCGAAGAGGTAATGAGATTCCACCTCCAGTTTCTTACCATAATCATAAGCACAAGTAAAACTTCTGATCCACTTTTTCATCTTAAGAAGTATGGTTATGATTTTCAGAAGATGTGGAATTATTTTCCATGTAATTTTTGTGGATTACATAATCATTTAGTGGCCAGATGCTGGAAGAGAAGGACACTGATGAAGAAGTTGATGCCGTTCGTCAGAACATGGTAAATCGAAAAACCAATCTCGTCATGCAGAGTCGAGAAATGGCAGAAAAGAGTTTCTCATCCCAGAAGAAGGAGATTAAGAGGAATTTTTGTGCTCATTGCCAGAGGAATGGGCATCGAGGTGGAAAATTGTTGGAAACTACATCCATCTCACCATCAGAGTAATGGCAAGCCAAAGATGGAATGGAGGCCTATTGCAAAGGTAGAGGAAGTTTCTACTCCACCACTAGTTGACAAGTCAACCCAGGACCAGGTAATACCTGAAAGTGAAAGTCCTTTCAAATGGGTAAGTCAACAATTTTTCAATTATATATTGCATAATTCAGATTGAGGAATCGTATGCAGTATTAAGTTTGGAGATCAGATATTGTGAGGAAATGCTGAGAGAAAGGTTTACAATACTCAGTGGATTTTCTTACTTAGAAAATTTGATTAATGCTCCTAACATATCTCCTAATCAGCTTGTGAGTACCTGTTACAGCTTGGATACAGGATTTGACTCATATAAAGCTTGGAGATTGATCTGCCATTTGTGCAGATAATAGAGTTCACAGAGATCAGCTCGGAACTTCATTCTGTGTAGAGGCATTGTGACCGTGCAGCAGAATGGTAGTTGAATCATCGTTGGTATTGATGTCGGGTCAAAACTTCATTCTGTGTAGAGGCATTGCGACCGTGCAGCAGAATGGTACCTAATATTAGTATGTCAACAAGAGGAGCTCTCAAAGGATCAGCTCAGAACATCATTTGGTGTCAAGGCATTGCGACCACACATACGAATGGTAGCTGATCAACAGACTTAGCATCGTGCATTAGAGGCTCGAGGTCTTGAAAGAGGATTAGCATCATGCATCGGAGGCGTTGAGGTCTACTGAGACTTAGCATCATGCATTGGAGGCTCGAGGTCTTGAAAGAGGCTTAGCATCATGCATCGGAGGCATTGAGGTCTACGAGACTTAGCATCGTGCATCGGAGGCTTGAGGTCTTGAAAGAGGCTTAGCATCATGCATCGGAGGTGTTGAGGTCTATAACAGACTTAGCATCATGCATTGGAGGCTCGAGGTCTTGAAAGAGGCTTAGCATCATGCATTGGAGGTGTTGAGGTCTGTAAAGGGACAAGGCATTGTCCATCACCGACATCGGATCAATCAAAGCTCTATGTAACATGGAGTTCCTTCAAACCAGTTTAGATTTTGCGGAATCAACTCGGAGCCAGGAGCTGTGTTATAGAGTCAAAGAAGATCCTTGTTGTCAGATATCAAGAAGCTTAGCACCGCACAGAAGGAGCGTTGAGGTTTCATTCAAAAACTTAGCACCATAAAGTGGAGGCATGGAGGTCTTCTTTAGATATCAGAGTGGCGCAGTGGAAGCATCGTGGGCCCATAACCCACAAGTCCCAGGATCGGAGCAGAGTTTTGAAGTGAGAAGGTTGGAGGAGAAGACCCAAGGGTCTACTACAGCAGCACTTCCGAGGTGGCAGCAGAGTTTTCCAGATTCAGGATAGTATGGAAGCTTTTTGGGAAAAAAATCTTTTCTCAGTGGGGAGGTGTGATCAGGGGATCATTTCGAAAGTTCCCTAAACATCTCTAAATGGTGTCAATGCAAAAGATCATCTCAAGAGATTTCCAACGACTGTGAGAACGTGACAAACGGACATCGGGAGCTCTAGATATGTTCGGTCAAAGTTCAGACAACAGGGAAAGTCAAACTATGGTCAACTGGTCAATATTGGACCGAATTACACTGTGGCACGTGGCTTGCCAACACTCGTCGAATTCACTCGATTTGCCTATCGGGAAAAGACAAGTGGACTACAGGATTACCGAGTTAATTATTTCCATACCACATTATATGGGTTGAAATTATATTGCGGTGGTGGGGAACCAGGTTTAATGGCATGTGTGGTACTAAATCCACATGGTGGTAGGGCGGTTATGCTCCAACGTGGTTTTTGACCACTTTATATGCATGGAAAGGATTTAAAGCATTATACATTATTCCCCACCACCAAAATATGTGGGGACTTAGCCAAATGCGGTTCCTCATGGGATTTTTATCCTATTTAAAAATGCAGCCTCACCAAACTTGGGATTTAATCCCATTAAAACGTGTAATCTACCCAAATGGGAAATATTTTATCCCAATTTCTATGTACGGGTAAGGATAATCTTAGCCTAAGGATGATGTTAAGTGCATATTTTAAGGGCCCTATTTTTGTATAAATAGGGAACCCGTTCTTTGTAATGGACACACACCCGAGCTTATTATTTGTTAAGCTTATTGTGGGCTACACACAAAAGGCAGAAGACAAGCTCAGAGCTTGGAAGGTGAATGAGAAATTGTTGTTGTGTGAAGACCTAAATTATTTTAGGCATTATTATTTTGATTATTATTGACCTATTATTTGTTAGGCAATAATAAATTAAATATTTGTGGCTAGGAGTTATTCAAACTACCTAGTCGGCCCATAGCGCCACACCAAGTACTTGCAAATCCTGGATTGTCGACCGGAGTGCTAGCGTCGCATTGATAGTGTCGGGAAGGCCGATCGAAGCCGAAGGAGATTATACGCAGGAAGGTGGAAGTCGGGTGCTATTTTTCACCCTTGTCGTCCGAAGGTCTGGTTATTCTTCTAAGCAAGTTTAAATAGTTTCCATTAGGTTTTCTTGTGAAAGTACTATTGTAACTTACAAGTTTTGACTAGTGGAACGGTTCGATCATGAACCCAGAGACATAGGCAATTTCCGAACTCCGTAATCAATCTGTGTGCAATTTTCATTATTGTCTTGCATTATTTTTAAATTTATTACATAAAAGGAGTAAATCATCAGCAAATATTTAAAGCCTACAAGGGTCCGAGATCAGGTAGTAATAATCTGATTATTTTCGGATCGATGGGTGACCTATGTCATGGAGTGTTTTTAAATGGTATGACAATGAGTTTAATTAATTTGATTGAGGGTACATGTTTTAAAGCATATAACCTATGGTAAAGAATATGTTAATATGGTAATTAATTATGGATGTGGATTTATGTGAGCATGTCGAAAATGTTGATGTTTAATAAATATGAGGTCTATAATGTGATGGTGAAGTGTTCTTAGCGGACGGTGACACTAGAATTAGCGTTGCTCATTTTAGGTTTCTACATTTTCCCCCTTTTGTTGAGTGGTTTTAAGACAAGCCACGAGAAAAAAATGAGATGTGATAGATAAATGTTATAGGATTATATGATGAGGTGCTTCCCCTCAAACTGGGGATCAATCATGAGCTTAAAATAGATAGATGAAAATTTGCAAGGATAAGAAGATGATAAAATGATTCTCTAGGATGACGTAAAAACAAAATGGGTGTCTTCAAAAATCAAGTGATAGGGGAACCAAAGGGTTCATGTCCTATAGACATATGACTTTTAATGATAGACAGGATGTTTTGACGAGGTCAAAGGACCAAGAATTGATGTTTCCACAAAGGTGGACTTATAAGGCCAAGAAGTCAAATGATAGGGGAACTAAAGGGTTCGTGTCCTATAGACATATGACTTAATGATGAAGAAGATGATTTGATGAGGTCAAGAGACCAAAATTGATGTTGCCACAAAGGTGGGCTTACAAGAATAGGAAGTCAAGTGATAGGGGAACCAAATGTTTCGTGTCATATGGAAATATTACTTAATAGTTAAAAAGATGAGGATTTGATGATGTCAAAGGACCCAAAATTGATGATGCTACAAGGGTAGGCTTTCGAGGACTAGATGGGGGTCCTGATAGTAATCAGGGGCATAATGTTGGAGGAGACATCTGATTGACAAGTGTCGAATTTAATGAGTAAATGTGATGTTTTAGAAACAACAATATAATGTTGAGATATGCTCAAGATTGTGTTGATGTATGATGTTGATGTGATTAATATATTTTAGTAGATATTTTGATAGATGTTGATGTGGAAGGGTTGACAATTGTTAAAGTTACATTTTAGGTATGATGTGTATTTGATATTGATGTTAAAGTGATTTAATTTTTGTAAAAACCATGTTCAAGAATGAAATGTGGATTGATTTCTTTGTATTGGATTTGATACATATATGATGGGAAACAACAAAGTGAAGGCGCTTGCACTTTTGGCCTTTACAACGAATGTTAACAGATGACTAATAATGGGTAGTCACATTTAGGAATTTGGATAGATTGAAATGATAGTGTGTACCTTCTTAGGACATGAGAAGGGTTAACATATGTAGGTTGTGTTGGTAAAGATGGTTCTACTTTCAATGGTTTCATAGGGAAATTCCTAGGTTTAGATTTTTGATTATGATGTAAACTGATCGATACGGGAAGCTTTCTATAATGGAAAAGATGATCAATGTGGGAAGCTTTCTTAGGATTCTTTGAATTATATATTTTTGAAGGATGATCAATGTGAGAAGAATTTTTAGATGGGGTAGTCATCCTTTGAGGTTATGGTCTACATCTTTTATTTAGATTCAATGACCATCCTTCAAGGGATTATACTATTTCTTTTGACTTTGATAGGAAAAATTCATAGATATTATTTACTTTGAGTTCAGGGTAAGAATTTAATAGGCCGTTTCAAGGAGGGGAGAAGAAAATGTGTACACGCACTACACATGTGTGCCCCAAGACATGTCTTTAGTTGGTAGATAAGGTGGATGGATGTAATGATTGTGAGGTTCCTACTAAAGAGGAACTTTTCCATGTGAAAGATGTGATGAAAAAATCCATGGTGCTCATATTTAAGGTGTATTAAGGATAGTGATGGATAACCACATGATTTCAAATCATTATGATGATAAAGTGGTTGGATAATGATGGAATAAGACCTTTGATGTGATTACTTTCACAATGGTAAATGTGTTAACAGTAGAAAGGACACAAGTGCAAGACATTCAAGAGTTGACCCATACTATATGGACCAATCCGATTAAGGGAAAACATTCCATGTTTACTCTAAAGTAATGACATTTTGATTAGATTAATAGGATATGTTATTGAGGATGTGTAAAAGGGAAGGTATGTAAAGTAAGACTTTCAAAGTCTCAGTAAATAGTAGCCTTTCTATCATATTACTGTGGATAGAAATGACATGTGTTAAAAGGAATGATGTCCTGAGGATGATAGAAGTTTTGGTCTTGATTAATTGAGTGTATGGTAAATAAGGGAGCCCTTGACAAAGGAGCTGTGGGAAATTTGGATGGGGTATGAGAAGACAATTGATAAAGAGGGGCATATGACGAAGCTTTGGTTTTTATTTTCCTTGTGTATGTTGATTTTGGGTTAAACAGTGGCTGAATTATCTTTGGTTTGAGATAAGGGACCTTCTCTAGAAGGTGATGGGAAAATGCATGAGGAAGGTTTGTCAAGATTTGGTTGAGGATAACCCCTTGGTTCTACACATTTCAGTAAAGACATTGTCAGTGGCTTGGGCATAGATGCGATGAGGTTAATAGACTATCAAGGAAGGCGTACACATTGATGAGGTTGAGAGACCTGCAATAGAAGGTGTTGATGAGATTGAGGGACCTTTGAGGGAGGGTACTAATGGTCCTTCAAATAAAAGTGCTAAAAAAATTGATGGACCTTCAAAGGAAGGTGCTAATAAGGATAATGACCCTTCAAAGGAAGGTGCTAATGAGATTGATGGACCTTTAAAGAAAGGTGCTAACAAGGATAATGGTCCTTCAAAGGAAGGTGCTAACGATATTGATGACCTTCAAAGGAAGGTGTTGATGAGATTGATGGACCTTCAAGGGAAGGTGCTAACGAGGATAATGGACCTTCAAGGGAAGGTGCTAATGAGGTATCTGATGAAGGTTTGTTGACAATAGAATAAGGATGTTTTCCTTGTCCTATAGATGTCGGTAAGGACATTGACAAGGGTGATGATATCGATGATGGCTTAGGATGGTCCTCTTTTAGGGGAAGATCATCGATAAGGAAGAGTCATTAGATTATGGCTTTAAGTTCTTTAAAACTCTCCGTGTTATGCCCCGAGCATTTATGGTAAGCACGAGTTTTGAATTGATTGTACTTACAGGAAGGTTTTGAGTATGGGGATGGGGTGTTTTGATTGGTGGTAATGTGATAAGAGAGGCTTTCTGAGTCTATCGGGAATATCAATGTAAGTCCCTTTTAGGGGTTTGCATTAACAAATTTTGAATTTGATTTTTATTTTGATTTAGGAGAGAATTTAGGAAGAAACCTTTTATTTTCTAATGGGGGTAGATTCGTGGATGTTGTATGGTGTTGGAACATCACGGGGATGTTGTGAGGTTGATAAGATAGAGAGTATGATCCAATAAAGGGATAACATGTGTTATTGATGAGATTGGATGATGAATGAGGTCCCAAAATAGAAAAGGGATGGTTGATGTATGAGATAAGGTTTAATTGTGTGTGTTTCACCTGATTCCTACGTTATTCATGTCGATCGGGTAACATGAATAGGAGGAATACCTATTGAAATGATGGTTGATAGGTTGTTGCGTGCGTGTTGACTCCTTGATCCAAAACTAATCATGAGAGCTTCCTTTTGGCTGGGAGGAACTACTTGAAATGGAACACAAGACCACCAAATAAAATTTAAACAATATGTGCAAGTGAACTACCTAGTGTGTGCTAGATCCGGGAAGTGTGATACTTCCTAGACGAATGTCATTCCACTGTTTAAAAAAATTTAATGCTGGTAATGAAGTAAATCCTATTGTAATTAAAATGATTTAGGTATCTCATTTAAAACACAATAAGAAAGATCTAATCTAACAAGCTAGGTTAAAATAAGATCGAAGGTCAAGTAAGCGGTTCGGGTCTCTGCAGTCAGCGAGAGGTCTTAGGTAGGTCACAGGTGATTAAGGGTGATGCAAGAATAGGTGGGTAGGTTATTGTTCTGGGCTGTATTGGTAAATACAGAGACTGATGCTGGTTAAGGGTGACCAATGCTGGTTGGGGAGAACCAATGCTAGTTATTGTGAAAAACTAGGAATGCCACATAATGAGCTTTGGATCTCCCTTATGATTACACAAAGGACTAGGCTAGTTAAAATGAGGTATTAAGTTGTTTAGATGGGATTTGGTGAGGTTTTAATGGGGATATGGAGGGGTGAGTATTAAAGGAGGTCAATGGGTGGCTAGGAGAACAAAGGATGAAGATACAATAATTAAATGAATGAACCAGAGGAGTAAACTATTCTACTTACTTGAAATCTAGTTTTGGGTGCCTGTGAGTGATGAATGAAGGTGCTTTGGTAAGAGGTTGAATGTTGTTGAGGATCACCAAACATTGGAAAGCTCCTACATGGGTTGCATGTGCATTCCTTTTTCCTAGTTGGATCAAATCTATGTTGGGTGGTTGTTGGATGAATGCTGGATGTCTATGCAAGAGAAAATGCTTGATCTCCTTCCTTGCATGTGTGTTCTCACGAAAAATTGTTCTCAAAAGATGTGTTATCTCTCGAAATCTGCCAACCTTTTTCTAACCTCAAAAATAAGGTTGTTTTGGGGATTAAAAGGTGACCGACGGTGGTTCTAGCTTAACCGATAAGCGGTTAAGGGTAACTGGCGTCGGTTAGGGTGGGATTTCCTAGGTTTACTAAACTAGGCAGATCCCCTTGATTTTCTGGGATCTTGTGTCGTTAACTGCGGATTAGGCGGAAGATTCTTTTAAGTATGTGGGAATGTGGTTAGAGGGAATGTAGGCATTGATTTTTAGGGTTTGGGTAAGACTTAGTTAGTTATGGCAACTTACTAAGAATAGGTCTTAGGGTGAGGTGGCTTGATGAGGTGTCTAGGTGAGGTGGATGTGTGGGCATTATCTAAATTAAGATATTTAAATAATAAATATGGTGAGGATAATGAATTAATTTAATTAAATTAATATTAGTGGGGTGAATGGGGCCATGGTTAAGTGAATGTGATGAAGGTGTTTATTTGTCGAGGGACCAAAGGGGAGTGTGACCTAATTTTAGTGTCTACATTTTACCCCTTTTTGTTGCATAGCTTGTATTGGTAAGTAACACTAACAAAAATAAGACGTGGTTGCCCCATGTGTGGGTGAAGGTGTGTTATCTCGTTTTTAGTGATTTTAGCTAAAATTGAGATAACCATAGAATTTTTGAGAAAATCTCCTAAAAATGCCCTTTGAAGGAGATCTTTGGGTTTTCGGGTTTCCATCACATGGAAACATGTCTTTTACATGCTTCATGTCAATTGTCTTTCAAACCCGAAACCCAATTACATTCTAGTGTATTGGGTTTTGGAACTCAGGAGCATCGGAACATACCTTTCAAAAAGCATGCTTCATGTTGCTTGTTTCTCAAACCCGAAACCCGAACCTTTCCTTTGTATTGGGTTTTCAGAACTTGATAACATCCAAACATGTCTTTTTCATGCTTCATGTTAGTTGGTTCCCAAAACCTGATTTGATAAGAAAACCTTTGTATCGGGTTTTGGACGTGCTAAGCATGATGACATGGCATTAATGTCGAGTTGTCTAGTAGTTGGCACATGTGTTGGAGGAGGTGTAATAAATGCTAGGGATTTATAAATAGTTCAATTTTACATGTCATTTTTACCTGGCATATTTTTGCTGCGTGGATTTTTTGTACATGCTCCTTCAACCTCCAAACCCGACTGAACCTCTTGATCGATTTCATGATCCATCTTTGACCATTTTTGAATTTATTGAAGGTATTTTTCTCTTCTTACCACTTTGAGGTCTTTAGGATTGATTTTGAAGTGTTCATTTGGTGTTTTTCCCTCTTTTCTTTTTCTCTCCTCTGGGTTTAGGGTTTCGGGTTGTTTTCTTCATTTTCTATTGTATTCCCATGAAACCTCTTGTTTAAATCCAATGGATATACTCTTTAGATTGTTGAGAAGAAGTTGAAAATATTAACTTACAAGTTTGAAGGAAATTTAACATGTTCGACATCCCGAAACCCAACTCCTGTGTTTCGGGTTTACAGAGTGTCCGACATCTTCCAAATTCCACTTGTGTCAGATTTCTCCAACCTGTCTAACATCTTTTGGTTCCCACAAAGTGTTAGATTTCTCCAAGTGTCTAACATCTTCCAAATTCTACTTGTGTCAGATTTCTCCAACTGTTCAACATCACCTGAGTTCTGCCTTTGTGTCGGGTTTTACGAAGTGTCTGACATGAACTAGTTTCCAATATACACTGCAGTGTGTTGGGTTTCACAAAGTTCTTGGTAGGTCTCAAAGTCTGGTTAGTGTGGCAGGTCTGTAGGGTTGCTCAACAAGATTTCAAGCCCGATTATTAAACCAGAAGTCATCTAAGCATTATTCCTTCAGGACTTCTCATGTCAGATCCTGGATAATCTAAGGATAAGTCAGACAGATCAGGAAAGATGAAGTACAAGTACCAGAAGATGGAGTCCCCTTCCTACATAGATTGTAATTACGATATCGGGACACGGAGCTTGGTAACATAGACATGGAAGAATTTTGGAACAGAACCAAGGATTCTTCTCAGAATCCCTGGATGAAGTCAATAACCAGCAAAGTGGCCTCCCTCTTGTAGTAGGATTCCCAATGTCTACTCAATGCCCCAAGTTCATTCTGGCCTGCGCTTCCAATTATGACTCAGATTCGCTCAGTGAGGAATCAAGCAGGAGAAATCATAGTGAAGTTGGATGGGGGTTACTTTGATGACCTCTTAAGATTTCCCAACTTTGAGGAATATGTTGACGTAGATCTTAAGTCAGCACAGAAATCCTAGGACAAAGATCAAGAAGACTGCATCAAGCATGTGAATAAAAGTTCTTGATCAAGGCCAAGCCCGATCGTCTCTAGGTTTCCCAAGTTTTTCCCTAGGAGTGATTTCATCCTTGAAATCAGTGATATTATCACCCTGTTGAGTCAAGTATTTGGACTCCCGAGTCAAGAGACTTCCAAGGGTGGATGTATTAATTCATGGTCATTATAAAGAAGAATGAACAAGGGATCGATTGGAGCAGTCTTATAAGTAATGAGATTGATTCCCAGATGAAGACAGTCTTGTCTACTGGCAAGTTTTATATGTCATCATATGTCACCTATGCAGCAACTGGCATGAGAAATTATCCAGGGTTGGATGCAAAGGGAAATAGGGCAACAAAACACATATATCAAGTACTTCCCTTAGCTGACAATGAAGGGTTTTGAGGATCAATTCAAAAGAGTGAACGATGCCTTCTTTTATGAAAATATCTACAGGATGAACCCTGATCTAAGGAAAAGGAGAGTCTCTGATGATGCATGGGAAAAAGTATCAAAATTGGTTTGTATCTTCTTACAATTCAAGAATTTCACATACCTTTGGGTGGTCATGTACCTGGGTGATCCTTTCTGATTGCCCAGGTTCCCAGGTGATAAGCTGATCCTGATGGAGTTGGTTAGACAATTGTTGGATTTTCACAAATTATAAGAGAGTAAGCACAAGGCCGATGTCTCCTTCCCTATTTAAATTAGAAGGTACATGTGCTCAATAGTGGTTAAAGCCAAGAATGTGGTGCACAAGCTGTAGGACAATTTGAAAAATCACATGAAGCATAAAGATGGGTTTGATTTCCGAGGAGTCCTTAAGTCATATGGGACCTAATATCTACATGGGACCTTGATCTTCAAGATGAAGTTTCCATCCGAAGAAAGGAAAATAATAGGTTAAAACTTGAAGAGATTCAGATGTTAGATCTATTTGACATCCCAGAAGGCACCATGGACAATGAAAGTGTCCTTGATGCCTCGTATGATGGGTTGAATGAAGACCAATATGTATTCCCAGCCATTGATTGGTCCATTGCTGAGAAAGCTTCTATCACAGGAAGAGCCACTCAAATTCTTGCCTGTACTAAGGTGTGGCTCATTTCTTGGGGAATGAGTTATAAAGAAGGGATTTTTTCAAAGCTAGCTACTTTGGAAGTGGGACCCTCCAAGGGAAAAAAGGAAAAGGATAAAGACTCTTCCAAGAGACCAATAAAAGTTAAGTTTGTCAGAAAGGGGGAAGAGCAAGTGACTACATCAGTGGCCACTCTCCCACAAACGGTTGAGGTTCTTGATTCACCTCCACCACCAGAACTAGGAAATATTCCTTCAGGAGAAGAGGTTGGTCAACCTTTCATTCCCCTTTTGGTTGACAGTTCATCAGAGGTAAGTCTTCCTCTTATCTCTCAAGCTCTAATTTCAGAATCATTACCTCCCCCATTCAACCTCCTTTACTTCAGGTTTCTTCACAAATTTCCTCAACCATGGACAACATCTTCTCTAGCCTCTCACCTCTCCCCACTAGACCCAAGTTAACTTTGGATATGTCTCCTCCTTCTGTATCTTCATTCCCTGAGTCCATTTCCACGGACACTACACTCGCAGTGACCACCACTCCACAAATAAACCTTCCTCCACCTGAAGATGTGACCATCACTCCTACGATGGGAGAAACTTCTTCTAGTATGCCTCAATGGTTAATAAATAAGACTCCAAGGAAGAGGAAGGTGGTAGTTCCCTTACCAGCCTTTGATTTCAGTTCCCTCAAGGTCAGTCCTACCAAGTCTGCCAAGAATCCCAAAACAGTTTTAAGGATTTCGGTGGTCACCTTAGGGCATAATTTTATGGAAATTGCCACTCACACGGCTGAAAAAATGAAGGATTATGTAATGGTCACCAATTATCAGATCATAAGGGTGTAACTAAGAAAGCTGATAATAGAGGGAGCACAACAGATGCACAAGATGCCATGAATGGGTTATGATATAAGTCAAGGAAACAAAGGCAAAAAAAGATGAGCTAAAAGAGAAAGTAGATCAGTTGACATGAAGTAATACTCAATCTCTCAAAGCCTCCTGAGTTAACACCATCATCCTCTACTCCTATCAGGTTTGATTTCTCATCAATACCCATGATTGAGAAGATTAATAAGAAGGGGAGAACGGTCAATGAATGGATCCAGAGGCTACTCCTGCAAGGAAAAGAGGTCATTGATGACTTTGTGGAAGTCTACAAATCCTTGGAGGATATAAAGAAGGATGGTGAGAAAATGGATGATGAATTTTTGGTAGAAGTCGGGAACCTAGAGTTAACTTTTGAAGCTCTCAATACGCTGAAACAGGTTCCATCCCACATCTTGATTAAAGAAGGCATCATTCCACATGGGGACAAGCATTTTAAATTGACCAAAGCCATTAGATTCAAAATAAATATTCTCAATGAAGCTTGCAGAAAATTGAGGGAATCAAGAGATCAATTGGTTGATGGCACAAATGACATAGAAGAAGAGATAATCAAGATCTGCGCTAAAGTGTTGAATGAAAGCTCGAGTATTCTACCCGTTGATGATATTTACAAGCAGATCCAAGAATCAATTTAGCACAAACCAACTGATGGATTTAGTTTGGAAATCATTGATAGGCTCGTGAAGATTGAACATTCCTTAAAAACACTGAGGAAAATCAACAAGAGACTAAAGAAACTTCCTGGTAACGCGAGCAATACTAAGGAAACACGTGAAGTCTTGAGTGACCATTCCACTGCGCCTGATGAAGATGAGATGCAGAGCATAATCTAAAAGTTCCAAGAATTTTGGGACAATCAGGATTTGTTAGAGGAAGAAAAAATGATGAAACAAAATAGGCATAATGTTTCATGTCATTTCAATCTGAAATCAACATGTCTTTTTCATTTTTGTTTCATCATGTAGAAAGCAAATTTTGACTTGGTCTCCTACGTGAGAGTCAAGAAAAATAGGATTCTCATTAAAAGGACTATTTTCTAGGATTTATCCTATTTTCTCTCAACTCCTTTTATTATAAATAAGGGATGCTTGTGCATTTTAAAGGGTTGAGATTTTTGGAATATTGAGAACTATTGTGAAGAAGAAAAACTTTGTGTTTTCCTTTAATCATTTGAAGAATAGAAATCGATGCTATTTTTGTAGACTTTGTGTTGTGAGATTCATCTCTCTTAAGATATTGTTCTTATGTTCAGGATCTTAAGCTATTCTTTGTTTAGCATTCTTGATTATTTTAATTGTTTCAAACATTACATTACATTTGTTATCTAGAACTCGTATGATTATTTCATGATCTGTGTTTTCTCGAAAGAAAATACGTTCCCCTCATTTCCTTTCCATTGTGTTTCTTCCATAATAATAATTTCCTTTCCAATCCATTCCATTTATAAAAACAAAAACATCTTCACCTAGTGTGGATATGGATTTCGGGATTCTATCCCAACCCCAATGGTTAGATTAGTGTGAATACTGTATATATTATTTTTGTTGTGTTTTAGATTAGTAATAAACATGCAGCCTCACCTGTCTTTGAGGAGGGATTTAATCCCATGTATTGTGGTTGAACCTCATATTTTGGCTTGAAAAAATATCCAACCAATAGTTTTTGGTGACTCCACTGGGGAATATAGATTGATAAGACTAAGCTTATCCTATTGGTGTCTAGTGACTCTGTATTTGCCTTATTTTCAACAAGATCTATTTTCTAGTTCAAGTTGGCTAGAAAGATCTTCACTTGGTCAAGCCGAGCTTGGGGTGAAACTGATCCATTCTTTGATTTTCTTCAATAGCATAATTTTAGGCTTTCACCCAACAATGTTACATCTAGTTGAGAAAGAATTTCTTCACCCATCCGAAGAACTTAGATTCCTTAAGAACAAGAAGTTTCTGCAACTTGTTGTGCATTATTCTTGTCAGATATTTAGATTCCTGTATGCACTTCATTTAGAAGAATGGCAACACAACCTGTGCCTTGGGGTGTGGCTATTGGTCCTCTTTCCCTTACTCCACCATTGTATGACCTACCTCATGGATCATGTAAGAATATTCCTAAGTTCAACGGTGATGGGAAGCAACACCCTAATGGACACATCACTTCATTCTTTGTCACATGTGGCATTCTTGGAGTTTCTCATGAAGATGTCTCTGTTCAACTCTTCATTGAGACATTACATGGTGTAATAGAAGAATGGTTCTACCATCTTCCAAATGCATGCATTACCAACTGGACTACAATGTGGTCTATATTCGAAGCAAGGTTCAAACCGGTGAAGACTCTCACACCTTGTTAGCACAACTTACACACATGAAGAAGGAGTCTTATGAACCCATGTGGGATTTCATAGCTAAATTCAACAAGCTGATTCATAAGATTCTAGAGTTAGCCATTCCCACTCTTGAAAATCAGAAGTGTTTCTTCATCAACGCTCAGCCCCCTGATGTAAGCTTCTTGTTGAGAAGATTTGTTATCCCGATTTGGCCACCACTCAAGCTACAACCACTAAAATAGAAGATGATCTTATTCTAGCTGAAAAGATCAGAAGAGAATCATCTAAGCCTAAAAATTAGAGTTCTTCTCAGAGTACTATTGATCCTATGATTCAGAAGATGGCCAATGACTTGATTTCTTTAAATAAGCAAATGTCTCAACAAGCAACCAACATTCCTTATCGGGATATTCCTAGATGGAATTTCAACAATGCTAATAGCGCTCCCGCAAGAGATAGGAATCGAGTTGATTGCTGCTCCCACCAGGCTGGCTATTGAATCTCCTCCTGTCAACGTAGCAGTTGAAGTAGTTGAGGAAGATGAAGAACTAGAAAATCAAGATTCCCACGAAGCTTTTGAAGCTTTAGGATATGCTGATGAGTCTTTTGACGATTCAGCTGGTGACTCCAGCATTGGGTACTTGGAGTATGAGGAAGATGAAGATGAGCATGATGGACAATCATTTGCAGTATTCACTCGATCCCAATCTTAGAACCCCAGAAATCCGGTTGAAAGCTCCAAGGATAAAAGTAAGGAAGCTCCCATAGTTATGGCTAAAAGAGGATCTCCCATCTCAAAGATAAAGCGAAAAGGAGATAACTAAAAGGTAACTTCACTCTCAACTCTTTTTATCCTTATTTCAAGGCCGCACCTTGGCTCGAGACCAATGTAAATAGGCGAGCCCTCCATCATTCCTTCATATACCACTTTCGACATCATTGATCATGCAAAGAAAACCAAAATCTAAATGTCGGAAGCTGAATACCTTCAGTCCAACCTTGAGCAATTTGAGAAACTTTCCAAATTCATTAGAAGTAAGGTTACTATTCCTCCATCTTCGAAAGGCATTTTACCTAGCCCCACTCAGCCTTTACCTCAGAGTAATATGACCTTTGCTGCTTCTTTAGGAAATATTGAACCATTTTATTTATCTTTACTTATAAACAATTTTAAACTCAACAATTGCATAATTGACTCAGGAGCCTCTGATAATGTAATGCCCACAAAAGTAGCTCATGCCCTTGGACTCACACTGACTAAATCTTATGGGTGGTGTTACTCCATGGAAACTAAACAAGTCCCCTTGATTGGCCAAATCAAGGATGCGCAATTTGCATTTGTTGCATTTCTAGAAAAGAGAGTAAAAATGACTATCCTAGTTGCTGATATCCTAGCTACTTATGGGATTATTTTGGGAAGAGGTTTTTGTAAAGATGTTGGAGGAGAAATCAACATGGATCGAACCAAATCTAAAATTCTAGTAAATGGATTTACTCGTGTCCTTCACCCCAAAGCACAAGCTAAGTACCTGGTTACTAAATCAGATGATCCTAAGGCTCAAATTCTCTTTGAAGATGCAGGCTTGGGTAATTATTTCTTGACATCTGAGGTGCCCTCTGTAGAAGTCAAAGAAGAAGATCATAACACTTTTTAGACCCTTGAGTATGACAAGAGCTATTTAACTACTGGTTCAGGTGCTAGTGTGGTTCTTATATTTCCATATTTTGAGATCTTTCCCTTTACTTTCAAGTTGCAGTTTGATAATACTAACAACATAGCTGAATATGAAGATTTGTTATTAGGATTAGAAATGGCAAGACAAAAAGGAATTCAAAATCTCAAAGTACATGGAGATTCCGAGTTGATTGTGAATCAAGTAAGGGGGATTTATTAGGTAAAAAATGATCACCTAAGACATTACAGAAACAAGGTTTGGGACATTATAGAATGCTATGATGCTTTTTTCATTAAGGCTGCCTTAAGAGATTACAATGATAAAGATGTTTCCTTAGTTGTTCTACGCATCTTTTCTTCTGCCCCACCCATAGTTCAAATAGGACACGTATACCATTGAGATTGTGTATCGTCCAAGCATTCCAGATAACTCAGCACATTGGCAAGTGTTTAATGACAATCAACAGGTATTGTCTTTTCTTGAGAAAGCTGAAAATTTTAGTGAGCTTTATTTTGAAGGATCGAATTAGCTTTTTATGATTTCATCTCTAATTCATATCAAAAATTTATGGTGAATTCATCCAGCTCAAAGGAAATAATATTTCGATGGGGTTGATATCTTTGGAAGGTCTGTTTGACAAGCATGACCGTTTCATTTAGGATAAAAGGCAAGCTAAAGGTGTTTTCTTGTCGAGAGGTAGATCAAGTTAATCTAGGCTCTTGACCAACCATGGATGGTAAACATCGGTAAATGCTATTCTTTGGAGGAAAAGAAAGATTCTCTTCACTCTTGAAGAGATATATGGAAATCCTAGCATGGTCATATGCGGATCTAAAGTCTTTGAAGCCCAAGGATGTGCATCATAGCATTCCTTTGAATCCACGAGGTCAAACCCTATAGGCGTAAGTAGAGGCATTACAACGTAAATATCTTAGGGACTATTCTTGTAGAAATTCAAAAGATGTTAGATGCAAGGATTATCTTTCTAATCCATCATTCCACCTGGGTTACAAACATTGTCCCTGTCAGAAAGAAGAACGATGAAATATTGATTTTTTTGACTTCTGTAACCTTAACTAGTCTTCATTGAAAGACAATTATCCATTGCCCATCATGGACCGGGTATTACAGATCATCACTTTGGATCGAAATGTTATCCATGCTTGACATATTTTTGGGATATAATCAAAGTTGAGGTAATGCTTTGAAGATCAACATAAAACAACATTCACTACTCTATGGGGAACCTTTTCTTATAGGAGATTGCATTTTGGTTTGATTAACGCAAGAGCCACATTTGAAAGGGATATGGACTTAGCTTTCAGATATTTAATGGGCAAGGTCATAGTTGTTTATTTGGATGACTTAATGGTCTTCTCTAAAAGTGAAGTGATCATTATGATCACCTAGAGCAGTACTCTTAAGGTGCACGCATCAAGGGATTTGATTAAATCCTTAAAATTCCATGTTCGAGTGACATAAGGAAAGTAATTGGGTCATATTGTGACTAAAGAAGGAACCAAGACTGATCCAGAGAGGGTGAAGGCCATCCAAAGCCTTACCCTACCCACAAAAAAAATTGGGGTGCACTCCTTTTTTGGGAAAGTCAATTTCCTAAGAAGATTTGTACCTGACTTTGCCAATAAAACCAAGGATATCCTTGGGATGATGAAAGGTAAGACTCCATTTCGATGGAGCACTAAAGGGAAACTTGCTTTTGAAGAAGTCAAATGGGCAATTGCTCACGCCCCTATTCTGGTATGCCTAGACTTCAAGAAAGATTTCATCATGTATAGCTACGCTTCCACACATATAGTATCGACCATCTTGATGTAGGAAAATGAAGAAGGAATTGAAGCTCCCATTGCTTTCATGAGCTGCCCACTAAAGGAACATGAATTGAAGATGTCGCAGATTGAAAAGCATGCTTATGTGGTGGTGAGAGTGGTGAAACATTTCAAGTATTATGTCTTAAGTTCCCACACTCTCATTCTAGTTCCTAATACCGTAGTTAAATCCATTCTAACCCAACAAGAGTTGGGTAGTCAATGGGGTAACTGGATAGCCAAAGTCTAGGAGTATGACTTGGACATCAAACCTACCAAGTTGGTGCGAGGAAGAGGCCTATGCCAATTGATCGCAGAAAACAATGCTGAGATAGAATGTGAAGAAACTAAAGGTACTTCTTCAGATTTCCCAAAGTGCTTTTCATAAGCATGACTGATGAATGGTATGCAGATATTGCTTTATTTTTAACCTATGGTGAGTTTCCCCACATTTAAGCCAAAAATAAAAGAGGACAATTAAACTTAGGTCTGCAAGATACATTCTGTGGGACAATGGTATATACAAGAAAGGTATCGATGGTGTATTCCTGCACTGTGTTGATAAGTCTCAGCAGGTAAGGTTGCTAGAATCCTTCCATAATATAGCATGCAAAGGAAATTTCTCTTCTTCGTAATGGCTTACAAGATCTTACGGGCTAGGTACTATTGGCCTACTCTCTTTTGAGATTCAAGCTGAATGGGTGGCCAAGTGTGAAGCTTGTCAACATTTCATTGGTCGTCCTAAGCTAATAGCTCTTCCCTTGAAGCTTGTGGTGATTAAAGAACCTTTTCACAAATGGGGAATTGATTTCATTGGAGTGTTGAACCCTGCCTCTAGTGCTGGTCATAATTATGTGCTCACCGCCATAGACTATCTCACCAAGTGGGTGGAAGCTGCTCCAATCAAACAAGTAACCTCTGAAGCTATGTGTAACTTCATCAAGGAGAATATAATTGTTAGATTCAGTGTGCCTCAAAAAATCATTGCTGACAATGATTCCAATTTCTCATCTCATGAGTTGAAAGAATTTTGTTATGGATTTGGGATCACATTGGCTCATTCATCCGATTATTACCCACAAGGTAATGGTCAGGCTGAATCAAGCAACAAAAACTTGGTGACCATAATAAGAAAATTGGTTAATGAGAATCAAAGGACATGGCACAAAGCATTGTATGATGCATTGTGGGCGTGATCAGATTACTCCTAAACAAGCTATTGGAATGTCCCCATTCTAGGTGCTATATGGAATTGACGTTGAGATACCTATCTCTGTAGAATTGCCAGCCTTACGATTGGCCAAAGAAATTGAGGATGAAACTTTTCAAAGTTCCATTGAGAAAAGGATAATGTACCTAGCCAGGCTGGAAGAAGAATGAAGCAAGGTGGTGGATCACATTACAGATCATCAGAGAAAATTCAAAAGGATATTTGACAAGAAATCAAAGCAACGTGATTTCTAGATTGGAGATCTAGTACTTCTCTGGGACAAGAGAAGGGAGTAGAAAGGGATGCATGGCAAGTTTGACTCCTTATGGAAAGGTCCTTTCAAAATCCATCAGCTGAATGGTGAAAATAGCTTCTATCTATCATACCTTGATGGAGAGTTTCTCCCCCTACCTTTAAGTGGCCAACATTTTATGATGTTCCACCAAAGTAATGCAAGATACTCTCTTGTGCTATATCATAATTTATTTTTACATTGTGTCTAATTTCTTTTCTTTCTTTCTTTGTTTATTTTTAGTTTTTCTTCTTCAGACTCTGTATCCCAATGGATAAAGGTTTTGATATATGAGTTCTCTTCCTTTGATGTTTCAAATAAAGTCCCCAACTGGAGCAAACTGTTATCTCGTTTTTAGTGATTTCAGCTAAAATTGAGATAACCATAGAAATTTTTTGAGAAAATCTCCTAAAATGCCCTTTGAAGGAGATCTTCAGGTTTTGAGTTTCCATCACATGGAAACATGTCTTTTACATGATTAATGTCAATTGTCTTTCAAAACACGAAACCCAATTACATTTCAATGTATCGAGTTTTGGAACTCGAAGCATCGGAACATAACTTTCAAAAAACATGCTTCATGTTGCTTGTTTCTCGAAAACCAAAACCTGAAACTTTCCTTTGTATCTGTTATCTGATTTTGAATTTACGCCAAAACTATCAGATAACCCTACAAAACTTTTTAAGCTAGTTTTGTAAATTGCCTTTTGAGAGAAAATCAGGTTTTCAGGTTTCACCAACAAGACAACATGTGTTTTAGATGTTTCATGTCAGTGTTCCCGAAACCGAAACCCGCTTCAAG
This sequence comes from Taxus wallichiana var. yunnanensis, assembly GCA_018340775.1. NCBI lineage: Eukaryota > Viridiplantae > Streptophyta > Pinopsida > Cupressales > Taxaceae > Taxus > Taxus wallichiana. The sequence goes on along the minus strand of CM031240.1, from coordinate 407,014,457 downwards.
TAAGGCGAGTCAGGTTTTCAGACCTTCATCGCATCGGAACATGCCTTATCCGAAACATGTTTCGTGTCGCCTGTCTTCCGGTACCCGAAGTATGATTTTATCCTTCATGTCGGGTTTTGAACTTTGAAACATCTAAACATCTCATGCTTTATGTCGATTGTTTCCGGAACCCGAAACCCGAATTACTCTAAACACCTTTGTGTCGGGTTTTCGGACCTCCCGAGCATGCTGACATGGTGTTAATGCCGAGTTGTCGGGTGAGTTGGCACGTGCCAGCTGAAGTGTATTAATTACAAATTTTCTTATATATATGCGGATTTCCACGTCATTTTTACCAGACGTATTTTTAACTCGTGGATTTTCGCGCATGCTTCTCCAACCTCAAAACTGAAACTCACCTGTGCCCGATTGAATTGCCCATTTTCGATCTTTCCTTGCTCTGGTTGAAGGTATCTCTCTTTCCATTCTTTGTTCTTGGTTTTTATGGATTGATTATGTATGGAATTCTTCCCATTTCCTTACAGGTTTGTGGGGTTTTTATTCTTTTTCCTTTTGGGGTTGTTTTCCAAACCGGGTTTATGTTTTAGGGTTTATCTCTTTGGAATTACCACTTTGTGATATCTCCTAATTTTGTTGTAATTAAAATGTGTTTGGTATATGAATGGTAAAGAAAGAACTTGCATGTTTTAAATTCAACAAAAACCTGTTCCTCTTCTTGGGTTTTGAAGGGTGTTGTGCAAGTATTAAAGACCCGAGTATATCAAAAGATTTGGCATGTCAAAGGATTTCTCGATTTCGACATCTTCAAGTGTGCAGATTTTCAAGTCTCGACATCTTGACATGTCGGGTTTTCTCAGTCTCCATCATCTTGAAGTGCTGGGATCCAAAATATCCAGACATCCTGTTTATGTCGCATCTTGGACATGTTTTGGATTCCCACATCATCTCTCGTGAGGTCAGGATTTTTGTAATATTCAAAGGGTCGAATTTTGTAATATTGAGCTATTGGAAAGAAGAAAAACTTTGTGTTTTCATTCAATCATTTTGAAGAATAGGAGTTGATATTATTTATGCAAACTTTGTGTTGTGGGATATATCTTTCTTAAGACATTTTCTTACATTCATGATCTTAAGCTATTCTTTGCATAGCATCTTAGTGTTTCTAATCATCTCGGACATTATATTTATTTTCTAAAGCTCGTATGATTATTTCGTGCTCTGCGTTTACTCGAAAGAAAATACGGTTCTCTCATTTCCTTTCCATGGTGCTTCGCATGCATTGTTATAGTTTCCAACCCAGTTCATTTACGAAAGCAATACCTTTGAATCGTGTGAATGTGGATTTCGGGATTCTATCCCAACCCCCAATGGTTAGATTAGTGTGAATACATTGTATATATTGTTTTCGTTGTGTTTTAGATTAGTAACAAGTAGGCAGCCTCACCTATCTTTGAGGAGGGATTTAATCCCATATACTGTGGTTGAACCTCATATTTTGGGTTGAAAAAATATCCAACCAACAGTTTTTGGTGACTCCGCTGGGGAATACGGATTTATAGTATAAAGCTTATCCTCTTGGTGTCTGGAGACTCCGTATTTGCCTTATTTTTAAACAAGGTCTCTTTCCCAGTTCAAGCTAGCCAGGAAGATCTTTACTCGGTCCTGCCGAGCCCAAGGTGAAATTGACCCACTCTTTGAGTTGCTACAACAGCACAATTTTAGCCTGTCCCCCAACAACATTGTTTCTAATGAAAGAAGTTCTTCACTGTTCGGAGAGAACCGGATCCCCGTGGAACGGGAAGCATCTACAACTTTTCGTGCATTACTCTTGTCTGATACTCGGATCCCTATACGCACTCTTTTCAGAAGGATGGCAGTACAACCTGTGCCTTGGGGCGCAGTTATTGGTCCTCTTTCTTTAACTCCACCATTACACGAGTTACCACATGGATCACGTAAAAACATTCCCAAGTTCAATGGGGATGGGAAATAGCATCCTGATGAACACGTTGCATCTTTCTTTGTAGCGTGTGGTGTCCTTGGAGTAGCTCATGAAGATGTCTCTGTTCGACTTTTTGTTGAAACATTGCACGGTGCAGTAGCTGAATGGTTTTATCATCTTCCAAATGCATGCATCACAAACTGGGCTACCATGCGGACCAAGTTTGAAGCACGTTTCAAACCAGCTGAAGATTCTCATGCCTTGTTAGCTCAACTTACTCATATGAAGAAGGAATCGCATGAACCCATGCGGGACTTTGTGGCAAAGTTTAATAAACTGATCTGAAAGATTCCGGAGATAGCTGTACCAACTCCGGAAAATCAGAAATGCTTCTTCATTAATGCTCAGCCTCCGATGTGAGATTTTTATTAAGAAGGTCGGTTATCCCAGATTTGGTTATTGCTCAGTCAACAACTATTGAAATAGAGGATGATCTCATTTTGGCCGGAAGGATCAGGAAAGATGTACCCAAGGCTAAAAATCAAGGTTCTTCCCAAGGTAATACTGATCCTATGTTTCAAAAAATGGCTAATGATTTGATCACTTTAAAAATAAAATGTCTCAGCAGGTGAACAATGTTCCGTATCGGGATATCCCTAGACGGAATTTCAATAACAACAATGGTGCGCTTGTAAGGGATAGGCCGCGATTAACTCCTGCTCAACCGAGGCTAGCAATTGAAGCTCCTCCTATTAATGCGGTAGTAGAAATAGTTGAAGAAGAGGAAGAACTAGAAGAACAAGATTCTCTCCGGAGGCTTTTGAAGCTTCAGGATATGCCGATGAGTCTTATGACGATTCGGCTGGTGACTCCAGCATTGGGTATTTGGAATATGATGAAGATGAATGTGTCAGGATGGTCAGTCATTTGCTGTCTTCACTCGATCTCAATCTCAAAATCCAAGAAAACCTCTTGAAAATGCTAAGGAGAAGAATAAGGAACCTCCCATAGCCATAGTGAAGAGAGGTACTCCTATTTCAGCACAAACTGAAAGAGAAGTCACCAAAAAGGTAACTTCTCCTTATTCTCTTTCTCCTAAGATCAGTGCCCCAGCTCAAGCTCATGTGATTAGAACTGAGCCTACCATCACCCCTTCTTATACTGCTTTTGACATTGTTGATCATGTAAAGAGAACCAAAATCCAAATGTCGGAAGCAGAATACCTTGATCAAATCTGAGCAGTCAAAAAAACTTACCAAATTCATCAGAAGTAAAGCGGCTGTTCCATCACCTTCAAAATGTCTCCTTCCAAATCCTACTAAACTCCCACCTCAGAACAATCTGACCTCTGCTTCTTCTTCGGGAAAGATTGAACCATTTTATTTGTCTTTACTTATAAATGGGTTTAAACTCATCAATTGCATCATTGACTCAGGGGCCTCCGACAATGTTATGCCCACAAAAGTAGCCCATGCCCTTGGGCTTACTTTGACTAAGTCATATGGATGGTGTTACTCTATGGAAACCAAACAAGTTCCTTTGATTGGTCAAATCAAAGATGCACAGTTTGCCTTCGTTGCTTTCTCGGAAAAGAGAGTGAAAATGACCATTCTAGTTGCTGACATCCCTGCAGCTTACGGTATCCTCTTGGGTAGAGGTTTTTGTAAAGACATCGAAGGAGAGATTAATATGGATTGGACCAAAGCTAAGATCCCAGTCAATGGGGTTCATCAGGTTCTCCATCCTGAACCACAGGCGAGGTATTTGGTAACTAAATCAGATGATCCTAAAGCTCAAATTCTTTTCGAAGATGCTAGCTTTGGAAATTATTTCATGACTTCAGAGATACCCACTATAGATGTCGAGGAAGAAGATCCTAATGCTATTTAGACCCTTGAATTCGATGGTAGCTACTCAACCACCGGATCAGGCGCTGGTGTTGTTCTTATATCTCCTAATTCTGAGATTTTCCCATCAGCTTACAAGTTGCAATTTGATAATACTAATAACACGGCTGAGTATGAAGCTCTGTTATTAGGATTAGAAATGGCCAGACAGAAGGGAATTCGAAATCTCAAGGTCCAGGGGATGTGGAGCTGATTGTCGGCAGTCGGGGAATCTATCAGGTGAAAAATGATCACTTGAGACATTACAGGAACAAAGTTTGGGATAGTATAGAATGCTTTGATGCATTCTCTATTAAGGCAGTTTTGAGAGATTATAATGACAAGGCTGATTCTTTGGCCGTGTCTGCATCCCTCCTTCTTCCTCATCCTCAGTTCAAGCAAGATACGTACTCTATCGAGATTGTGTACCATCCCAGTATCCCAGATAATGTGACTCACTGGCAAGTGTTCAATGATGATCAACAGGTGTTGGCTTTTCTAGAAAAGGATGACAATTTCAGTGAGTTGTACTTTGAAGGTTTGGAATCAGCTTTCCGTGAAACTATCTCAGATCCATATCAAGAGGTTGATGGTGAGTTTATCCAGCTTAAAGGCAACAAGATACCAAAAGGTTTGGTTTCTTTGGAGGGTTTGTTTGACAAGCATGATCATTTTATTCAAAACAAAAGGCAAGTTGAAGGAGCTTCTTCCTCGGAAGTAGATCAAGTCAATCTAGGTTCGTCTGATCAACCTCGGATGGTGAATATTGGGAAATGTTGTTCCCCTGAAGAGAAAGCAAGATTCACTTCGCTTCTGAAGAGTTACATGGATGTGTTAGCCTGGTATTATGCAGATTTAAAATCCTTCAAGCCCAAAGACGTACAGCACAGTATCCCTTTGAAGCCTGATGTGAAGCCATATAGGCAAAAGCAAAGACATTACAATCCCAAGATCTCAGGGACTATCCTTGTGGAAATCCAGAAGATGTTAGATGCTAGAATTATTTTTCCAATCCATCACTCCACCTGGATTGCTAACATCGTTCCTGTCAGGAAGAAGAATGGTGAAATCCGAATTTGTGTTGACTTCCGGAACCTGAATCAGTCTTCATTGAAGGACAATTATCCTTTGCCTATCATGGATCAGGTTTTACAAACTGTTACTAGATCAGAAATGCTATCCATGCTTGATGGATTTTCAGGATATAATCAAGTTGAGGTAACTACAGAGGATCAACACAAGACGGCCTTCACAACCCCATGGGGTACCTTTGCTTACAGGAGGATGCCTTTCGGCTTGATCAATGCCGAGAGCCACCTTTCAGAGAGCTATGGACTTGGCATTTAGAGACCTGATGGGCAAGGTCATAGTTGTGTATTTAGATGACTTGACCGTTTTCTCTAAAAAACGGAGTGATCATTATGATCATTTAGAGCAAGTACTTTTGAGATGCAGGCGTCATGGGATTTCATTAAATCCCAAGAAGTCCATGTTTGGAGTGACGGAAGGAAAGCTGTTGGGTCATATCGTGACTAAAGAAGGAACCAAAATTGACCCAGAAAGGGTAAAGGCCATTCAGAGCCTTACCCTACCCACAAGTAAAACTGGAGTTCATTCTTTCTTCGGAAAGGTTAATTTCCTAAGAAGGTTTGTACCTGATTTCACTGACAAAACCAAGGATATCCTTGGGATGATGAAAGGAAAAGTTCCATTTCGATGGAGTACTGAAGGGAAGCTTGCATTCGAAGAAATCAAAAGGGAAGTTGCTTGCGCTCCTATCCTAGTATGTCCGGACTTCAAAAAAGATTTCATCATGTACAGCTACGCCTCTGCTCACACAGTGTTAGCCATCCTGATGTAGGAGAATGAGGAAGGCATTAAAGCTCCCATCGCATTTATGAGCTTATCATTGAAGGAGCATGAATTGAAGATGTCTCAAATTAAAAAGCATGCTTATGTGGTGGTACGAGTGGTGAAACATTTCAGGTACTATGTTCTGAATTCCCATATTCTCGTTCTCGTTCTCGACACTACCGTTAAATCCATTTTGACTCAACAAGAGCTGGGGAGTCAACGAGGTACTGGATAGCTAAAGTTCAGGAGTATGACTTGGACATCAGACCTACCAAGTTGGTACGAGGAAGGGGCCTGTGCCAATTGATTGCAGAAAATCATGCTGAAGCAGAATGTGAAAAGACTCAAGATACTTCTTCAGAGCTGCCCATGGTGCTTTTCGTGAGTACAACTGATGAATGGTACATGGATATTGCTTTCTTTCTAACTTATGGTGAATGCCCCCGCATTTAAGCCATAAGGAGAAGAGGACAGTCAAGTTGAGATCTGCAAAATACCTTTTGTGGGATAACGGAATATACAAGAAAGGTATTGATGGTGTTTTCCTGCGTTGTGTTGATAAATCACAACAGTAAAGTTGTTAGAGTCCTTCCATAGCCTAGCATGTGGAGGACATTTTTCATCTTCTGTAACAACTTATAAGATCCTACGGGCTAGGTACTATTGGCCTACTCTCTTTCGAGATTCAGCAGAGTGGGTGTCCAAGTGTGAAGCTTGTCAACATTTCGTTGGTCGTCCCAAGTTAGCAGCTCTTCCCCTGAAGCCCGTAGTGATCGAAGAACCTTTTCGCCAGTGGGGAATTGATTTCATTGGAACATTGAATCCTACCTCCAGTGCCAGACATAATTACATGCTGACTGCTACAGACTATTTTACCAAGTGGGTGGAAGCCGCACCAATCAAGCAAGCAACCTCTGAAGTTGTTTGCAAGTTCCTTAAAGAAAATATAATTGTCAGATTCGGTGTGCCTCATAAGATTGTAGCTGATAATGCCTCTAATTTCTCGTCGCATGAGTTGTGAGAATTTTCTATGGATTCGGCATCACCCCCGGCTCACTCATCGATTATTATCCCCAAGGCAATGGACAAGTGAGTCAAAGACAAGAATCAGTTACCATCATTAGAAAACTAGTAGATGAAAACCAGAGGACATGGCACAAAGTATTGTATGACGCATTGTGGGCTGATCGGATTACCCCAAAGTGAGCTATAGGAATGTCTCCTTTCCAAGTGTTGTATGGGGTTGATCTTTGGGATTCCTATCTCAGTAGAATTACTAGCCTTACAGTTGGCAAAAGCAGTCGAAGATGTGGCTTTTCAAAATTCTATTGAGAAAAGGGTTATGTACCTAGCTAGGCTAGAAGAGGAACGAAGCAAGGTGGTTGATCGCATCGCAGATCATCAGAGTAGAGTGAAGAAATTTTTTTACAAGAAATCAAAGCAGCGTGATTTCTATATTGGAGACACAGTGTTGCTTTGGGATAAGAGGAGGGAGCAGAAAGGAATGCATGGGAAGTTTGATTCTTTGTGGAAAGGACCTTTCAAGATCCATGAGCTGAGTGGTGAAAATAGTTTCCTTCTATCATATCTGGATGGAGGGTTACTCCCTTTGCCTTTCAGTGGACAACATCTAAAGTTGTTCCATCACTAGTGCAAGATGTTCTCTTGCATTGTACATACTTTACTTTTTGTTGTGTGTTTGCTTTTGGTCTTCTTTCTTTCTTTGTTTTGTTTTGTTTCAGTTTTCTTCTTTTATGACTCCATAGCCCAATGGATAAAACCAGAGATTCTGAGTTCTCTTCCTTTGATATCACAAAGAAAGTCCCCAACTGGAGCCAGCTGTTATCTCAGTTTTGAATTTACGCTAAAACTATTAGATAACCCTACGAAAAATTTTAAGTTGGTTTTGTAAATTGCCTTTTTGAGAGAAAATCGGGTTTTCGGGTTTCACCGACAAGACAACATGTGTTTTAGATGTTTCATGTCTGGTGTTCCCCGAAACCCGAAACCCGCTTCAAGTAAGGCGAGTCGGGTTTTCGGACCTTCATCGCATCGGAACATGCCTTATCCGAAACATGTTTCGTGTCGCCTGTCTTCCGGTACCCGAAGTCTGATTTTGTCCTTCATGTCGGGTTTTCGGAACTTTGAAACATCTAAACATCTCATGCTTTGTGTCGATTGTTTCCCGGAACCCGAAACCGAATTACTCTAAACACCTTTGTGTCGGGTTTTCGGACCTCCCGAGCATGCTGACATGGCGTTAATGCCGAGTTGTCGGGTGAGTTGGCACGTGCCAGCCGAAGTGTATTAATTGCAAATTTTCTTATATATATGCGGATTTCCACGTCATTTTTACCGGACGTATTTTTAACTCGTGGATTTTCGCACATGCTTCTCCAACCTCGAAACCCGAAACTCACCTGTGCCCGATTGAATTGCCCATTTTCGATCTTTCCTTGCTCTGGTTGAAGGTATCTCTCTCTCCATTCTTTGTTCTTGGTTTTTATGGATTGATTATGTATGGAATTCTTCCCATTTCCTTACCAGGTTTGTGGGGTTTTTATTCTTTTTCCTTTTGGGGTTGTTTTCCAAACCGGGTTTATGTTTTAGGGTTTATCTCTTTGGAATTACCACTTTGTGTTATTTCCCCAGAATTTTGTTGTAATTAAAATATGTTTGGTATATGAATGGTAAAGAAAGAACTTGCATGTTTTAAATTCAACAAAAACCCTGTTCCCTCTTCTCGGGTTTTGAAGGGTGCGTTGTGCAGTATCAAAAACCCGAAGTATATCAGAAGATTTGGCGTGTCGGGATTTCTCAAGTTTCGACATCTTCAGTGTGCCGGGATTTTTCAAGTCTCCGACATCTTCAGCGTGTCAGGTTTTCTCCAGTCTCCGTCATCTTCGAAGTGCCGGGCTTTCCAAAATCTCCAACATCCTCAGCGCATCGGGTTTTCTAGATTCCCCGACATCATCTTCAGCGTGTCGGACTCTTCCATCCTTAGGCATCTTTAGTAGGTTGAGATTTTTGTAATATTTAGAGGTATTGGAAAGAAGAAAAACTTTGTGTTTTCGTTCGATCATTTTGAAGAATAGGAGTTGATATTATTTCGTAAACTTTATGTCTTGGGATATAGCTTTCTTAAGACATTTTTCTTATGTTCATGATCTTAAGCTATTCTTTGCATAGCATCTTAGTGTTTCTAATCATCTCAGACATTATATTTATGATCTAAAGCTCATATGATTATTTCGTGCTCTGCGTTTACTCGAAAGAAAATACGTTTCTCTCATTTCCTTTCCATGGTGCTTCTTGCATTGTTATAGTTTCCAACCCAGTTCATTTACGAAAGCAATACCTTTGAATCGTGTGAATGTGGATTTTGGAATTCTATCCCAACCCCAATGGTTAGATTAGTGTGAATACTGTATATATTGTTTTCGTTGTGTTTTAGATTAGTAACAAGCGAGCCTGCAGCCTCACTGTCTTTAAGGAGGATTTAATCCCATATATCGTGGTTGAACCTCATATTTTGGGTTGAAAAAATATCCAACCAACAAAGATATCAGGTTTTAGAACTTGATAACATCCAAACATGTCTTTTGCATGCTTCATGTCAATTGGTTCCTGAAACCTAATTTGATAAGAAAACCTTTGTATCGAGGTTTTCAGACGTGCTAAGCATGATGACATGGCATTAATGTCGAGTTGTCTGGTAGTTGGCACATGTGTTGGAGGAGGTGTAATAAATGCTAGGGCTTTATAAATAGTTTAATTTTACACGTCATTTTTACCTGGCATATTTTCGTTGCGTGGATTTTTCGTACATGCTCCTTCGACCTCCAAACCCGACTAAACCTCTTGATCGATTTCGTGATCTGTCTTCGACTATTTTTGAATTTATTGAAGGTATTTTTCTCTTCTTACCACTTTGAGGTCTTTAGGATTGATTTTGAAGTGTTCATTTGGCATTTTTCCCTCTTCTCTTTTTCTCTCCTCTGGGTTTAGGGTTTCGGGTTGTTTTCTTCATTTTCTATTGTATTCCCATGAAACCTCTTCTTTAAATCCCATGGATATACTCTTTAGATTGTTGAGAAGAAGTTGAAAATATTAACTTACAAGCTTGGTGGAAATTTTACATGTTATGACATCCCAGAAACCCAACTCATGTGTTTTGGGTTTTACAGGGTGTCCGACATCTTCCAACTTCCACTTGTGTCAGATTTCTCCAAGTGTCTGACATCATTTGGTTCGCAGAAAGTGTCAGATTTATCGAAGTGTCTGACATCTTCCATCTTCCGCTTGTGTTGGATTTCTCCAAGTGTTCAACATCACCTGAGTTCTTCCTTTGTGTCAGGTTTCATGAAGTGTCCGACATGACCTAGTTTCTGATATACACTGCAGTGTGTTGGGTTTCATGAAGTTCTTGGTAGGTCTCAAAGTCCGGTTAGTGTGGCGGGTCTGTAGGGTTTCTCAGCAAGCTTTCAAGCTCGATTGTTCAACCAGAAGTCATCTAAGCATTATTCTTTCAGGACTTGTCATGTCATATCCTAGACAATCTAAGGATAATTTAGATAGATTAGGAAAGATGAAGTATAAGTACTGGAAGACGGATTCCCCTTCCTACATAAAATGTAATTACGATATCTGGGACACGGAGCTTGGTAACATAGATATGGAAGAATTTTGGAATAGAACTAATGATTCTTCTCAGAATCCCTAGATGAAGTCAATAATCAGTAGTGGCCTCCCTCTTGCAGTAAGATTCCTAATGTCTACTCAATGCCCCAAGTTCATTCTGGCCCGCGCTTCCAATTATGACTCAGAATCCCGATCAGTGAGGAATCAAGAAGGAGAAATCATAGTGAAGTTGGACGGGGGTTACTTTGATAACCTCTTAAGATTACCCAACTTTAAGGAATATGTTTACGTAGATCTTAAGTTAGCACAGAAATCCTGGGACAAAGATCAAGAAGACTGCATCAAGCATGTGAATAAAAAGTTCTTGATCAAGGCCAAGCCATTCGTCTCTAGGTTTCCCAAGTTTGTTCCCAGGAGTGATTTCATCCTTGAAATCAATGATATTATCACCCTGTTGAGTCGATTATTTGGACTCCTCGATTCAAGAGACTTGCAAGGGTGGATGCATCAATTCATGATCATTATAAAGAATAATGAACAAGGTATCGATTGGAGCAATCTTATAAGTAATGAGATTGATTCCCAGATGAAGACAGTCTTGTCTACTTACAAGTTTTATATGTTGTCATATGTCACCTATGCAGCAGCTGGCATGAGAAATTATCGAGGGTTGGATGGAAAGGGAAATAGGGAAACAGAACACATATATCGGTACTTCCCTTAGCTAACAATGAAGGGTTACGAGGATCAATTCGGAAGAGTGAGCGATTCCTTTTTATGAAAATATCATGTAGGATGAATCGATCTAAGGAAAAGGAGAGTCTACGACAAAGCATGAGAAAAGTATTGAAATTGGGTTGTATCTTCTTGCAATTCAAGAAGTTCACATTACTTCGGGTGGTCATGTACACAGGTGATCCTTTCGATTACCCGGGTTCCCAAGTGATAAGTTGATCTTGATGGAGTTGGTTACACAATTATTGGATTTTCACAAATTCTAACAGAGTAAGCACAAGGCTACCGTCTCCTTCCCTATTTCCATCAGAAGGTACACATGGTCAACAGTGGTTAAAGCCAAGAACGTGTTGCACAAACAAGCTGCATGAAAATTTGAAAAAGCACATGAAGCACAAAGATGGGTTTGATTTCGAGGAGTCCTTAAGTCATATGGGACCTTGATCTTTGGGATGAAGTTGGCATCCAAAGAAATGATAATAACACGTTAAAACTTGAAGAGATTCAGATGTTAGATCTATCTGACATCACAAAAGGTAGCATGGACAATGAAAGTGTCCTTGACGCCTCGTATGATGGGTTGAATGAAGTCAATATGTATTCCCAGCCATTTATTGGTCCATTGCTAAGAAATATTCTATCACAAGAAGATCTGCTAAAATTTCTTGCCCGTACTAAGGTGTGGCTCATTTCTTGGGGAATGAGTTATAAAGGAGGGAATTTTTCAAAGCTAGCTACTTTGGAAATGGGATGCTCAGGGAAAAAAGGAAAAGGATAAAGACTCTTCCAAGAGACCAATAAAAGTTAAGTTTGTCAGAAAGGGGGAAGAGCAAGTGACTACATCAGTGGCCACTCTCCCACAAATGGTTGAGGTTCTTGATTCACCTCTACCACTAGAACTAGGAAGTATTCCTTTAGGAGAAGAGGTTGGTCAACATTTCATTCCCCTTTTGGTTGACAATTCATCAAAGGTAAGTCTTCCTCTTATCTCTAGAGCTCTAATTTTAGAATCATTACCTCCCCCCATTCAACCTCCTTTACTTGGTTTCTTCACCAAGTTCCTCAGCCATGTCCAACATCTTCTCTGGCCTCTCACCTCTCCCCACTAAACCCAAGTTAACCCTAGATATGCCTCCTCCTTCTGTACCTTCATTCCCTGAGTCCATTTCCATGGACACTACACTCGCAGTGACCACCACTCCACAAGTAAACCTTCCTCCACCTGAATATGTGACCATAACACCTATGATGGGAGAAAATTCTTCCAGTATGCCTTAATGGTTAATAAATAAGACTCCAAGGAAGAGGAAGGTGGTAGTTCCCTTACCATCCTTTGATTTGGTTCCCTCAAGGTCGGTCTACCAAGTCTTCCAAGAAACCCAAAACAGTTTCAAGGATTTCAGTGGATGCCTCAGGGCATAAGTTTGCGGAAATTGCCACTCGCACGACTAAAAAAACAAAGGAAGATATAATGGTCACCAATTATCAGATCATAAGGGTTGATCTAGGAAAGCGCGACAACGGAGGAGCACAACAGGATGCACAAGATGCCATGAATGTGTTATGACGAAGTGAAGGAAACAAAGGCAAACAGAGATGAGAGTGAAAGAGAAAGTAGAGCAGCTAAATGAAGTACTACTCAATCTTTCAAAGCCTCCTGAGTCAACACCATCATCTTCTACTCCTATCAGGTTCGATTTCTCATTAATACCCATGATTGAGAAGATTAATGAGAAGGGTAGAACGGTTGATGAATGGATCTAGAGGCTACTCTTGTAAGGAAAAGAGGTCATTGATGACTTTGTGGAAGTCTACAAATCCTTGGAGGATATAAAGAAGGATGGCGAGAAAAATGGATGATGAATTTTTGGTAGAAGTTAGGAACCTAGAGTTAAATTTTGAAGCTCTCAATATGCTGAAACATGTTCTGTCCCACATCTTGATCAAAGAAGGCATCATTCCACATTAGGAAAAGCATTTTAAATTGACCATATCCATTTTGGGAAAGATTGAACCATTTTATTTATCTTTACTTATAAACGATTTTAAACTCAACAATTACATAATTGACTCAGGACCCTCTGATAACGTAATGCCGTAAAATTAGCTCATGCCCTTGGAATCACACTGACTAAATCTTATGGGTAGTGTTACTCCATGGAAACTAAACAAGTCCCCTTGATTGGCCAAATCAAGGATGCGTAGTTTACTGATTGTTGCATTTTTAGAAAGGAGAGTAAAAATGACTATCCTAGTTGCTCATATCCCGATTGCTTATGGGATTATTTTGGGAAGAGGTTTTTGCAAATATGTTGGAGGAGAAATCAACATGGATCGAGACGAAAGCTAAAATTACAGTAAATGGATTTACTCATGTCCTTCACCCCAAAGCACAAGCTAAGTACTTGGTTACTAAATCAGATGATCCTAAGGCTCAAATTCTCTTTAAAGATGCAAGCTTGGGTAATTATTTCCTGACATTTGAGGTGCCCTCTGTAGAAGTCAAAGAAGAAGATCCTAACACTATTTGGACCCTTGAGTCTGACAGGAGCTGTTAAACTACTGGTTCAGGTGTTGGCATGGTTCTTATATCTCCATATTTTGAGATATTTCCCTTTGCTTTCAAGTTGTAGTTTGATAATACTAACAACACAACCAAATATGAAGCTTTGTTATTAGGATTAGAAATGGCAAGATAAAAAGGAATCTGAAATCTCAAAGTACAGGGAGATGTCAAGTTGATTGTGAATCAAGTAAGGGGGATTTATCAGGTAAAAAATGATCGCCTAAGACATTACAGAAACAAGGTTTGGGATAACATAGAATGCTTTGATGCTTTTTCCATTAAAAAGTTGTCTTAAGAGATTACAATGATAAAGCTGATTCCTTAGTTGTTTTTGCATCTCTTCTTCTCCCCCACCCATAGTTCAAATAGGACACGTATACCATTGAGATTTTGTATCATCCAAGCATTCCAGATAACTTAGCACATTGGCAAGTGTTTAATGATGATCAACAGGTATTGTCTTTTCTTAAGAAAGCTAAAAATTTTAGTGAGATTTATTTTGAAGGATCAGAATCAGCTTTTCATGATTTTGTCTCTAATTCATATCAAGAAATCGATGGTGAATTCATCCAGCTCAAAGGAAATAAGATTCTGAAGGGTTGGTCTCTCTGGAAGGTCTATTTGACAAGCATGACCGTTTCATTCAGGATAAAAGGAAAGCTGAAGGTGCTTCCTTTTGAGAGGTAGATCAAGTTAATCTGGGCTCTTCTGACCAACCATGGATGGTAAACATCGGTAAATGTTGTTCTCTAGAGGAAAAAGAAAGATTCTCTTCACTCTTGAAGAGATATATGGACATCCTAGCATGGTCATATGTGGATCTAAAGTATTTTAAGCCCAAGGATGTGCAACATAGCATTCCTTTGAAGCCTGAGGTCAAACCCTATAGGTAGAAGCAGAGGCATTACAACCCAAATATCTCAGGGACTATTCTTGTAGAAATTTAAAAGATGTTAGATGCAACGATTATCTTTCCAATCCATCATTCCACAGGTTATGAACATTGTCACTGTCGAGAAAAGAAGAACGACGAAATCTAGATTTGTATTGACTATCAGAACCTTAACAGTCTTCATTGAAAGACAATTATCCATTTCCCATCATGGACTAGGTATTACATTTGTCATCCTTTGGATTAGAAATGTTATCCATGCTTGACATATTTTGGGATATAATCGGAGTTGAGGTAGCTGCTGAAGATCAACATAAAACAACATTCACTACTCCATGGGGAACCTTTGCTTATAGGAGAATGTATTTTGGTTTGATTAGTGCAAGAGACATATTTGAAAGGGCTATGGACTTAGCTTTCAGATATTTAATGGGCAAGGTCATAGTTGTGTATTTGGATGACTTGATGGTCTTCTCTAAAAAGTGAAGTGATCATTATGATCACCTGGAGTAGGTACTCTTAAGGTGCAGGCGTCATGGGATTTCATTAAATCCTAAAAATTCCATGTTCAGAGTGACAAAAGGAAATTTTGGGTCATATTGTGACTAAAGAAGGAACCAAGATCGATCTAGAGAGGGTGAAGGCCATCCAAAGCCTTACCCTACCCACAAGCAAAACTAGGGTGCACTCCTTTTTAGGAAAGTCAATTTCCTAAGAATATTTATACCTGACTTTGCCAATAAAACCAAGGATATCCTTGGGATGATGAAAGGTAAGACTCCATTTCTATGGAGTACTAAAGGGAAAATTGCTTTTGAAGAAGTCAAATAGGAAATTGCTTACGCCCTATTCTAGTATGCCCAGGACTTCAAGAAAGATTTCATCATGTATAGCTATGCTTCCACACATACAGTATTGACCATCTTGATGCAGGAAAATGAAGAAGGAATTGAAGCTCCATTGCTTTCATGAGCTGCCCACTAAAGGAACATGACTTGATGATGTCACAGTTGAAAAGCATGCTTATGTGGCGGTGAGATTGGTGAAACATTTTAGGCATTATGTTTTGAGTTCCCACACTCTCGTTCTATTTCCGGATACCATAGTTAAATCCATTATGATGAAAAAATAGTGGGTATTCAACATGGTAACTAGATAGGAAAAGTATAGGAGTATGACTTAGACATCAAACCTACCAAGTGGGTGCGAGGAAGAGGCCTTTGCCAATTGATCATAGAAAATAATGTTGAGATAGAATGTGAAGAAACTAAAGGTACTTCTTCAGGATTGCCTAAAGATTTTCATAAGCATGGTGATGAATGGTGCGTAGATTTATCTTTCTTTTTAACCTATGGTGAGTGTCCCCCGCATTTAAGCCAAAAAGAAAAGAGGACAGTTAAACTCAGGTCTGCAAGATACATTATGTGAGACAATGGTATATACAAGAAAGGTATCGATGGTGTATTCCTGCAATGTGTGTTGATAAGTCTCGGAGGTAAGATTTCTAGAATCCTTCCATAATATAGCATGCGGATAAATTTTCTCTTCTTCCGTAATGGCTTACGAGATCTTACGGGATAGGTACTATTGGCCTACTCTCTTTCAAGATTCAAGCTGAATGGGTGGCCAAGTGTGAAGCTTGTCAACATTTCATTGGTAATGCTAAACTGGTAGCTCTTCCTTGAAGCCTATGGTGATTGAAGAACCTTTTTGCCAATGGGGAATTGATTTCATTGGAGTTTTGAACCCTACCTCTAGTTTCGGTCATAATTATGTGCTCACCGCACAGACTATCTCACCAAGTGGGTGGAAGCTGCTCCAATCAAACAAGTAACCTCCGAAGCTATGTGTAACTTCATCAAGGAGAATATAATTGTTATACTCGGTGTGCCTCACAAAATCATTGTTGAAAACACTTCCAATTTCTCATCTCATGAGTTGATAGAATTTTGTTATGGATTTGGGATCACATTGGCTCATTCATCCGATTATTACCCACAAGGAAATGGTCAGGCTGAATCAAGCAACAAAAACTTGGTGACCATAATCAGAAAATTGGTCGATGAGAATCAAAGGACATGGCACAAAGCATTGTATGATGCATTGTGGGCAGATCGGATTACTCCTAAACAAGCTATTGGAATGTCCCCATTCCAGGTGTTATATGGAATTGAAGCTGAGATACCTATCTTTGTAGAATTTCCAGCCTTACGATTGGCCAAAACAATTGAGGATGAAACTTTTCAAAGTTCCATTGAGAAAAGGATAATGTACCTAGTCAAGTTGGAAGAAGAACGAAGCAAGGTGGTGGATCAAATTGTAGATCATCGAGAGAAAATTTAGAATGATATTTGATAATAAATCAAAGCAACGTGATTTCAGTTGGAGATCTAGTACTTCTGCAGGAAAAGATAAGGGAGTAGAAAGGGATGCATGGAAAGTTTGAATCCTTATGGAAAGGTCCTTTCAAAATCCATTGGTTGAATGGTGAAAATAGCTTCTATCTATCATACCTTGATGGAGAGTTTCTCCCCCTACCTTTCAGTGGCCAACATTTGAAGATGTTCCACCAGTAATGCAAGACACTCTCTTGCACTGTATCATAATTTATTTTCTGTTGTGTCTGATTTCTTTCTTTCTTTCTTTCTTTGTTTTCAATTTTTCTTCTTTAGACTCCGTAGCCCAATGGATAAATATTTTTGATATATGAGTTCTCTTCCTTTGATGTTTCAAAGAAATTCCCCAACTGGAGCCAGCTGTTATCTCATTTTTAGTGATTTCAGCTAAAATTGAGATAACCATAGAATTTTTTTGAGAAAATCTCCTAAAAATGCCCTTTGAAGGAGATCTTCAGGTTTTGGGTTTCCATCACATGGAAACATGTCTTTTACATGCTTCATGTCAATTGTCTTCCAAAACCCGAAACCCAATTACATTCCAGTGTATCGGGTTTTGGAACTCAGGAGCATTGGAACATACCTTTCAAAAAGCATGCTTCATGTTGCTTGTTTCTGAAACCCGAAACCCGAAAGTTTCCTTTGTATCAGGTTTTCAAATCTTGATAACATCAAGCATGCTTTGCGTTAGTTTGTTCGAAACCCGATTTGATAAGAAAACCTTTGTATCAGGTTTTCGGACGTGCTAAGCATAATGACATGGTATTAATTTGAGTTGTCTTGTAGTTAGCACATGTGTTGGAGGATGTGTAACAAATGCAAGGGCTTTATAAATAGTTCAATTTTACACATCATTTTTACCTGGCATATTTTTACTGTATAGATTTTTCTTACTTGCTCCTTCGACCTCCAAACCCAATGAACCTCTTGATCGATTTTGTGATCCGTCTTCGACCATTTTTTAAATTTATTGAAGGTATTTTTCTCTTCTTACCACTTTGAGGTCTTTAGGATTGATTTTGAAGTGTTCATTATGTGTTTTCCCTCTTTTCTTTTTCTCTCCTCTAGGTTTAGGGTTTTGGGTTGTTTTCTTCATTTTCTATTGTATTCCCATGAAACCTCTTGTTTAAATTTCATCTTGGGTGTTTTCTTATTTTTCCCATGGATATACTCTTTAGATTGTTGAGAAGAATCTGAAAATCTTAACTTACAAGCTTGGTGGAAATTTTACATGTTCTGACATCCCAGAAACCCGACGCCTGTGTTTGGGTTTTACAGGGTGTCCAACATCTTCCAACTTCCACTTGTGTCAGATTTCTCCAAGTGTCGACATCATTTGGTTCCCGTAGAGTGTCATATTTCTCCAAGTGTCTGACATCTTCCAACTTCCACTTGTGTTGGATTTCTCCAAGTGTTCAACATCACTTGAGTTCCGCCTTTGTGTCGGAGTTTTATGAAGTGTCTAACATGAACTCGTTTTGATATACAATGCAATGTGTTGTGTTTCATGAAGTTCTTGGCAGTCTCAAAGTATAGTTAGTGTGTATGCAGTGCAGTAGGGTTTCTCGTGCAAGCTTTCAAGCTGATTGTTCAACCAGAATTCATCTAAGCATTGTTTTTCAGGACTTCTCATGTCTCGATCTGGACAATCTAAGGATAAGTTAGACAGATTAGGAAAGATGAAGTACAAGTACCGAGAAGATGGAGTCCCCTTCCTACATAGATTGCAATTACGATATCTGGGACACAAAGCTTGGTAACATAGACATGGAAGACTTTTGGAATAGAACCAAGGATTCTTCTTAGAATCCCTGGATGAATTCAATAACAAGCAGTGGCCTCCCTCTTGCATAGTAGGATTCCCAATGTCTACTCAATGCCCCGAGTTCATTCTGGCCTGCACTTCCAATTATGACTCAGATTCCCACTCAATGAGGAATCAAGCAGGAGAAATCATAGTGAAGTTTGACGAGGTTAATTTGATGACCTCTTAAGAATTTCCAACTTTGAGGAATATGTTAATGTAGATCTTAAGTCAGCTCAGAAATCCTTGGACAAAGATCAAGAAGATGCATCAAGCATGTGAATAAAATGTTCTTGATCAAGGCCAAGCCAGTCGTCTCTAGGGTTCCCAAGTTTGTCCCTAAGAGGGATTTCATCCTTGAAATTAGTGATATCATCACCCTGCTAAGTTGAGTATTTGGACTCCCGAGTCAAGAGAATTCCAAGTGTGGATGTATCAATTCATGGTAATTATAAAGAAGAATGAACAAGGGATCGATTGGAGCAGTCTTATAAGTAATGAGATTGATTCCCAGATGAAGACAGTCTTGTCTACTTACAAGTTTTATATGTCATCATATGTCACCTATGCAGCAGCCGACATGAGAAATTATCTAGGGTTGGATGTAAAGGGAAATAGGGAAACATAACACATATATTAGTACTTCCCTCAGCTGACAATGAAGGGTTCCGAGGATCAATTCAGAAGAGTGAACGATGCCTTCGTTTATGAAAATATCTACAAGATGAATCTTGATCTAAGGAAAAGGAGAGTCTCTAACGAAGCATGGGCGAAGTATCGAAATGGGGTTGTATCTTCTTACAATTAAATAAGTTCACATACCTTTAGGTGGTCATGTACCCAGGTGATCCTTTCTGATTTCCTAGGTTCCCAAGTGATAAGATGATCTTGATGGAGTTGGTTAGATAATTATTGGATTTTCATAAATTCAAACAGAGTAAGCACAAGGCCACTGTCTCCTTCCCTATTTCCATTAGAAGTTACACGTGCTCAATAGTTGATAAAGCCAAGAATGTGGTGCACAAGCTGTAGGATAATTTGAAAAAGCACTTGAAGCATAGAGATGGGTTTGATTTTTGAGGAGTCCTTAAGTCATATGGCACCTTATATCTTCATGTGCTCAGTATAGAAAACATTTGGGTTGATGTTTGGGATGAAGTTGTTATCCAAAGAAAGGACAATAGCGAGTTAAAAATTAAAGAGATTTAGATGTTATATCTATCGACATCCTAGAAGGCACCATGGACAATGAAAGTGTCCTTGACACCTCGTATGATGGGTTGAATGAAGACCAATATGTATTCCCAGCCATTAATTGGTCCATTGCTGAGAAAGCTTCTATAACAAGAAGAGCTGCTCAAATTCTTGCCCGTACTAAGGCATGTCTCATTTCTTAGGGAATGAGTTATAAATAAGGGATTTTTTCAAAGCTAGCTACTTTGGAAGCAGGACCCTCTAAGGGAAAAAAGGAAAAGGATAAAGACTCTTCCAAGAGACCAATAAAAGTTAAGTTTGTCAGAAAGGGGGAAGAGCAAGTGACTACATTAGTGGCCACTCTCCCACAAACGGTTGAGGTTCTTGATTCACCTCCACCACTAGAACTAGGAAATATTCCTTTAGGAGAAGAGGTTGGTCAACCTTTCATTCCCCTTTTGGTTGACAGTTCATCAGAGGTAAGTCTTCCTCTTATCTCTCAAGCTCTAATTTCAGAATCATTACCTCCCCCCATTCAACCTCCTTTGCTTCAGGTTTCTTCACCAAGTTCCTCAGCCATGGCCAACATCTTCTCTAGCCTCTCACCTCTCCCCACTGGACCCAAGTTAACCATGGATATGCCTCCTCCTTTTGTACCTTCATTCCTTGAGTCCATTTCCATGGACACTACACTCACAGTGACCACCACTCCACAAGAAAACCTTCCTCCACCTAAAGATGTGACTGTAACACCTACGATGGGAGAAAATTCTTCCAGTATGCCTCAATGGTTAATAGATCAAGACTCCAAGGAAGAGGAATGTGGTAGTTCCCCTATAATCCTCTTATTTCAGTTCCCTCAAGGTCAGTCCTACCAAGTCTGCCAAGAAACCCAAAATAGTTTCAAGGATTTCCGTGGACACCTCAGGGCATAAGTTTTCAGAAATTACCACTCCCGTGGCTGACAAAACCAAGGATGATATAATGGTCACCGATTATCAGATCATAAGGGTTGATCTAGGAAAACTGATAATGGAGGGAGCACAATAGGATGCACAAGATGCCATGAATGTGTTGTGCCAGAAGTTAAAGGAAACAAAGGCAAACATAGATGAGCTAAAAGAGAAAGTAGAGTAGCTAAAGAAGTAATACTCAATCTCTCAAATCCTGCTTTGAGTCAACACCATTATCCTCTACTCCTATCAGGTTTGATTTATCATCGGTACCCATGATTGAAAATATTAATGAGAAGGGGAGAATGGTCGATGAATGGATCTAGAGGCTACTCCTACAAGGAAAAGAAGTCATTGATGACTCCATGGAAGTCTATAAATCCTTGGAGGATATAAATAAGGATAGTGGGAAAATGGATGATGAATTTTCGAAGTCGGGAACCTAGAGTTAAATTTTAAAGCTCTCAATACTGCTGGAATAGGTTCCGTCCCACGTATTGATCGAAGAAGGTATCATTCCACATGGGGACAAGAATTTTCAAGCTGACCAAGGCCATTAGATTGAGAATAAATATTCTCAATGAAGCTTGCAAAAAATTGAGGTAATCAAGATATCAATTGGTTGATGGCACAAATGATATAGAAGAATAGGCAAAATGTTTCATGTCATTTCAATCCTGAAATCAACATGTCTTTTTCATTTTCGTTTCATCATGTAAAAAGCAAATTTTGACTTGGTCTCCTGCGTGAGAGTCAAGAAAAATAAGATTCTCATTAAAAGGACTATTTTCTAGGATTTATCCTATTTTCTCTCAACTCCTTTTATTATAAATAAGGGATTCTTGTGCATTTTAAAGGGTTGAGATTTTTGGAATATTGAGAACTATTGTGAAGAAGAAAAACTTTGTGTTTTCCTTTAATCATTTGAAGAATAGAAACCGATGCTATTTTTGCAGACTTTATGTTATGAGATTCATCTCTCTTAAGATATTGTTCTTATGTTCAGGATCTTAAGTTATTCTTTGTTTAGCATTCTCAATTATTTTAATTGTTTCAAACATTACATTACATTTGTTATCTAGAACTCGTATGATTATTTCATGATCTGTGTTTGCTTGAAAGAAAATACGTTCCCCTCATTTCCTTTCCATTGTGTTTCTTCCATAATAATAATTTCCTTTCCAATCCATTCCATTTATAAAAACAACAACATCTTCACCTAGTGTGGATATGGATTTGGGATTCTTTCCCAACCCAATGGTTAGATTAGTGTGAATCTTTGTATATATTATTTCTGTTGTGTTTTAGATTAGTAATAAATAGGTAGCCTCACTGTCTTTAAGGAGGATTTTATCCCATGTATTGTGGTTAAACCTCATATTTTGGCTTGATAAAATATCTAACCAACAAGGTGATCCCCCTCAAACTAGGAAGGCGATGAGGCGAAGGCGAGAATCGATAAGTGGTTTGATACAAAGGTGAATGTGAGAAAGGGAAAGATGGGGAATGGGGGAAAAAGGAAAAATGTCTACTCGGGAAATATAGGTAATGGGTCATTGTCAAAGGTAGTAATCAAACGCACGCACACGTATAAAGCGCAACATGCTACCGGGTTGAAGAGTAGGAAAAATATACATCGTCTAAGGTCGATAGGTTTATCCAAACAAGGTTGTGGTGATATTGGTATCCAAGGTATAGGATATGGTCAGGAAACCTAACATAGGTTAGGTGTAGGAATGTTTAGGTATGTTCCGGTACACCAAAGGTAGGGTCAGGATAAATGGTCATGACAAGAGGCAAGGTAAGGTCATTAGGTCAATCAACATAGGTAACAATGCTGCAAAGTATAGCGAACACATGAGGTCAAAGGTCACTAGTGATGGTCTAGGTCCAAATATCTAGGTCACATCACGGGTAAGGCCAACGTATGGGTAAAATAACGAGTCCCCAAAGCTGGATGAGGTTAGGCAGTAAATGATGAGGTCAGGGGGGTGAGGTAAATGGTTTGGGTAAAGGTTGGGTGTGGAAAAAAGAGTGACGGGCAGGGTAATAGGGTAAAATTTAGGGCAAGGTGCAAGAGAGGGTGACCGATGTTGGTCAAGGGTAACTGACACCAGTAGAGTGGAACTGATAATAGTAATGTAGGGCATGCGAATGATGCGAGAGAGAAGGTAAAACCGGCGTCGGTTAGGTCAGGTTTGTTATAAAAACAAAAAATCCATTTTTTGTTATTCATTTTCATTTAGCGAATTGAGAAAATGAAAAAGGAGAGAGAAAAAAGGGAAAAGTGTCTAGATAGAATGGAGTGGTGAGTTGGTGATCTAAGTAGTGGGTGATTGGTTGTAGAGAGGTGGGTCCACAAGATTGGTGGGCATGATTTGATTGGTTGGAGACATGGGTAGAGATTTTGTGATGGCAGAGGCCAGAGAGGGATCGGGCGGGCCACGGTGTAGCGGCCAGATGTGCCACCATGATGATGGTAGCACGATGAGGTAAGTGTCCAACTCTTGTTGTATTTTGTTAAATAGATTAGGTGATTTACAAATTGGGTTTTTGGTTTTTTTGTTTTTATTGTGGGTGGGGGAAAATAAAATTGGGAAGATGGGAGGGTAAATTAGGTCAAATAGGAGGGGGAGAGAGATAAGTGGGAGAAGAGGGGAAGGAATGAGGTGTAGGGGGAGGTGTAGGTGATTTTAGGTGGGAGAAGTGTCAGGGTAGGAATTTTTTGAGAAGGGAGGGTTTGGGGGTCACGGGTTTTCACCGCGATAGTGACCGGCGTTGGTCGGGTTGAACCAACATCGGTATTATTAAACCGGTATCGGTCACAAAATAGGTGACCGATGCCGGTTTAGGGGTGACCGGTCGGTTAGAGAGAACCAGTGCTAAGTCGGGTTTTAGAGAGTAAGGGGCCAAAAGTGCCATAGGTTGGGTGGTTGAGATGGGTAGAGGTAAAATAGGGTGCAAAAAAATGATAGTGGGTGAGTATGGGTATGAGAAATGTAGATTAATTTGTTATTTGTATTAGATGTAGGGGAGAGATCAGTTATGCATGCGGGATAGGGTTCCACCCCTACTTGTGACATTTCATGGCACAATGACCCTAAGGAACATGTAACATGTGGAGGTGATGGGCTTGAGTGGAGTCCGATCTATCAACATGCATTCCAGAAGCCTAGTCTAATGGTTGTGCTCATTGATAGATGAGATTCTGTGACCAACATGTTCCACCTACCGATAGGTGAGATCATTATCACCCTAGAGGATGTGTTCAGGATTCTGTGGCTACCCATATTGGGTACACATGTCTATTTGATCTCCTTTGAGGCCTCGGAGGAGCTGATGCTGATGGTGTTTGGAGAGGGGATGGTCAAGCTAACCTTCCATAGTGCCAGCTTGTGCTATGGAGAGATGTACCTAGCCCATTCGGAGGAGACGAGGCTAGTAGTTCTATTGATGGAGGCAATGTGTTGCTTTGCACTACCAGATGCAGAGGGTGGGCGATTTCCTTGATCTTTGATGGGGGTATTACACGACATGATGATAGACTAGACCCACTTTTCTTGGGCACCAGCGTTCATAGTGTAGCTATATAGGGAGTTATGGGCATATGGGCGGCTATGCAGGTTCAACCTATGTTGTACCTTTTTACTTCATTGCTGGGCTTATGAGCACATAGTTTGTGTGCGGCCAGTAGGGATGCCCTGAGTAGATGCATTTCCACCGAGATTGGTGTGGGTGGGGTACAGGTGATGGGTGCTTGCTATTGGAGAGTGGAGATCAGACAGGCCCACACATGATGTGGCCTATTTATGATGTTTATTGGAGGGGTTTTCTAGAGTGGACATCATATGGAGGTCATATGTGGACTTCCCATCATATAGGCATATGCATGATGAGCTAGTGCTGAGCTCCAACTATTGAGATGGATATAGGGTCACCATGCCGGGGAGCATGAGATGATCTCGGTTGATAGAGTTATGTGGAAGTTTAGGTACATTCTGAACATACCTCTGCCCTTCCCACAATACAAGAGAGATGATATGGAGAGGCCCTTACCTCTACCACAACCGATAGTGCCCATAGGGTAGGAGGAGCAGGTATTGGACCGGTGGATTGATGATGTCGAGGTCATAAATAGATATAGACAGTGGTGGGTGGCTCATTTACGAGCCATACCACCTGTGTAAGGCATCTGTATCTAGCCACCATAATGGTGTGAGGACACCCTATAAAAGGGCAAGTGGCGATAATGATTACCTAGTTGGGTATGGTGCAGACACAACTTGCTAGCTTAGAGCTAGAGGTAGTGGAGTTACATATACAAGTGGCGGCCTTCAAGCCCCGGATGGGCGAGGGTGGGGATAGAGATAGAGATGGGGATGATGGTCAGGTGGTGGCCTTATAGGCACAGTGTGGCAGGCTGCATGGCCGATTGGCCACAACTCATGCACAAAGTGGGGCCTTACAGCCCAGATACTGGCATTGAGGTAGAAAGGCACCACCACATGCACCAAGATAGGGTCCCAGTTCACAGGTAGGAGTGGGACTCGGGTCTTATAGGACAGTACGATGGGGACGAGGCCTATGGGGTCACCACAGACTATGGTTATATCTAGGTTACGGGATGCCCTATGTGAGGCCAAATACTACTAAGATCAGTGATGGTAGCCGGGATAGACTTTTTATCTTATGGAGAGTACCGGGCACAATCAGACCTCGAGTGAGAGGACTAGATATTGCACTCACAGTGTAGAGAGCATAGGGGGCCATCGATCTTTGAGGCCATATCATGGAGAGGCCACCAACTCCAGGTGAGGTGCCAGCAGGGACCCAACCACCACCCATGATGGGTGGGGAGATGTTAGCAGGTCACCAAACTGGGGTCAAGGAGGTAGAGGGTACAGGTGACATAGATATGGAGGATTTGTGCCGAGATATCTGATATATGGCTCTTTATTATTGATGTATTGTAGTCATTGTTTTGATATATACCATCTTGTGTGCCAAAGATAGTGACAATGTACCAGAGTTTTTGTATATTTTGAGCATATAACGTCTGCGCGCCAAAGAGATTTTGTATTGGTTTATTATTTTATTGTATATGAGACCAACTTGCGTGTTGATGAAATTTTTATCGAGTATCGACCTACATACCTATAATTTTCTTGAGATAGACATGATGGGATATCCCTATATATTGTATTGAGACACACATATTTATTTATATGATGAGATGGATGAGATTCTTGATTTTGTCGGTGTTTTATGAGACTTTTAATTTTTGTTGTGATATGGAGTTAGGTTGGTTGTAGGCATGGATCGAGTTAGGTTTGGTTTAGGCATGGATCGAGTCAAGTTGGTTTAGGCATGGATCGAGTCAGGTTGGTTTAGGCATGGATCAAGTCAGGTTTGTTTAGGCATGGTGGAGTCGATTTGTTTAGGCATGGTGGAGTTAGGTTTGTTTAGGCATGGATTGAGTCAGGTTGGTTTAGGCATGGATCAAGTTAGGTTGGTTTAGGCATGGTGGAGTTAGGTTGGTTTAGGCATGGTTGAGTTGAAATTGGTTGAAGTTGTGATTCATTAATTTATATAATGAATGATAATATGGGCTATTTTTAAGATGCTTTATAATATATGGATGATGATGGTAGTCATAATAAATGTATGTTGTGGTGATGATAAAAATGTTAAGCAACTTGTTATTTGTTTGGTTTAATTTCCAAGTTTTAGATATAAAAAGGAAACTAAGTAGGGTAGAATGTAATTTGAGGAAAATGAAAGATGAATTGGTTAGGGTAGAGAGTGGCTAAGCTAACCTCCAAGGGCCCCAAGCCCTCGGTTTTTTGCCTACATAGTCTTGGTAAAAAGGGACCTCAGGCCAATGTAGTTCTCCCATGAGCTAGGGAAGAATATGAGGAGGTAGGAAAATGAGTTGGTAGGTTTTAGGCATGATTTGGGTTTAGGTCTGTTAGGTGTGGGTGGGTTATAGGAAAATTGGTATAGGTGATGTCAATTGTGGCAAAAGAAGAAGATTACCCCAAAGGTAAGTGTCGAGGACCAAGTCCTGTATAAGGTAATCAAAACATAAATAAAGACGGTTAAAAGATAAGAAGGGAAATAAAGCCACCTGATTGGTTAGGATCATACTGAGTAGATCATACCTTGGAGGAGGTGATGAATGTAAGACCCTAAAGAAATTGCATGATTGAGTGTTCTAAGGTGAAAAGTAGTCACATGATCACCAAATGTCTTGGTTTCCAAGAGGTCCCTTGAGGCGGTAGGAAAATGGGGGTGCAAATGGTGAGAGGGGTGAAAGGTGGGTAATTTTATATGATATGAGGTGGCATGCTCTTTGGGAAAGAGATCTGAGGTCACAATGGGAAAGTCCATGACTAAAATGTTGTCTATTTTGACTTGTATTTGAGATAGACTGATCGATGCAAGAAGTCTATATGGGATGAGGAAATGAACTCCTTGAGGTCTTCGTGAAGATGATCGATGCAAGAAGCTTCAATCTCTCTTCTTTTTTTTTTGAAAGAGCTTTACATAGCTGTCCTTCGAGGGAGTAGTCTATTTATAGTAGTGATTATAGAGAGGAAGATGTCCTTTTGAGGGAGTCTACTTTTTATTAGAAATTTGACTCAAGGAGTTGGGTCCCACGTGGGGCTTTGAAGTCATGGACAAGACTAAGGTGAGGAAAAGGATTATTTTTCAAAAAGCAGGGTGAAATGACCATGGGATCTCATCTAATGGTAGAAAAAAGTATTCATGAGAATCATGCTATGTGCGATGTCATGATACACATATGTGAGAGAAGATAACAAGTGACATGTACTCACATGATTCTTGTTTAATCATTGGTGAGGTGTAAGAACTGGAGAGAGCTCAAGAGATGAGCATGGAAGTAGGCAAAAAGTGATGTAGGACAAAAAATCAACAATAGAATGGTCAAATATGCAAGGTGTTAAGGGGCTCAGGTTTAGGTTTACCATCGAGGGAAGATAAATAATAAGCACTTGATCTGTAAGTATGGGTCATGATGTATGGTCCAAGCCAATTAGGAGAAAATTTTCCCGTTTACTTTTTTCTACTTTGGTTACATGTTGATTTTATTTCAGGACAAGGTCACCGACTTGGAAGGTTTGTTCATGGACACGTTTTTGTAGGCATGTTTGATACATTTTGGTAAACTTGAAGGTGATCAAGAGTGTTAAGATGACGTTCATCTAATAACTCAAGCTGTGCTAAATGGTCCTGATGAAAGTCATCATCATTGAGCATGTCATGGAGAGAAATGTAGAGTGAGGGAATCTAGACTTCGAGAGGTAGAACAGCCTCGGTACCGTAGACCAGAGAAAATGGTGTGGCCACAGTGGAAGTGCAGATACTAGTGTAGTATGCCCATAGGGAAAAAGGAATGTGTGTATGCCAATCCTTCCCAGTATTGTTAACCACTTTCATGAGAATTTTGTTTAGGGTTTTATTAGTGGATTCAGCTTGGCCATTGGTTTGTGGGTAATAAGGTGATGAGAAACTTAGTTGAATGCCGAAGGCATCACAAAGTTTTTGTAATGTTTTTTTTTTGAATTGTTTTCCATTATCAATGATGAGGTGATGAGGAACACCAAAGTGAAAAATGATGTGATGATTGATGAACTCACATATTTTCTTAGCTTTTATGGAGATGAGTGGTATGGCCTCAACCCATTTTGTGTAGTATTCGGTAGCGGTGATGATCCATTGATGTCATTGGGAAGAATGGGGTTAATCTCTTCGACAAGATCCAAACCCCATTGAGAGAAGGGCCAAAGGTCATGGGTGACCTGTAAGGCATGACTGGGTGTATGATGAAGGTTGGTGTGTTGTTTGCATTTTACACAACAGTTGATATAATCGTAACAATCATGGTTGAGGGTTAGCTAGTAATAGTCGAGGCAAAGAATACGCTTAGCCATAGAAAGGTCACTAAAGTGACCTCCACATATGCCATCATGAACTTCCTTAATTGTATAAGGAATTTCAGAACTCATGAGGCATCGTAAGAGAATACCATCAAATCCGTGATTATAGAGAAGGCCCCCATGATGATGTAATGAGATACCTTTTTAAGGAAGGCACATTGTCCATTATGGGTGAGATCAGGAGGTAAGATGGAGAGAGAAAGGTAGTTGGATTATTGTTTATACCAAAGGTTTCTCGGATCAAGGGTAATGATTATGATAGAGTAAAATTCACGAGGTAAATAATAGGGTAGTTGGAGTCATTGTATGGTGACAAATATTTTAGAATCGGTAGGAGAAGCGGGTATTTGAGAAGCCAAGTAGGCCATGGTATCTGAAATTTGTTGGTTGAACATGGGAAAGTTTGAAGGGCGTAAATCGTCAAAGGTGGTCAAAAGTATGTCTACATGATGTTTATACTTTTGAAGTATCTCATTATGACATTATTATATACCATTGACTTGGTTTATGACCAATTGGGAATCACCAAAGATGTTGATTGATTTGACATCTAGGGTGTAGGCGGCTTGGATACCTAATGCGAGCACTTCGTATTCGACAATGTTGTTTGTATAATCAAAATCTATTTTGAAAGACAAATGCATGTGTTTATTATCAAGAAAAATGAGGATAATACCAGCCCCACCCCCACACTAACACTTGGAACCATTGAAGAAGAGTGTCATTTGATAGGCGGGTTCATCCAAGGAAAGGGTAGCAATTGAATCATCACGGAAAGTCAAGATTAGAGGGTTGATCCACGGAAATAGGTGCGTCGGCCAATTGGTCAGTGATAGCTTTGCCCTTGATGGAATTTTTATGAATGAATTCGAGCTCGAGGTTAGCTAAAAGCATAAGCCAACTTGCAGAATGTTGATTTTGGTAAGGTTTAACATACATGAAATGTAAGGGGTCGAGTGTTTGTCACGACATAGGTTTTTGGTTAAGTAGGTAATGACGGAGTTTTGTGGTAATGAAAACTAAGGATAAGAAATTGTTTTCGGGATGGGTGTATCAGGTTTCATATTCCAAAAGATTATGGCTTATGTAATAAACCACTGCTCCTGTGTTGTTCATCACAATGAGTGAGCATGGCTCCTAAGGAATGATTAGTAGCTGAGAGATGTATAGGTAGAAAGGTTGATCATTTTAGGTGGAATGAGTATGGGTGGTTGGAGAAGGTATTGTTTTAAATCCTCAAAATCTTTTTTGCAGTCATCATCCCATTTAAAGGAGATATCCTTCTTGAACAAATGATGAAATGGTTGACACCGATTAGATAATTGTGAAATGAAATGATGAATAGACTGTAACTTACCTTGCAAGCTATAGAGTTGTCTAAGGTTAGTGGGCGGAGGCATTTCTAGAATGGCCTTGACTTTAGCAAGGTCAACTTCTATACCACGTAGGGAAATGATAAAGCCCAAGAGTTTTCCTGAGAGGACCAAAAAGATGCACTACTTTTGCTGAAGGTGAACACACTATTTAATAAGGCAGTCAAAAAAGGTTTTAAGGACAGTGAGGTAATTGGAGTGACATTTAGATTTTGCGAGGAGGTCATCCATGTAATCTTCCAATATACGATGCATGATATCATGGAAGATGTAAGTCATATCCCGCTAATATGTGGCACCAGCATTTTTAGGCCAAAAGGCATGAATCAGTAGTAGAAGGTCCCCTAAGGGGTAATGAACGCGGTTTTGTGTTGATGCTCTGGGGCAAGTAAGATTTGTTTATAACCTGAGAAGCCATCCATGAGTGATAGCATCTTGTCACTAGTGGTAAGGTAAACCAGTTGATCAATACCAGGTAGAGGGAAATCATCCTATGGGAAGGCAAGGTTGAGGTCACAGAATTCCATGTAAATGCGGAGTCCCCCTGTCACCTTAGTGATAGGGACAAAGTTAGAGATTCAACGAGGATAATCAATGTGTAATATGAAGGAAAAAGACAGAAGATACTGAAGTTCTTCTTTGACGAGAAGGGCAATGCGAGGGTGCATTTTCATCGAGTTTTTGTTTGGTGGGTTTTGCATCGGGAATGGTTACGATATTGTGGACCACTATGGTGGGGTCAATACCAGGCATATCTGCATAAGACCAAGAAAACACGTGGTTATGATCTTTGAGAAAAGAAGTGATGGCTTCCTATTCAGCAGCATCTAAAGATTAACCAATCTTTAGGACGTGCGGGTTGTCCTGAGTATGGATGTTGATCTCAATAGTCGATTCATTCAACATGATTTGCTTCTTAAAAGGTAACGATCGATGAATATATGAATCTTCTCGCACTAAAGGTGAGTATAGATTCATCATCCTAACATTGAACGACGTTAATTGAAGGTGTATCATTATCAATCATTTCAGGGTATAGGAAGGGAAGAGAGGAAGGGGCCTCGCCCTCGCGTTGATAAGTCAAAGGCCCCAAGGAAATGGTGTTTATAAAAAAAAAGTTATGAGGGATAGATTCTGGATCCATCGACTCTGTCGGCGAAGGTGGTGATGAAGATGGAACGGGTGAAGAAGGTGGAGAAGGGTTAACATTCTCGATGGGTTCAATGTGGGATTGCTTAGTAGGTGGTTAAGGAAAGCTGATACCACTACGATCATTATGTTTTCAGGTGGTACATGGGATGACAATATGGCGGCCTTGTTTGTAAAGTCCAAAACCAAGACCCTTCCATGCACATCGATGTAGGAAGGTGTGGGTGAAATAGTGATTGGTGAGATACAAGAAGTCAACAGAAAATGGGCAGGTTTGTGATAGTGGTTTGGGTGTGTAAGTGGTAGTATCAAGTCCCCCATAGGTGAGACTTGTATGGAGATGAGGAGGACCATAAAGGATTAATTCTCCTATACGGTGATCATAATTATGGTGTTGGTGAAGACTTCCATACTCTTGTGGAGTAAGGAATGTGTTGACACTATATAAGTGATATTCTCCCAGAGTGAGGCGTTGAAAAATTCCTTCCAAGGGATGGTGGTTGGTATGTGGGTAGCTAGAATAGATGATGTGTTGGAGGTTGACACAAAGGTGGAGCTAAGGATTGGGAGGTCGATGGGTTGGCTATGGAGGTTATGGCGCAAAGTGGTAGGAATGTTGGAGGTATGTGTGGTTGAGGTAGCAACTATACTGGTAAGCGAGGGTGTGGGTGCAATGGTAGTGGTCGAGGAGGTAGATGCCTTAATGGGTATGAGCATGTCATTGGGTTAGTAGAGCATGTTGCATGTTTTAAAAGGTGATGGATTAGCTGGAATGGTATAGGTGTGTCCTTCGTGTTCAAACTTTACACAATGATGTATAGTGGAAGGAATGTAACCCATGACATGAATCCGTGGTCTGCAAGCAACAAGTTATATTGAAATTCCCCCTCCAAGATGTAGAATAGCTCACGGAATAGTGCAAGGGCCACGTGAATGTGTAGAATGATAGTGCCTAGTGTAGAGGTGATAGTGTCATTGAATGAATGCAACATGACAGGATGTTTATACATGCAATTGTCAGGTATGCACATTTGAGAGAATGCATGGGATGAAATGATGTTAATGCTAGTGCCCCCATCAATCATTACACGTCATACATGTATATCATCGATGTGGACAGAGATGAAGAGGGCTAGGTCTGGGTCATTTATTTGGTGCGGTGCGATCTCTTCCTCTGAGAAGCTAAGGGAGGCTACTTGGTGAGTAGGGTGAGGTGTGGATAAAGGTGGAAATTTGGTGAGAGAGGCTACATGATGGGGTGTGATAATGAAGGCTACGGGTGTAGGGTCATTGGGTAAAACCTCAATAGATTGAACGAACCTCCATGAGAGCTTGACGATGGGATTCCGAGGTTTGGATGAGGTCATATAGGGACATTTTGAGGGAAGATTGGTGTAATTTTTGAGCATGGTGTGATGTGTGACCCCATTAGAAATAGGGTATGTGGGTCCATGGATAGTAATCTTAGGTGTGGGTGCAGATGGTATGTTGGGTATAGGATTGGTTAGTGGGTCAGTTGCCTTTTCCTTACCTTTATCCTTCTGAGCATGGGTAGTAACATGGATCATGTTGATCTAAGGGGAGTTGGAAAATGGAGAAGGTGTAGGGTGAGTGGTATAATGACATGATGGACAAAAACCTACGAGGGAGAAAATTCTTGTGAAGTGAGCTAGGTGTAAAAACATTTAGGTAATGGTGTAGCAAGTTATCTAATGCAAACCATGTTAATTTCAAATCTTGGAGGTGGCTCTAGGAGAGTGGGGGTGGAGGTCATGGTTGTTGAGTGGGTAGTGAGGGAAGGACTATGGGAATGGGTTTCGGTGAAGCAAGGTCCTCATCGAGAAGTTCGTCATCATCAAAATTGCCTTCCGGAGGACACAACTGGATAAGGACGGTTTTCAAAGCCTTGTAGTTCTCCACATCGTGCCCTGGCACACGATGGTAGGCAAAAATTTTAGTGTCATCAAACCCTTTTGGCTTGGGTTTGAGGGGGTCATAAGGTATGAGTGGCGGTAATGTGATAACAAAATTCTCAAGGAGGTTGGTTAATATTTTGGCATAGGACCCCACTAGTGGATCGCAATGGGAAGTGAAAGTGGGTTTGGGTGTAGGTGTGGCTGATTGTTGAGGAACAATCCTTGTAGGAGGGGGAGTGGGTTGAGCCATGGTTTTGGGTGCTAGAGTGGTCTTGGGTGTTGGTTGTGTTTGTTTGGGTAGGGGTATGGTAGATGAACGGGTAGGAGGGTGTATGGTTTCTTTGACTACCTTATTGGAGGGTAGCAGATTTTTTTTTTTGGGTTACACCTTCTTGGGTAAAGGTGATATGGGTGTACGAGATCTAGAGGGAAAAGTAGATGGGGGAAGAGGGTGAGTTACCCATGGGGATAACAGAGGTGTTGTGAAGGTAGATGATGTGGGTTGAGCAGGGGGTGTGAGAGACAAAGACTGAAGTGTAGTGGGTAATGAAGAAGTTGCTGAGGGTATTGGAGGTATGGGTGGTAAAGATGTTGTAGGTGTAGGTGTAAGTCATGTCGGGCACTTGGGTAGGTTAGAGGTTTGTGAGGAAGGAGTGGGCTGTTGTGTTTTTGGTTTATTGATGGGTGGAAGTTTCTTGATCGTGTTGGGAAGTTGAGGTCCTAAAACAGATAGAAAGGGTGAAGGTGATGTAGGTATGATTGGCGCAGCTGGGTATGAGT
Source organism: Taxus wallichiana var. yunnanensis (assembly GCA_018340775.1). Taxonomy (NCBI): domain Eukaryota; kingdom Viridiplantae; phylum Streptophyta; class Pinopsida; order Cupressales; family Taxaceae; genus Taxus; species Taxus wallichiana. Next base: position 406,980,415 of record CM031240.1, on the reverse strand, counting down.
TCTATGGGTTTGGTTCTTTTGTTTGGGTGCTGGAGTAGGTTTGGTGTTGACTTTGGAGGATGTAGCTAAATCCAATTTGATAGGTGGATGAGTAAGGTTGGTGGTTGGGGTGACCCCTAAGGTAGTAATAGGTTTAGTCGAGGAAGATGATGAAGGTGCGGGTTTGGATTTAGATGTATGTTGGGTTATGGGTAAGGGAGTATGTTGAGTGGTGCGAGGGTTATGGAAGAAGTAGTGATAGAGGTGGTTGTGCTTGGTTCAACTGGATGGAATATTTTTGGGTAGATAGTGGAAGTATTAGCAAGCGACATCTGCATTTGTGTTGAAACAAGAAGTAGAAGATGCCCCCACAATAAGGTTCTATCCACATAATCTAGGTGATCAACCAAACATGAGAACAACACATTTGTAGGTGATGTTTATGAGGACCCAATGGATATTCCCATAAAATGTGTCTTAGAGACGGGAAATTTGTTAGCTTCAGCTTCCATGGGTAAGAGAGCCGAAAGTAGGTCTACAAGATCTTGGGTAGTTGATGGAGAATGCTTGCCTAGAGGCAAAGGTATCTCTTCTGGATCTTTGATAGGTGGAGGAGAAAATGGGTGCTCCTCTATAGGTGGAGAAGATGATGGGTTCCCCTCTCGTGGGTGGAGAAGATGATGGGTTCCCCTCTGTGGGTGGAGGTGATGATGGGTGCTCCTCTGTGGGTGGAGGTGATAAACAAGTATCTTCTATGGACTAAAGAAGTATTGTGGGTGACGGTTCCCTAGGTGGAGAAGAAAAAGGTGAAATGGTCTCAATATTAGTGAAGGGATCCTTCACGAGTGAAGAAAAGGAGGTGAAAGGTGTTCCTCTATGGGTGGAGGAATAGGTGAGGTAGGTTCAATGCGAAGGAGGATTTCAAGCTAGAATATCCTCTATGGAAGGAATATGGAGTAATTGAGAAGCTCCAGGTACATCACTAAAAATAGCATGGACCTCGTGGGTATGGCTATCATGAGTTGATGTCTCACCGGTTTGATCGAGACAAAGGGGCATGATTCGGATAGGGTTTCTTGAAGATATGTAGGTTTTGATTAGCAGGTGAATTAGGATTATCCATGGTTAACTCACCTTTCTCGAGCATTTCTTGGACAATGTTTTTGAAAGTGATGCAATTTCCATCACTATGACCCTTTTCTTGATGATAGTTACAGAAGTCATGTTCTTTATACCATGCGGACATGGGGCGAGTAGGGTCAAAACCAGTGTGTGGTTTTATAGGTGGAAGGGTGATGGCCCTAGATTTAATGAGATTTTCTAAGATAGAAGAATAAGGCTTCCCAATTGGGGTTTATTTCTATTGTTCTCATTTAAATTGAAAAGTTTGGATGGGTGAGAGATTAGATGAGGGGGTAGCCTGATTTGTGAGATGAGCTAGACTAGCTTTGAGTACCACTGCGTTAGCAACGCCCTTAGATTTTGAATAATTTCTCTATGGTTTGGAAGAAGAAGAGGTATCATTTGACTTGAATGTAAAATTCTTATTGCGTAATTGGATTTTCTTCTCTTCGATGTCCCGAATCTCTAACTTTCGTGCCATGGTGAATGCTTCATCAAATGTTTAAAAAGTTTGAACTTGCAGGGTTAATGAGATGTGTCTTGCACAAGCCCATGTGAAGAGCTCGATGAGTTCAGTTTGCGGTAGTTAGAAAGTGAGTTGATTGATCAGGATACACCGGTGAGTGACAAAATATGTGATAGATTCATCATCATACCGACACGTTAAGTATAGGTCAATCATGGTGTTTCACGTGGAATGTTTTGGCTCTAAGGAATAGACTTGCTTCTATCCTTTCATTCCTTTGAGAAACAGATAAGGGTTAGGGCTAGGAGGAATACCTGTTGAATGTTGAGATGGTGTGTGTGTACCGTAGAGAAAGATCAGATCGACTGCGAAGAACTCCTTTTTGTCTTGGAAGGACTACCTGCAAGTAAGAATACAAGACCACCAGATTTTAATTAGACAATAAATGAGGGAGCTGCCTTAGGCCCAGGAAATATAAAACTTCCTTTCGAAGGTGGTCAGTTCCCCTTTTAATATGAATTAACACAAATGATAACAAAGAAAGCTATTGCAAAATCACGATTTAGGTATCTCGTTACAAAGCAATAGAAGCTAAACTATCAATAATAAAGCGTCACGTTGTTTGTTTGGTTACTGGTCGTTGATACATTCAGGTTGAGTTATAGGGATAAACCAGACTGGATCTGAGGTTGTTAGGTGACAAATAGGCGAGAAAAGGGTTTTGGGGTATAAGTCACAGTGACCGACGGCGGTCACTGGATAACCGACCGTGGTTAGAGAACTGACACCGGTAGGGGATAACCGACACCGGTAGGGTCAGCAATCTAGGTGCTTCTAGGTAGAGGTTGGTTGCAGGGTGATTGTGGGATTATTAAGATTGGTGGATGGCTGAGGGGAATAATGGGAGGATAGGGAAGGCTCAGAGTGTGATAAAATGGTCTTCTGGGCAATACAAAGATGTATGGATGAAGGTTAAGTGCAGGGTGCTGGTAGGTGGTAGATCTAGGAATGAGCTTATAATTACAATCAATCCACAGGCTCAAGAAATGGTGCTTAGAATCATACAAGACACTACTTACTCGTTCCTGATGAAGATGCAGGTTCCAGGACTGTGATGACAAAGATAGGGCTCAAATAGGATGATCTGACAATCCAATATGAGCAATCTCCTCTTCTGATGCTCGGATGAGTGTCACCGGTTCTGAAGTTATTGATTGCGATCTTGGGCTTGATGTCCTTCTCTGCGCAAACTTATCTATTTTCTTCACTTGTCTCGCTTGACCAAGCAAATCCGGATTCTTTCAATGATTTCTCCTCTTCGCGATCAAATCAAAATCCAATCCTTGTTTTTGGTTGGAAGCGGTCATTCTGAGGAACCGATGGCGGTTACACAACCGACGGCGGTCGAGTAGAACAGTATCGGTCGAGTCAAAGCGGGCTATTTTTGGTAAAATAGCCAGCTTTCCCTCCTTTTCTCCCGAGGGATTAGTTGTGGGCTTGGTCAAGTCATTATGAGGTTGGTTTTAGGTGCGGGTGAGGAGTAATTAGCCATGGGTGTGGATGTGGACCAAGTTATAGGTCTTAATTAGGTTAGTTTAGGGTTAAGACTAGGTCATGATGAGGTGGCGAAATGAGGTGGCAGGTATGACGATGTGGATTTATTAATTATAAGGTAATTAATAAATAATTGTGTAAGGTTTAGGTGATGAGGTTAGGTTGCGAAATGAGATGCGGGGCACAGGGTGTCGTAATGACACAAATTTGGTGTCTACATTAGCCCCTTGTTGTCGTGTGGCTTGTCTTGTTAAAGCTGCGCGGACAATAATAAGAAGTGGTTACCCCTGTTAAGGGTATAGGTAATCCCCCTCAAATCTATCACAGATTGAGGTAGTGTGAAATCAGGGATAGGGTTGATAAAGGGTAAATGGTGTTGAGATAATGGTAAGATGGTGGGGTAGGTCCAAGGAAGCAGACGCACGTTGACATGCGGTACTACGACTGTGGTACATGATTTGAAGAGCAAACAAGTAATTCATAGGCAAAGGTCGATAGTTTATCCAAACAAGGGTGATATAATCCTGGTATCTAAGGCATAGGAAGTAGCTCCAGGGGATATAACGGGTAAGGTAAAGGAACGTTTATGCATGTTCGGAAGTACCAAATGGTTAGTTTGGTTGAGATAAACGTCACGGTCTCGGTCTAGGAAAAGTTGGTCGACTGATCAAGTCAAGGACCCTAATCATGCTAAAACATGAACATGTGAGCTCGATTGAACAAAAAGGTACATGATGGATGGATAAAATAAAATGTTGATTGTGGGTAAGGTATTTAATTGGTGCAGCCTTAGGTTGGGCCAAATGGTTGGGTGCGGCCTTGGGTCGGGCCAAATGGTGGGTTATGGCCTTGGGTCGGGCGAAATGGTTGGTTACGGCCTTGGTCGGGCAAATGGTTGAATTCTGACCTTGGGTCGGGCCAAATGGTGGGTTATTCTGACCTTAGGTCGGGCCAAATGGTTGAATTACTGGCCTTGGGTTGGGCCAAATGGTTGAATTACGGCCTTGGGTCGGGCCAAATGGTTGAATTCTGACCTTGGGTCGGGCCAAATGGTGGGTTACTAGCAGAACCTATGCAAGTCTCAAAGATTCGCCTTGGGGTTGGGATCTCATCCCAAAGAGAGTGTTCCAGCTGCGAAAAGAAAGGAATGAAAGAGGGAGAAGAGAAAGAACAGATCCGAAGGGAGAAAAGAAATGAATTCCAAAGCAGTAAAGGTCGAAGATTTATGTTTTTAGTTTGGTAGTAAACAGAGCCAAACCTACTTGCATAAATAAACAACAAAGCAATACCGATAAACAAATGACGGAAAAGTAGATATGAATCCAACAGATTAAACACATACGATCTAACGTAAGAAAGATCTAATGTATAACACATGCCTATTGAGCACAAAGTCCGAATAATTGTATTATGTGTTTTTTCACATAAGAAAGCTCAAAGTCTTTCTCTCCTCACTTCTATTTCTATCTAAAAATGTTCACCCCCCGAATACAACAAGTATTCCATATTTATAGAAGATGAGGGAGAGAGAAGGCAAAATGGAGCCAACCACTTATTTACAAAGATATTTACAAAATATCTAAAAGTCATGTTGACTTTGACACTTGGTGGATGACATCATCCCATGATGCAACATGGATGATGTCATCATTTGTGCCAACACATTTTAGACATTTCAAAAGAAAGTCGGAGAATAAGAGAGAAGAAGAGAAGAAGAAGAAGAAGAAGAAGAAGAAGAAGCTACTCATCATCATCATCCTGCGGCTGAAAAGGGGTTTCCTGTTTCTGATGCTGCTCAGGTGATGATATGTGGAACTGAGCGCGGTATTCCAAAAACTTGCTAATCATGGCCCAAATTGATCCCGTGATGGATCCTGTGCCGCTTCACCGATTGCTTCGCAAGTCTCCCGCTCGTCTATGAGCTTTTCGGGAGTTTGGAATAATCTTTCTCCGCCTCGATAAGGAACCCGATGAAGTCCCTACAAGCCAGTAGGTTGTTGATAGATTCAGGTCGAATGTGACCTCCGGCCCCGTCCCCGAGAAGCTATCTCCTCAAGATCCGGATAGTGTCATCACCTGATCTCAAGGTAAGGGAAGGAGTGAGCAACCCCGAGTCATGGCGAGGACAATTTTCTCCATTTGATGCATTACATCCAGGGCCTCTTCCTTTACCTTGTCTATCTTTTCTAAAACAAATTCCAGCTGATCTATCTGATAGTCCAGAGTGGACATAGTTTTGTTGAGGGCCCTTGGATGACCGAAGACTCCGAACTTGACCAGATCTTCGACTGAACAGTCGAACATTTGTTGGAAGGTCTCGTGCTGGAGTCTAGCATGTTCTAACTCTTCTGATATCGGACCTGCTAATGCTTGGAGTTCCTTATTCGCCTTCTCGATGTTTAGGTATAAACTGATATACTCGGCGATTACTCTTTCACTATCCTTGAGGATCTGGCTCCTCCAAGCAGAAACAGCCATACCCTGCTCGCCGATCTTTGAATACTCATTGATCTTCTCCTGACTGAGCAGCTCAGGAGTCTCGGCGGCAGTTGTGGGAGGTGCACTTCCCATCTTCTGTAAGGCTTGAAGCAGGTATTTGTTCGCTCCTTCGCAGCCTTTTCTCCTCTTTGTTTCCCAAGCTTTTGCAGAGTGCATCAATCGTGGAAAGAGCTTCCCCGGAGACTTTTTCGAGGATGTCCCCATTGTGACTTGGGTCATGGTGAAATCTGTCGGAGACAGATCTTCTTTCTCTTTGAGGGGGTTGGGGTACGCTATTTCCATGACTCTCTCACCTGCAGCACTCTTCGAGAAGCATGTAACCGGCTTGTGCTTCTTTGCTCCTTTAGCCGGAATGACCGAAAAGTCCATCGGAGCGATGGGGACTTTCCTCTTTTGTTGGCTCAGCTGCTGAGAGATCCAAGCTGGTCCTATAGAAGAAGGACCAGAGACAGAGGGGGAGGCAGCAACGGTAGAAGAGGGGAAAAACGTGGAGACACGCGGCGGCGGCATGGAAAGAATAGCCGAAGAAATGTCCACGGGAGGAAGGGAAACCGCAACTGCAGAAGACATAGGAAGGGAAGGGAGCTCAGAGATGAGGGAAGAAATAGAGGAAGACAAATCAGCGAGGGAGGAGAAGATAGATGAAGAAGCAGGGGAAAGGGTAGAAGAAGGGGCAGAGGACACGACCAAAGGGGTGGTCGTTTGAGTCACTCGAGGAGGGGAAGGAAGAGAAGAAGAAGGGATAGAAGGGACCTCTGAAGTTGTAGCGACGCCGACATCCTGGGTGGATGGGCGTATAGGACTATCCTCTGTCAATTCCTCATCAAGAGTTATGACTTGTTCTAGGCTCTGAGGGAAGAGGACTTTCAGGGGCTTCTTCCTGAATGGTGCTAGGTTCACCTTCTGCACCTTTGCCTTTCAGCTGCTTCTTTGACCTTGGAGGTGCGTTGCCCAAAGGGGAAGTTGTGAAATCTACCCCGAGGTAGATTAGTCCGTTCATGCGGCACCAATGCTCTGTTCTCCGCATAGTCTCTTTGACCCTCTCCTCAATTGTTTGAGGAGCCTTGTTCCTGTCAATGGCCGGGAAGGGCCAATTGTCCCCATCTGTGTCATTATACACCTTATCTACTTCATCTTCCGTAGTCTGGAAGCCTTCGGGGACAATGGCCACTCCGTATTGGATGATTTCCGCCAATGCTAAGCGAGAGTGATCCTTTCTTCTGAGTTCCGCCTCATGGAGAACGTCAATGTAAATATCCTCAATTTGAGGGACATGGATCGGATCGAGCTTCGCTTTTGGCAGGCAGCTTCTTGGGTCGAAGGTAGGCCTGGCTGGGAAGTCATGCTTCAAGTTGAGTAGCTCCAGCTCTGCGAACATTTCCTTCGCCTTATGGTGGGTGGAGCATGTGTATCGGCCCACTTTGAGGGGGAAAGGAGTTCCACCTTCTTTCTTTTCGAGGCACTTCTCATGGTATGTGACCAGCTGCCTTGATAGTTCTAGTAGAATCAGCTTAGGCCCAGCATACCTTGGTAGCCTGGTTGGCTCTCCCAAAAAGTTGGCAGCCCTCAGATAGGTGAACGTGGGAAATTGGGTGAACAGGGCCCCCCATTTCTCTGTGACTGCCACTATGTTTTTGGTCGTCCGGCTATGAGTCATGTTTGGCCTCAGTAGGCAGATGACATGATAGAAGAATGCATCGTTAACTTTTGCGAAATGTTGGATGCTATTCTCCATTTCTCCTCTGGGTAGTAATCAAATATCTTGGCCTCGAGGCCATACTCCACTTCGGTTCAGCCCCGGATAATCCCTTGCCATGACGCAGCGCAGAGAGACTACATAGGAGTTCATATGGAACACTCCCGTTGTGGCGAACTGTCAGAGCCGCCGATATGGTGTCGCTTATTATTTCCCCCAAAGAAAAGCGCCGATCGGGAAAATTCTTATTCATTGTCTCAAGTACCGCAAAGATCCACTTATGGAAATAGTGGGCATCCAAAGCCCGAAGACTCTGCTCAGGAAAGTGATAGTATCACTGAGTTCCTCTGAGAAATCACTTCGGTGGATAGTCTGAGGCCACCGGGTCACCACCTTCTTGTTCTTTAGGTAGACCTCATTCATCAACTGCATGCACTGGTCTTCGTTGTCTTCCCAGGCCTTGATGCATTCTCGTTGGCTAACAGCCACGTAGTTCCGGTGGTGAGGGATGCCAAGCATTAACTCAAAATGACGGGCAGTGAGGTTTATGACTGCCTCGCCCTTGCTATTTTCGACACATCTTGTGTCTTTGTTGTAACATTGGGCAATCACCATCATGAATTCGTTGTGACAGACACGACGGGATTCCTCCGCATGAAGTGTGGCACGCCTATTAACTTGTCCATCCATGGACTTTCAGAACTTTTCGAGTTCTAACCGTAACTCATCCATGTCAATGTGACCCACCCGAGTCTCCGACATCCATACTGCACTCAGCCTGTGATTCGGGCATCCTGACCCTCTGATATTTGTATTTCATCTCTTCTTCTTTCGCCTAAGCCTTTCCTCTTGGTTTGGTGGGTCTCTTGCTTGACGTAGACATGTGTTCTTTCGAACTCAGTTGCTGATCTGCATGAAGAAGAAGTGAGACCCAATCCAAAAAGGTTGAATTAGTCATTTGATCTTCCATTGGAAAGCTAGCAGAAGAAAGAGTTAGAGATTTTAAGGCTCAGGGCGTGGTGCATGAAAAATGCAACTGGCAGGCCAAATAGATAAGGCGCACAGAAAAGGAATGTTGCAGAGGTTAAACTGGCGCCAAAGGCGCATGGCGCATGGATGTAGCAGATTGCATTTTATAGCAGGGCGCATGGAAATTGTATGTTACATGTAGGTTCGGTGCGCCCTTTGGCGCATGGATGGATTATGTAACATTAACAAATGGTGCGCCAAAGGCTTTGGCGCGGCGCATGAAGGGTTTACACAACATCATGTTACTGCAATCGGGGGTGCGCCCGCGCCTTTATAGCTTTATACTTGCGCGAATAAGGCTTGTGTTGCATGGAAGCTGGGTGCGCCCTTTGGCGCATGGAAACGGGATGTAACATGGATAAATGGTGCGCCAAAGGCTTTTAAGGAGGCGCGGGATTTATACTTGTAGCATGCGAAAAAGGCGCGCTTTGAGGGCGCATGAGTTCTAGATGCAGCAGGACAAAAGGGTGCGCCATTGGCGCGGGTTTTAATCATGTAACAGGGCGGGTAGATGCGCCAAAGGGGCGCAACTGTTTTAAGTGTAACAAGACGCGCCAGTGCGCCATAGAACTAAACTCTTTGCTCAAACCTTTTCATTCTTTCCTCCATTTCAAAGGTTGCTTGGACATATAAGGTTTCATATAAAAAGTTTCAAGCAGTACTCAAGTCCTTTTCAAAACAGCTCCCTTCCAAACAGATCCGGAAAGAGGGAGGGAAAGGAGGAGAAAAAAAGAAAGGAAGACAGACAACACGAGGGGGAAACTAGCTCAAACAATCTTATTTAAACACCGCCAAAGAAACCACAAACCAAGAACACGTACTCAAGAACACTCAAAGAACCGAAAGCACAAAACGGAGAAGAGGGAGAACCTCTCACCTTGGATATATAGCAAAAGTTTGGAGAGCGGGTCCACAGGGCGATGAAAACGACGGAGCAGAGGCTGACAAGTCCAGAGTGATCACGTGCTTTGCAAAAGAATGAAAATGACATGGGCGCGCACGTATATTTATAGAAAAACTGGTCATCAATGCGCCAACCACTTTTGAAATGGCGCATGAAAGTTTTCATTGCCGACAGAGAAAGCGTGCGCCTTTCGCGCACAAAACATTTTTTGTGACACAAGCAGAGAGATTATGTGTGCCCTTTGGCGCACCGAAAAGTGGAGCAACAAAAGCAATGTCAATAATAAGGCGCATGCGCCTTGGCGCACGCAAAATAGACTCAACATCCTTTGGCGCACCGAAAGACGTGCTAACATGGAAAACCATGCGCCAAAGGCTTTTAAGGGGCGCATCAAAACTAGTGTTACAAGGAAAATCCATGCGCCCAGCCAAAAAAGGCTCAAAAAGACTAAGTTCGAAAACTAGATTTCCCGGGAAGGGATTTTACAATCTTTCGAACTCGAAGGATCCCTAACGAGGGATCGAAACAAAATTTTCGAGATGGTTATCGTAAAATTGCCCTTGTCAATTTTACGGGATAACAAACTGCTCTTTCTGGGGACTATCCCTGAGCGAACTCGGGGGTAGAGAATCCCAGATCACATGTGCCTATCCATTGGGTACGGAGTCAAAAACAAGGGGGACCGGAGGGAGAACAAAGGAAACACAAAACCAACCGAAAGCAAAAACACACACACGAAAAAAAACACACAACAAAAAGCAAATCGTACAAAGAAGAGAGCAAGCTCTACTTCCCGAAGATCTTGAGATGTTGCCCGCTATAGGAAGCGGAGTTCAGCTCCATCCAGATATGAGAGATAGAAACTATTCTCTCCATTGAGTTGCTTGATTTTGAAGGGCCCTCTCCATAGGGAATCAAATTTTCCGTGCATGCCCTTTGGCTCTCTTCGCTTGTCCCATAAGAGGACGAGATCTCCCACTTGAAAATTTCTCTGCTTGGCCTTCTTGTCAAAAAGCCTCTTTACTTGATTCTGATGTTCAGTGATCCTGTCGACCACTCTTACTCTCTTTTCTTCAAGTTCCGCAAGATACATGATTCTCTTTTCTAGAGAATTCTGGAAAGTTTCATCTTCGATTACTCGTGCCAAGCGTAGAGCAGGAAGTTCAGCAGAAATGGGAAGTTCAGCATCAGTGCCATATAACACTTGAAAAGGTGACATGCCGAGAGATCTCTTGGGAGTAATGCGGTCCGCCCACAAAGCGTCAGACAAAGACTTGTGCCACATCCGCCGATTCTCATCTACTAATTTCCGTATGATGGTCACCAAGTTCTTATTACTGGATTCCGCCTGACCATTTCCCTGAGGGTAATAATCCGAGGCATGTGCTAAAGTTATCCCATATTCATAGCAAAAACTAATAACTTCCCGGGAGGAGAAGTTAGAAGCATTATCAGCAACGATTTTGTTTGGAACGCCGAACCTGACAATGATATTTTCTTTGATAAAACTGCAAACCACCTCAGAAGTGGCATGCTTGACAGGTATGGCTTCCACCCACTTGGTGAAGTAATCCGCTGTTGTAAGGACATAGCTATGTCCCAAGACTCGATCGAGGATTGAGTGCGCCAATAAAATCAATTCCCCATTGCCTGAATGGTTCATTGATGATGACCGGCCTTAGGGGAAGGGCAGCCAACTTGGGCTTGCCGACAAATTGCTGACAGGGTTCACACTTTGCCACCCAGGTAGCCGCATCTTGAAAGAGCGTTGGCCAATAGTACCTGGCTCGAATGATCTTGTGTGCTGTCACGGAAGAAGAAAAATGGCCTCCACAGGCTGAATTGTGAAAACTTTCCAGCAGTTTTACTTGTTGGGGCTTGTCAACACATCGCAGGAAGACACCGTCTATCCCGCGCTTATATAAACCGTCATCCCAGATGACATATTTAGCTGCTCTGAGCTTTATAGTGCGCTTCTCCCTCGCAGTTAGGTGCATTGGGCATTCGCCGTAGGTAAGGAAGAAAGCGATGTCGGAGTACCACTCGTCACTAGTTGCAACAAATAGAACCAGAGGTAGAGAATCAGGCTCCTTTAGAGGGCTTTGCTCTTCGTTGGCACAATCTTCTTTTCCTTTAGGGCCTTCTAAATTTTCATTTTCAGCCATTAGCTGACACAGGCCTTTGCCCCTCACCAGCTTGGTAGGTTTAATATCCAGGTCATATTCCTGGACCTTTGCGATCCAATTCCCTCTCAAGCTTCCTAACTCCTGCTGAGTTAGAATTGATTTCACCGCGGTGTCGGACCCAAGCACCACCGTATGTGAGTTTAGAATGTAATACCTGAAATTCTTCACTGCTTTGACAACGGCAAAGGCATGCTTTTCCAATTGAGTCATCTTCAACTCGTGAGGCTTGAGGGGAGAACTCATGAATGCAATCGGGGATTCAATGTCTTCTGAATTCTTTTGCATTAAGATTGCACACAGGATGTTCCGATGCGTAGCTATACATGATGAAGTCCTTGGAGAAATCGGGACATACCAGACCGGTGCATGGGCAATGTGTTTTTATTTCTTCAAATGACCTTTTCCCTTCTTCACTCCATCTGAAAGTTGGTGATCCTTTCATCATGTTCGATATGTGGCGAGTCTTTTCAGCAAAGTCAGGAACAAAACGCCTAAGAAAGTTCACCTTTCCGAAGAAAGAATGAACACCGCCTTGCCAGAAAGAGTAAGGCTCTGAATAGCCTTAACCCTTTCAATATCTATCTTCGTTCCTTCTTTGCTAACCACATGCCCTAGCAACTTCCCTTCCGTGACTCCAAAAACAGACTTTTTGGGATTTAGGGAAATTCCATGTTCTCGGCACTGGCCAATACTTGCTCCAAGTGATCACAATGATCACTTCGTTGTTTAGAGAACACGGTTAAGTCATCTAGATAAACTACAATGACTTTTCCCATCATACCTTTAAATGCGAAGTCCATGGCCCGTTGAAAAGTAGCACCTGCATTAGTTAGGCCAAAAGGCATCCTGCTGTAGGCAAATGTACCCCAGGGAGTAGTGAATGCTGTTTTGAATTGATCTTCAGGCGAGACTTCAACTGATCAGAGCTCAAAACCATCAAGCATAGACAAGATTTCGATCCAGCCATCGCTGCGTAACTTGATCCATTATCTAAGAGGGTAGTTATCTTTCAGTGAAGCTTGATTCAAGTTTCGAAAGTCTACGCATATGCGTATCTCGCCGTTTTTCTTGCGCACTGGCACAATATTCGCCACCCAAGTGCTGTGATGGATAGGGAAGATGATTCTCGCATCCAGCATCTTCTGAATTTCTGCCTGGATGGTGCCCGAAATCTTAGGATTATAATGCCTTTGCTTCTGGCGAAAGGCTTTGACATCTTCTTTCAAGCGGTATGTCATGCCGAACGCCCTTCGCTCAAGGACTTTAGATCGGCATAGGACCATGCCAACACATCTATATATTTCTTCAGCAACTTGACAAATTTCCGCTTCTCTTCAGGCGTGCAACATTTGCCAATGTTTACAAATTGTGGATGTGCCTCAGAACCTATATTGACTGGTTCTGTTTCTGGGGATGAGTCAGGAACATCTTGCTTCTTCTTTTTCATAAAACGGTCGTGCCTGTCAAACAAGCGCTCCAGAGAAACCAGGCCCTTCGGAATTTTATTTCCTTTGAGCTGACATATGCCGTCTTTCTCCTCTGATTCATGGTTTTGACCGTTGATTGATTCACGGCATGTAGAGGTGGATCCTTCAAAATACAACTCATCAAAATTTTCTGATTTTTCTAGAAAGGCAATGAGGTGATTATCATCGTTGAATACCTGCCAATGCTGAGAGTTGTCTGGCACGCTCGGGCGGAAAACCACTTCAATGGTGTATTTGTTCGTTTTCAAACCCGGGTGTGGGAGCATGAGAGATGCTGAAACGGCCAATGAATCGGCCATATCATTTTGAGCTCTTGGAATTGCCCCTATCGAAAAGGCATCAAATTCCTCGATGCTGTCCCATACATCTGCATTACGGTAGTGCCTGAGCCTTTCATTTTTCACTTGGTAAATCCTTTTGACCTGATTTACAACTAGCTCAGCATCACCTTGTACCTTTAGATTTTTAATTCCTCTTTCCTTTGCGGCTTGCATACCGAGCAACAGAGATTCATACTCAGCAGTATTGTTAGTATTGAAAAACTGCAACTTGAAAGAAAGAGGAATTACCTCCTCTTCGGGAGATATTAGCACGATTCCGGCGCCACATCCACTAGTCGCGCAACTGCCATCAAATTGCAAGGTCCAGATCTCATTAAGATCCTTTTCTTGAACAAAACGCCTTTGTACCCGTCTCGGTAGATAAGAAGTAGTTCCCCATCCCTGATGATTCAAAAAGGATTTGGGCTTTGGGGTCCTCAGAGCTAGTAACCAAGTACTTCTTTTGCGATTCTGGTTCTAAAGTCTGCATCACACCTTTGACGGGTATTCTAGCTTTAGACCAGTCCATGTGAATTTCTCCACCAACTTCGCTGCAAAAACTCCTTCCCAGCAGAATTCCATAGGCTGCTGGAATGTCAAAGCAACGAGAACGGTCATTTTACTCTTTTATCTGGGAAAGCCGCAAACGCAAATTGCGCGTCTTTGATTTGGCCAATCAATGGCACTTGCTTGGTTTCCAATGAATAACATCTGCCGAACGGTTTGGTAAGAGTGAGGCCCAAAGCATGGGCGACTTTCACCGGCATGACATTATCAGAAGCTCCGGAATCAATTATACAGTTGCTCAACTTATGGCCGTTGATTAGGAGAGAGAGATAGAAAGGTTCTATCTTACCGATGCAGATGTCAAGCAACATTTATGGGATTCAGGAGGAGTGGAAAGGATTCCTTTGGGGAAACCTGTTTAGACGTAACAGCTTGACTCTGAATATATTTAGTTAATCTTACAAGCTGTTCGGGGTTTGACTGAAGGTACTCAGCTTCAGACATTTGGATCTTGGTCTTCTTAGCGTGATCTATAATATCAAACGCGGCCAAGGGTTGCGTTGGTGAGGGAATGAGTCCTTCACTTCGCGATGGTGGAACAGGGTTACTGATCTTGATAGGAATATGAGGGGGCTGATTCGGAGGAGAGATGGGCGGAAAGGACTTCTTTGGAAAAGACTTAGCAGGGAGTTGAGTAGGAAGGGGATTACCTCTTTTAACAATGGTTGGAGGCACGTTTGACACGACCTTCTCCTTCTGCACATGGGCAGCAACTTCCGCTTCCTTTCCTTGTGAGCGGGTAAAAACAGCGTAGGATTGTCCGCTTGCATAGCCCTGAGTACTCTCTTCTTCATCAGATTCATCCTCATCAAATTCCATGTATCCAATAGTAGAGTCGCCAGTCGGCTCACCGACATCTTGATCATCTTCATCTTGAGGCGAAGATTCTTCATAGTACTGCTCTTCCTCTTCAATTTCGGCCAAAGCATTGACCGGAGGAGCTTCAAGCGCCAACCGTGGAGCAGTTGCAGGTAGACGCGGTCTTTGTGAAACATTGTTGGGAACGAAACTCCTTCGTGGAACGTCTCGGTATGAAGAACTAGGAGCCTGGGCCAACTGCTTTTTCAATGCGAGCAGATCATTCGCCATCTTTTGGAATGCCGGATCAGACGAAGTAGGGATCTGAAGATTTGGACTTTGATGATTCCTTTTTCAACTCGCCAGATATTATCAAATTGTCTTCTATCCGAATGGCAAGAAACTGAGCGAGAGGTAGAGTAGCTACTCGCTCTTGAAGGAGCAAGAAGCTGACTTTTGAGCTCATGGCGTTCACGAAGAAACACTTCTGATTCTCCGGTGTTGGAAGCATGGCAGTAGGGACACGGTTGATTAATGCATTGAACCGGGTGACAAAATCGCGCATAGTCTCATTGGCTTCTTTCTTCAGGTGAGTGATCCGTGATAACAACGCAAATGCATCTTCTGAAGGCTTGTATCTGTCTTCAAAAGCTTCCCGCAAGGTTGCCCAACTGGTGATAGATGCGGCCGGCAAATGCTGAAACCATTCACTGCGGGCCCTTGTAGAGTTTCCAGAAAAAGGCGAACCGACACATCTTCGTGAGTCACGTCCAAAATACTGCATGACATAATGAAAGCAGATATGTGGGAATCCGTGCTTTGATTTCCGCTCCCGTCGAATTTAGGAAAATTCTTTCTGTTTCCGTGAGGGAGCGCGTGAACTGGATGTGGCTAATGCGAGAGGACCCATAGCATTTCCCCATGGTACCGCCATTTGAAAGGCTGGAAAAAGCACACGAGCTGGGAGGGTGGTTCCACTGAGCAGCAAGGCACTACAAAGGGATGTAGATGCTCCTTGTAAAAGACTTTTTCTTCGTGGAGGTGAGACACTCCTGGATGACCGGCTAGCCGAGCTTAACGCTGAAAAACGTGCCGGTGTTACGCTGAAATTGTGCCTTTGAAGCAGATCGAAAGTAGGATCAACTTCTCCACGGGCTCTCCTGCTGCGCGTAAAAGGTTCACTCACAACAGACCTTCCAGATCTCGCATGATATTATATTATGGCGCAGATTTAAACTTTATTTTTGGGTGTACTTGCTGATTTTCTGGTTTTTTCGACAAAACCAGCAAAGATGCACTTTTCTAGATATTTAAAAACTATCCTCTTCAAAACCGATCATGTTAATGACAAATAATAGTGAGGATAAGATGGCAGGGAAGAATAGCAGGCTGATTTTCAGATCTGATCTTTACTTTTCAGAGGGTTTCAAACTTTTTAGAAAACAGTCAAAAACTCAGATCTACGGAAAAATGTTAACTTTGATAAAAACTCAGCGAACTAAAGATCTGTAACTAGGCCCGATCTATGGATCTCAGAAGAAAATTTTCAATTTCGGGCACTTTTGCAAATTTTTGGATTTTCAACAAAAGTTCAGATTTGCAAACTGGCAGCGATTTTCTTATATTTTTCTGATTTTATATTATATCACCACCATAGATCTGACAGATCTATCCGATCCCCAGCGGAGTCGCCAAAAACTGTTGGTCCGAAAATCTGTCGCGTGGACAGATCTATGGATAGACGAGCCAACAAAGCAGTGTGGCTTAGCCCTCTTTGAGACAAAGAAAGTTAAACTCGGTTTATTGCTATTTCTACTAGCAGAACCTATGCAAGTCTCATGATTCTCGCCTTCGGGGTTGGGATCTCATCCCAAAGAGAGTGTTCTGTCTGCGAAAAGAAAGGAATGAAAGAGGGAGAAGAGAAAGAACAGATCCGAAGGGAGAAAAGAAATGAATTCCAAAGTAGAAAGGTCAAGATTTATGTTTTTAGTTTGGTAGTAAACAGAGCCAAACCTACTTGCATAAATAAACAAAGCAATACTGATAAACAAATGACGGAAAAGTAGATATGAATCCAACAGATTAAACACATACAGATCTAACGTAAGAAAGATCTAATGTATAACACAGCTATTGAGCACAAAGTCTGAATAATTGTATTATCGTTTTTCTCACACAAGAAAGCTCAAAGTCTTTCTCTCCTCACTTCTATTTCTATCTAAAAAATGTTCACCCCGAATACAACAAGTATTCTCATATTTATAGAAGATGAGGGAGAGAGAAGGCAAAATGGAGCCAACCACTTATTTACAAAGATATTTACAAAATATCTAAAAGTCATGTTGACTTTGACAACTTGGTGGATGACATCATCCCATGATGCAACATGGATGATGTCATCATTTGTGCCAACACATTTTAGACATTTCGAAAAGAAAGTCGGAGAATAGAGAGAAGAAGAAGAAGAAGAAGAAGAAGAAGAAGAAGAAGCTACTCATCATCATCATCCTGCGGCCGAAAAGGGGTTGCCTGTTTCTGATGCTGCTCAGGTGATGATATGTGGAACTGAGCGCGGTATTCCAAAAACTTGCTGATCATCGCCCAAATTGATCCTGTGATGGATCCTTGTGCCGCTTCACCGATTGCTTCGCAAGTCTCCCGCTCGCCTATGAGCTTTTCCGGAGTTTGGAATAATCTTTCTCCGCCTCGATAAGGAACCCGATGAAGTCCCTACAGGCCAGTAGGTTGTTGATAGATTCAGTGTCGAATGTGACCTCTGGCCCCGTCCCGAGAAGCTATCTCCTCAAGATCCGGATAGTGTCATCACCGATCTCAAGGTAAGGGAAGGAGTGAGCAACCCTGGAGTCATGGCGAGGACAATTTTCTCCATTTGATGCATCGCATCCAGGGCCTCTTCCTTTACCTTGTCTATCTTTTCTAAAACAAATTCCAGCTGATCTATCCGATAGTCCAGAGTGGACATAGTTTTGTTGAGGGCCCTTCGATGACCGAAGACTCCGAACTTGACTGCATCTTCTTCAACAACAACGAACATTTGTTGGAAGGTCTCGTGGCTGGAGTCTAGCATGTTCTAACTCTTCTGATATCGACCTGCTAATGCTTGGAGTTCCTTATTCGCCTTCTCGATGTTTAGGTATAAACTGATATACTCGGCGATTACTCTTTCACTATCCTTGAGGATCTGGCTCCTCCAAGCAGAAACAGCCATACCCTGCTCGCCGATCTTTGAATACTCATTGATCTTCTCCTGACTGAGCAGCTCAGGAGTCTCGGCGGCAGTTGTGGGAGGTGCACTTCCCATCTTCTGTAAGGCTTGAAGCAGGTATTTGTTCTGCTCCTTCAGTAGCCTTTTCTCCTCTTTGTTTCCCAAGCTTTTGCAGAGTGCATCAATCATGAAAGAGCTCCCCCGGAGACTTTCGAGGATGTCCCCATTGTGACTTGGGTCACGGTGAAATCTGTCGGAGACAGATCTTCTTTCTCTTTGAGGGGGTTGGGGTACGCTATTTCCATGACTCTCTCACCTGCAGCACTCTTCGAGAAGCGTGTAACCGGCTTGTGCTTCTTTGCTCCTTTAGCTGGAATGACCGAAAAGTCCATCGGAGCGATGGGGACTTTCCTCTTTTGTTGGCTCAGCTGCTGAGAGATCCAAGCTGGTCCTATAGAAGAAGGACCAGAGACAGAGGGGGAGGCAGTAACGGTAGAAGAGGGGAAAAACGTGGAGACACGCGCGGCGGCATGATGGAAAGAATAGCCAAGAAATGTCCACGGAGGAAGGGAAACCGCAATCGCAGTAAGACATAGGAAGGGAAGGGAGCTCAGAGATGAGGGAAGAAATAGAGGAAGACAAATCAGCGAGGGAGGAGAAGATAGATGAAGAAGCAGGGGAAAGGGTAGAAGAAGGGGCAGAGGACACGACCAAAGGGGTGGTCGCTTGAGTCACTCGAGGAGGGGAAGGAAGAGAAGAAGAAGGGATAGAAGGGACCTCTAAAGTCTGTAGCGACGCCAACATCCTGGGTGGATGGGCGTATAGGACTATCCTCTGTCAATTCCTCATCAAGAGTTATGACTTGTCTCAGCTCGAGGGAAGAGGACTTTCTGTGGGCTTCCCCGAATGGTGCTAGGTTCACCTTCTCGCACCTTTGCCTTTCACCGCTTCTTTGACCTGGAGGTGCGTTGCCCAAAGGGGAAGTTGTGAAATCTACCCCGAGGTAGATTAGTCCGCTCATGCGGCACCAATGCTCGTTTCTCCGCATAGTCTCTCGACCCTCTCCTCAATTGTTTGAGGAGCCTTGTTCTCGCCAATGGCCGGGAAGGGCCAATTGTCCCCATCATCGTGTCATTATACACCTTATCTACTTCATCTTCCGTAGTCCGAAGCCTTCTGGGGACAATGGCCACTCCGTATTGGATGATTTCCGCCAATGCTAAGCGAGAGTGATCCTTTCTTCGAGTTCCGCCTCATGGAGAACGTCAATGTAAATATCCTCAATTTGAGGGACATGGATCGGATCGAAGCTTCGCTTTTGGCAGCAGCCTTCTGGGTCGAAGGTAGGCCTGGCCGGGAAGTCATGCTTCAAGTTGAGTAGCTCCACTCGCGAACATTTCCTTCGCCTTATGGTGGGTGGAGCATGTGTATCGCCCACTTTGAGGGGGAAAGGAGTTCCACCCTTCTTTCTTTTCGAGGCACTTCTCATGGTATGTGACCACCGCCTTGACAGTTCTAGTAGAATCGCCTTAGGCCCAAGATACCTTGGTAGCCCGGTTGGCTCTCCCAAAAAGTGGCAGCCCTCAGATAGGTGAACGTGGGAAATTGGGTGAACAGGCCCCCATTTCTCTCGTGGATCGCCACTATGTTTTTGGTCGTCCGGCTATGAGTCATGTTGGCCTCGTGAGGCAGATGACATGAGAAGAATGCATCGTTAACTTTTGTGAAATGTTGGATGCTATTCTCCAGCCTCAGCCTCCGGTAGTAATCAAATATCTTGCCTCGAGGCCATACTCCACTTCGGTTCAGCCCCGGATAATCCTCGCCGATGCAGCAACAGACTACATAGGAGTTCATATGGAACACTCCTGTTGTGGCGAAATGTCAGAGCTAGCCGCCGATATGGTGTCGCTTATTATTTCCCCAAAGAAAAGCGCCGATCGGGCAAATTCTTATTCATTGTCTCCTGTGTACCGCAAAGATCCACTTATGGAAATAGTGGGCATCCAAAGCCCAAGACTCGTCAGAAAGTGATAGATCACCGAGTTCCTCTCGAGAAATCACTTGGTGGATAGTCCGAGGCCACCGGTCACCACCTTCTTGTTCTTTAGGTAGACCTCATTCATCAACTGCATGCACTGGTCTTCGTTGTCTTCCCAGGCCTTGATGCATTCTCGTTGGCTAATGTACCACGTAGTTCCGGTGGTGAGGGATGCCAAGCATTAACTCAAAGTGACGGGCAGTGAGGTTTATGACTGCCTCGCCCTTACTATTTTCGACACATCTTGTGTCTTTGTTGTAACATTGCGCAATCACCATCATGAATTCGTTGTTGACAGCGCTAACGGGGATTCCTCCGGCGAAGTGCAGGGCACTGCCTATTAACTTGTCCATCCATGGACTCTCAGAACTTTTCGAGTCCTAACCCGTAACTCATCCATGTCAATGTGACCCAACCCGTCGAGTCTCGACATCCATACCGCACTCACCTCGTGATTCGGCATCCCGACCCTCTGATATTTGTATTTCATCTCTTCTTCTGTCAGCTTAGACTTTCCTCTTGGTTTGGTGGGTTTCTTGCTTGACGTAGACATGTGTTCTTTCGAACTCGCCTGCTGATCTCGCATGAAGAAGAAGTGAGACCCAATCCAAAAAGGTTGAATTAGTCATTTGATCTTCCATTGGAAAGCTAAAGTAAGAAAGAGTTAGAGATTTTAAGGCTGGGCGCAGGCGCATGAAAATGCAATCAAAGCCAAATAGATAAGGCGCACAGAAAAGGAATGTTGCAGAGGTTATACTGGCGCCAAAGGCGCATGGCGCATGGATGAAGCAGGTTGCATTTTATAGCAGGGCGCATGGAAAGAGTATGTTACATGAAGGTTCGGTGCGCCCTTTGGCGCATGGATGGATTATGTAACATTAACAAATGGTGCGCCAAAGGCTTTGGCGCGGCGCATGAAGGGTTTACACAACATCATGTTACTGCAATGGAGGGTGCGCCCGCGCCTTGATAGCTTTATACTTGCGCGAATAAGGCTTGTGTTACATGAAAGCTGGGTGCGCTCCTTGGCGCATGGAAACGGGATGTAACATGGATAAAAGGCGCGGGATTTACACTTGTAGCATGCAAAAAGGGCGCGCTTTGAAGGCGCATGAGTTCTAGATGTAGCAGGACAAAAGGCTGCGCCATTGGCGCGGGTTTTAATCATGTAACATGGCGGGTAGATGCGCCAAAGGGGCGCAACTATTTTAAGTGTGACAAGACGCGCCAGTGCGCCATAGAACTAAACTCATTGCTCAAACCTTTTCATTCTTTCCTCCATTTCAAAGGTTGCTTGGACATATAAGGTTTCATAAAAAGATTTTCAGACCAAGCCTTTTCAAAACAACACTCTTTACCAGCAGATCTGGAAAGAGGGAGGGAAGGGAGGAGGAAAAGAAGAAAAGAAGACAGACAAAGACGGGGGAAACTAGCTCAAACATATCTCATTTTAACACTGGCTAGCAAACCACAAATGCAGACCAAGAACACAGACCAAGAACACTCAAAGAACCGAAAGCACAAAAACGGAGAAGAGGGAGAACCTCTCACCTTAGATATATAGCAAAAATTTGGAGAGCGGGTCCACAGGGTGATGAAAACGACGGAGCAGAGGCTGACAAGTCCAGAATGATCACGTGCTTTGCAAAAGAATGAAAATGACATTGGGCGCGCACGTATATTTATAGAAAAACTGGTCATCAATGCGCCAACCACTTTTGAAATGGCGCATGAAAGAAACATTGCGATTGGGGGAAAGCGTGCGCCTTTTCAGACGAAAGTATTTGACAACAGAAGTGAGCGCTTTGCGCGCACCAAAACTTTTGTCACATGAATGAGATTATGTGCGCCTTTCGCGCACCGAAAAGTGGAGCAACAAAAGCAATGTCAACAATAAGGCGATGCGCGCTTCGCGCACGCAAAATAGACTCAACATCCTTTCGCGCACCGAAAGATGTGTTAACATGGAAAACCATGCGCCAAAGGCTTTTAAGGGGGCGCATCAAAACTAGTGTTACAAGGAAAATCCATGCGCCACCAAAAAGGCTCAAAAAGACTAAGTTCAAAACTAGATTTCCTGAAGGGATTTTGGGTATGATAACACTATGAAGTTAACAAAGGGTTTTCAGCCAAGGTGGATATAGGCGATGTTGGTAGAAAGGGCGATTAGTAAATAAGGGCAGAAATTGGGGTAGAGGTGGGATAAAACTGATATCGATCGATTGTGTATGACCGATATCAGTTATGTGAAATACCGGTTCCTTAGGGCACAATAAAACTGATATCGGTTATAGGTCAAAAACCTATAAAAAGAAAAATACGGCCTGTCATTGTCACATTGTCAATTTGAAAACCAATTTGAGTTGTCTGAGGTGGAGTGTTGAGATTGGAGCATTTTTCGGTTGAGGTGGCGCTATTTGAGTGGAGGAGTGAGTGGTTAGTGGGCCCGAGTGAGGAGGAGGCAGCAGTTGATTGGTGGAGGACCCAGCAGAGGAGAGTTAGAGCCATGGCACAGCCAGGAGGAGCAGGAGGTGCTGGACCAGCTGGACCACCACCACCCATCCCACCACGACGACGTGTCGTCGTACCGGTAGGTTCGAAACCCTTCATTGTGTGAATTTGATTGTATTATGCGTTGTATTTGGGTTTTGGGTAGGAATGTAAGGTTTTTAGAAAATAATTAATAAATGGAAATTATTTGAAAAAAGGAGAGGGTAGATAGGTGAAATAGGCCAAGGCGGCAGGGTGGGTAGGTTTTTAGGGTGTTTGGGTGGGTATATAGGGAGAAATAGGAAAAAAATTGAATGGGGTAGCCGCGTCGGGTTCGGCTCGGGTATTTTCCAGTGACCGATGCCGGTCACTAAGCGACCGGCATCGGTCACAAAGTTCTGGGGTAGGTCGGGTTTGTGGGTGACCGGTGTCGGTCTAACGTTGACCGGCGTCGGTGGAAAGGGGACCGGGATCGGTTATGGGTGACCGGTACCGGTCCCTAGGCAGGATTTGCTATTTTGTTGCGTGGTTTTGTGGTGGTTTTGGGTGTTAAGTGCTTGTTGGGGTTGGCGTGTTGGGTTGTTTGTTGTTGTTTATGATTGGGTTTTGTGTGTTGGGTGTGAAGATGGAGGGGGATATTGGAGAATATAGGTGGGTAGAGGTGTGTGTTAGAGAGTCGGGGTGTGGTCGGGGGGGAAAAAGGGGGTATAGAGGGTATAAGTAGATGTTGTGATAAAGAGTAGGGCTAATGTAGTGAGTTGGTTTTGTAGGCACGTCAGCAGCTGACGATGCGGGACAGGATGCCCCCACTGTTGAGATGGATGCGGCCACACGTGTCGGTAGCGCAGTGGGGCATTATGCGCGAGGTGGGACTCGGCGAGTCCAAAGTCTGACAGCGATCGATAGGGATCACGGATTTGATGGTCGCCCTCATCGATAGATGGGATCCGGCGACCAATGTGTTCCATCTCCCAACTGGAGAGATGACCATTACATTAGAGGATGTGTATCGCATCCTTAGATTACCGATTGATGGAGAGGCAGTCTTCCAGGTGGACGCAGAGACAGCCATGGATAGCATCTTACATGTATTCGGGGATGCAGCCGCGCTATTGACGTATCACAGCGCGAGCATCACGTATGGGGATATGTACCGTGCCCACCGACATGAGACACGGCTTGCCGTGTTGATGATGATCGGGATTACATGCTTCACCCTCCCGGACTCAGAGGGAGGCCGCTTTCCATGGGCGTTGATGGGGGTGTTACACGAGATGGTCGAGGAGCATACATGTTATGCTTGGGCACCAGTATACCTGGTGCAGTTATACCGAGAGCTGTGGGGCTATCGCCGGATGAGGCGATTCGGGATTTGCTCTACGTTTTTGTTACACTGTTGGGCATATGAGCATATCATATGCATTAGACCAGTAGGGCTGCCCCAGCAGCCAGGGCCACAGGTGATCTACAGATATGGCTTTCAGAGGTGGTTGGGGGTCGTGGGCCAGCCACGAGCCGTTCTCGCCGGATGAGATGTGGCATATTACCGGCATGTATTAGAGGGCTTGACAGTGTTAGATATTGTATGGAGACCTTATAGAGGTCATCACCCCCGCGGAGGAGCCCGAGCACAGTTGCAGTGGATCCAGTATACATTCTGGATAGCAGGATGGAGGCCAGGGGAGCATGAGCGGATTCCCCTAGAGAGGGTACGCCGGCAGATGGGGCTACGACAGGATGAGCCACCTCCCTTCCCTCAGTACCGGAGGGATGATGTAGAGGCTCCACTTTGCACATGCCACTGGCTGTGGACCCACATTATGGGCAACAGAGAAGCGAGCGAGGCGATACGGATGGGCAGCCTTGCGTGCAGGATCATTTTTAGTATGGTGGGCAGGAGAGAGAGCCGCGAGGAGAGCACAGCCCGCACAACTAGACTTGGCGGCTGTTAGAGCAGAGAGGACCAACTCAGGGGCGAGTACAGTTATTATTACGAGGGCAGCTTGCTGCTGCCACGTGCACATATAGGTGTCTTACGAGGCATCTAGCCCGAGCTCGAGAACAGTACAGCACGAGCTTAGGCACCACCATGCACCACCAACCAAGCTTGGCATAGCCACAGTGCACTGAAGTACCACCATAGCCACAGCACCACCTAGCGGCACAAAGCCACGAGCACAAGGGGCACTTGGTGTTAGGAGTCGAGACCGGCCCAGCAGCTATGGTGGCACGGGACCGTTATATGGAGGCGAGAGCAGAGGCTCGGTATTATCAGGATGTTCTTGATGGTACCGGGGTTGACTATCAGCCATATGCGGCACATAGAGCGGAGACCTCACGTAGCCAGAGATCCCAGTGGTGCGACCCACGGTGGTGGGTTTATTACGAGGAGGAGACGAGGCAAAGCACGAGGACCCGCAGGGAGACAGGCAGAGGGCGGTGGGGAGAGCTGAGGGATCTTGGGTCAGAGAGAGATGTTTTGTTTATAGATGGATATTAGATAGAGGCACCGGTCTGTGAACCGGCTATGTATAGAGAGGCCTGCGTGCCCACATATGATTCTTTCATTTATTTATTCATTTATTGTATATACCGGCCTGCGAGCCGAGTTCGAGGTTATGCAGTTGATACCTGAAGCCTATGAGCGAGTATATTTTTGTTATGAGAGACCGGCCTACGAGCCGAGTCGATATTTTGATAGTTGTTGCGGCCTGCGTGCCGGCTTTGTATTATTATGAGCTCACAGAGGCCCCTTTGTAGGGCACATTGTATATTTGAAACTGTTGATGTATAGATATGATGATTTTGACCCACATGCTGTGTTTAAAATGTGTTAAGTGTTTTGTCGATGGTTTGTGATATTTAATGTATGATGAGTTTGATCCACATGGTTTATATATTGATGGTGTTGATGTCTTTTGTTGATGGATTTTGAAATGGAATGTATGTATATATAGATGATGAGTTTAATTGACATGTTGTGTTTATGAAATGTTGTATGTGTTTTGTCGCTGGTTTGTGAAATTTAATGTATGATGAGTTTGATCCACATGGTTTATATATTGATGGTGTTGATGTCTTTTGTTGATGGGATATGGATTTAATGAAAAAATTATAGATAATGGTGTTGTTTATGCAGGAAAAAGGGACGGGTGCCACAAAAATTTGCAAAAACGAAGAAACAGCTTAGGTTAAAGCAAAAAGGGGACACCTGACCGATATCGGTTATGTAACCGATGTCGGTAGCTGTATGACCGATATCGGTTATGCAAGAATTATTTTCCTAAAAATAGAACTGCTGGGTTGGCAACTTAAGTTCTTATTTTTAGCATTCTTATTTTTAGAGTCATGCAACAAGTTAAATATGTGAATGCGACGCGGTTTGACGACTGCTACAGGTAATTGCATGAAAGATTTTGAGTGAGAAGGAGGAAAGAGACAGGTGAAGTGAGCGTGGGCTGAGATTCAGAAGGTAGAAAGACAAGTTATATTTGAAGAGGGTGGTGAACATGGCTGAATGAGGAGAAGCATCCAGCAGGCAGGGACGAGGGGGAAGACATGTTCCGCCCCAAGCTGCTGCATCCCGAGAGGTAAACTGTTTGGTTGTAATCTGATTCTTGCATGTTTTGTGAATAGGATGAGAGAAGTGTAAGTGGGTAAAGATGAGAAAGAAAAGGTAATAGACAAGGGTTGGGGATGGGGTGAGTGCTATGGGGTAGGTAAACAGGGTGGTCACGTAGGTTTTTAGGTAAAAATAGGAGTAAACGGGCAAAATAATTATCGTAGGTGTATGTTTTAAGCAGGGTAGGTATATTTTTGACAGTGACCGGTATCGTTTATAAATAACCGGTATCGGTCAGCAAACCGGTATCGGTTATTCATAACCGATATCGGTCACTGTAAGGGTTTCTAAATTTTGAGAAAAAACCCGTAGAGATTTGTTCTTTTGAATAATTATGTGTCGTTTTGATGTATGCAGGCAGAAGCAGGGTTAAGGATGAATGATACTATGCCAGCGTTGTTGTCACAAATCTGAGTAGATGTAACACCAGCTGAATGGGCATTGATAAATCATTTGGGGTTAAGTGGAATCTACTATTATTCAAGAATCACGTGTAACCATGCTATGTTGCTAGGCGTTGATTGAGAGATGAAATCGAGAGAAAAGAATACCTTCTATCTACCAACAGGGGAGATGACAGTGACTTTGGAAGATGTGTTCCGTATTTTGAGACTCCCAATGATAGGAAAAATAGTGTATCAGGCGTTGCCTAGCGCGGGGCGGGCAGCGATAACAGCAGTATTTGGTTCAGCTGCACGAGATTTGACACAACGAGGTTTATCATTTACGTATGGTACAATGTATGCAACACACCCTGAGGAGACGAGGTTGGCCGTGTTATTAATGATAGCGGTGGGGTATTATGCATTACCGAGGGTGGAAGGTGGAAGATTTCCCAAAGCATTGATGAGTGTTATTTGGGAAATGATAGAAATGAGCGTGACTTTCACATGGGCACCCGCATATCTGGTAGAGTTATATAGGGGTTTATGGGCCTGCAAGTGAAAACACGAGGATGACACTTTGGATTGTTCGTACTTATTACATTGTTGGGCGTATGAGCATATTGTTTGTGTGTCGTCAATAGGCCGACCCATTGAGTCGGGAGAGTCGGGAGTGCAAAGGTTGGGATTGAGACGATGGGTCGAGCGAACAACAAGCAAGATCCCAAGTCGTGATAGATGATATCGAGTATTATAGATAGGTATGGGAGATGGTGATGATTGCGGATATTTTTTGGAGGCCTTACGGGAACTATATGGTGACGGAGCACATAGCTGAGGAGTTGAGGGGTGTAGAGCGATTGAGATGGATCGCAGGGCACGGGCGGGTGAGTACGAGAGAATTCCTCTAGATCACGTGTGGCGACAATTTGGGTTCGTTCAGGATATACCGATGACATATAGACCATACATGAGGATTGATGCCGAGGCAGCATTCTCACCTCCCCGGCCTACACCTCCAAAAGGGCCAGAAGAGATAGCAGCCGATCGTAGGGTAATGGATGCGGGAGCAGCGAGAGGCCTATAGAGTATGGTGGGTAGCAGAGTGTGAGGTGCACGTGAGCACCGGACATAGCTGTGATTACAGCGGAGAGATATAAATCTGCATGAGTTGGCTCACCATCTTCAAACACGAGTGAATGAGACAATGAGATTGTTAGAGGTTTCTCGATTATGAGTGGAGAGCTGGAGGCAAGAATTCCTCCACGCGAGAGAGGCGTATTCGTATGTTATAGGAGATGTTGGCGGATCAATGGGAGGAACTAATGGCAGTGGCACCTTTGAGGATGGAGAGCCTAAGCCGAGGAGCAAGCGATCACGATCACCACACGATTCGGGAGGAGGTGCAAGGGTCTAAGTGAATTTCATAGGAATATAAGAATAAATAAGGATGCCGACACTGCGAGTTGATGATAGAGAAGATGCATTTGTTTAACATCTAAAATAAAACTAAAGATGTATGTGGTTTTGAGTGATGATAATAATAAGAATGGTTGTGTTTTGAATGTTGTTTTTGTTTTGTTTGAAAAAGGATAAAGATGAATGTTGGCAAATAGAAATACACAAAAAATATTTATATTTACAACACATGATAGGGTATGGTAGGGGATGGTCGAGCTAACCTTGGGAGACTCCATGTCTCCTAAGTGCTGCCTAGATAGCCCATTGCACAAAGCAAGGAGGGGCCTCAGACCGATGTAGTTCTCCCTTAGGATCAGGGAGAGGTGAATTCAGGTAATTTGGTTATGGTTAGGCAATGTGTTGGTTGGTAAAAAAACATTTGATGTTGGTAGGGTAATGTTGTTGGTGTTGGTAGGGTAATGTTGTTGGTGTAGGTATAGGTGAAGCAAAAGTTAGCATACCCAAGTAGTAGGGAATCGTGTCCTGATTAAGGTCAACACACAATCCTAGAGTCAAGCAAAAAGAGGCCAGAGTGTCCCGTAGTTGAGAAGAGCTAAACAAACCACATATTAATGTAGGATGAGCTTGAATCCCTAGGTACCTTGCATAGGCGAGAAGTCGATAGGTGAAAAGAGTGGTATAATCACAATATATCGGATATACGTCACGTCCCTTGAGTTTTGTTTCTTTGAAAAATAGTGAGGTGAGGTGGTTGATGTGGCGAGGAGTACGAGAGAACTTATTATAAGATGATTATTCTGACATAAGAGAACCAAACCTAAATAGACAAGTCCATGACTCAAAAGTGTTTTGAAATATTGCTTTTATTTTTATTTTATTTTTCTGGATATAGACTGATCGATGTGGGAAGTCTACATGGGATATGTATTTTGTTGTTCTTGAGGTCTTCACGAAGCTGATCAATGCGAGAAGCTTCTGATAAAGGCTGGATTGTGTATATTTGTCCTTGAGGAGCGATCTATTTATAAGTAGAAGTGGTAGTTATGTATAATTTGTCCTTGGGGAGCTTGTCTATATATAATAGCAGCAATAGTTTGGCATATAGCTGTCCTTCAAGGGAGTAGTCTATTGTATAATTTAGAGGTCTAGATGTCCGTTGGGCATAAAGCATCTAGTTTTTGTAGGAAGTTTGACTCAAGAAAATCCCATAAGTGTTTAATTAAGAATGTGTTATTTTGATACTTTGAAGTCATGGACTAGACTAAAAAGGGGAGGTGACAATCAAACCATGTGAGCTTGATTTGATTTTGCGATGTAAGAAACAAAGTGTATGCGGTGGTAAATGAGCTCAAGGGACGAGCGTAAGGTAGATAAGAAGTGATATAACACTAATTTCAACAGTAGAATGGTCGAAGATGCAAGGCATTAAGGGGCTCAGGCTCAGGTTTACCATTAAGCGAAGCTAAAAATAAGTGCACGATCCATAAGTATGAGTGATAATGTAAGGCCCAATCCAATTAGGAGCAAATTTTCCATGTTTTCTATTTTCTAGTTTGGTTACATGTTGATTCTCTTTAAGGACAAGATCACCAACCTTAAAGGTACGCTCATGAAGTCACTTATCATAAGCACGCTTGATGCATTTTTGGTAGATTTGAAGGTGGTCAAGAGCCGTAAGACGACGCTCGTCAAGAAGCTCTAATTGGGCTAACCGCTCTTGGCGGAAATCATCGTTGGTGAGAATATCCTGAAGAGATATTCTGAGGGAGGGTATTTGTATTTCGAGAGGCAAGACCACCTCGGTACCATATACCAAAGAAAATGGTGTGGCATTAGTGGAGAGTACGAATGCTAGTACGATAAGCCCAAAGGGCAAAGGGAATGTGAGCATGCGATTTATTTCGAACTCATTGACAACTTTCATGAGGATTTTGGTTAGGGTTTTATTAGAAGATTCAGCTTGACCATTGGCCTGTGGATAGTAAGGTGATGAGAAACTAAGTTTGATATCAAAGTTGTCACAAAGGTCTTGTAACAACTTATTTTTGAAAGATTTACCATTATCTGTTATTAGGCGATGAGGAATACCAAAACGACAGATAATGTGATGGTTAACGAATTCGACAATTTTTTCTTTTTTAATTGAAATGAGTGGAATGGCCTCCACCCATTTTGTGTAATATTCGATTCTTTGTAATAATCCAAGCGGTGGCGTTGCGAAGAGGGCGGGTGAATCTCACCAATAAGGTCTAAACCCCATTGTGAGAAAGGCCAAAGATCTCGTGCGACCTGTAGCGGATGGCTAGGAGTATGTTGAAGATTGGCATGTTGTTGACACATAACACAACGCTTAACATATTCATAGCAGTCATTATTAAGAGTAGGCCAATAATAACCTAGGTGAAGGATTCGTTTAGCCATGGCAAGGCCACTAAAATGTCCGCCACAAATACCGTCATGGACCTGTTGGATGGTATAGGTGACCTCTGCGCCGGTTAGACATCGAAGGAGGATACCATCAAAGCCACGTTTATAAAGGAGTCCCCCCATGACGACATAACGAGAAACACGTTTAAGAAAAGCACATTTCCGGTACTAGTTAGGTCAGGTGGGAGAACAGAGGTTGTAAGGTAGTCGTGAAATTGGTGGTACCAGGTATCCTGCGAATTAGCAGACACATTATTTATCATACAAACAACCAGAAATTTGAGTAAGATGAGGCAAAAAGTTGTGGACCAAGATGAATATGTTAGAGTCAGTTGGTGAGGCAAGAATTTGTGAGGCTAAGCAAGCCATAGTATCCACAAATTTTTAGTGGAGCGGGGAATGGTTTGGATAGAATTACGAGTAAATGAGGTCAAAAGTGAATCCACGTAATGTTTGTACTTTTGAAGTTCCTCATTCTTACATTGGTAGATGCCCATAACTTGATTGAATACTAATTGAGAGTCGCCAAAAATATTAATAGATTTGACACCTAAGTGTAACGTAACCTGGAGACCCAAAACAAGGGCCTCGTATTCCAGCTGTATTATTAGTGCAGGGGAAATCGAGCCGGAATGAAAGAGGCATAGGATCAGCATCAAGAGGAATGAGAACAACACCGGCCCCTCCACCACGCTGGCATTTGGATCCATCGAAGAAGAGGGTCATTGGATACGACTCTTCCCTAAGTGAAAGAGTGGCGATGAGTTCATCGGGGAAATTAAAATTGGTAAATTGTTCCCCAGGTAAAGGGGCCTCCGCAAGTTGGTCCGTAATAGTTTGTCCTTTGATTGACTTCTATTGTACAAACTCAAGGTTGAGGTCAGCGAGGAGCATAAGCCATCGGGGAAATGCATTGGTTTAGATGTGGTTTGGCATACATATAATGAATGGGGTCCATGTTGGTGATGACAAAAGTTTTGTGATTCAGGAGGTAATGTCGGAGTTTGGTGGCTACGAATGATAGGGCTAGGCACAATTTTTCTACATGTGTATACCTAGTCTCGTAATCCATGAGAGTACGACTTATATAATAAATGGCTTGTTCTCGACGTGCCGAGTCCCGATGTGCGAGCATGGCTCCTATAGCATGGTCAGTGGCAGAAAGGTAAAGGTAGAAAGGGCGATCATCCTGAGGTGGAATAAGCATGGGTGGCTGCAAGAGATAGGCTTTGAGAGCTTCAAAGGCTTGGTGACACTCTTCACTCCATTGAAAGGCAATGTCCTTTTTAAGAAGGTGATGGAAAGGTTGACATCGATCAGAGTTGGGAGATGAAACGTCGGATGGATTGAAGTTTACCCTGCAAACTATGCAATTGTTTGAGGTTTTTGGGTGGGGGCATTTCTAGGATAGCTTTGACTTTAGATGGATCGACCTCAATGCCACGCAAAGAGACGATAAAGCCAAGAAGTTTTCCCGAAAGAACACCAAAGACACATTTCTTTGGTTGAAGCCGGACTGAATATTGCAACAGGTGATCGAAAATAATGGTTAAAACATCGAGATGTTCACTGCGATGTTTATATTTGCCAAGAAGATCATCGACATAATCCTCAAGGATAGTGTGCATAATGTCATGAAAAATGTAAGTCATAGCCCGCTGATAGGTGGCACCAGCATTCTTAAGGCCAAATGGCATGACATGATAACAGAAGGTTCCCCAAGGAGTTATGAAGGTAGTTTTATGTTGATCGGCCGGGGCTACCAAAATTTGATTGTATCCCAGAAAAACCATCCATGAGAGAAAGCATTTCATGGCCCGCAGTGAGATCAACAAGTTGATCAATACTTGGGAGAAATCATCCTTGGGGCAAGCGAGGTTAAGGTCTCAGAAATCCGTGCATATCCGAAGTCCCCCCATCGCTTTAGTGACAGGTACGATGTTAGAAATCCATTGAGGATAGTCAATAGGCAAGATGAAGGAAACAGAAAGAAGTCGTTGAAGCTCTTCTTTGACCAAGAGGGCAATGCGTGGATGCATTTTTCTAGTTTTTGTTTGACTGGTTTGGAATCGAGGTTTAGGGTGATGTTATGGACAGCAATGAATGAGGATCAATTCTGGCATGTCGGCGTAGAGGACAAGCAAAAGCTTGGTTGCGGTAGTATGGAGAAAGGTAGTAAAGGCGGCTTGTTACGATGTGTTAAGGGATTGTCCGATCTTCACAACGTGAGATCCTCCTCGTGTGGATGTTGATTTCTATAGTCGACTCATTCAACATGGTTTGAGTTTGAGATGGTAAAGCGCGTTGAATATAGGAAAAATCCGCACCAAGGTAAGTGAGGATGGAATCGTCATCTGGCACTCAACAACATTAATCGAAGGTGAATCCTCTTGATCATGTCTAGATCGAGAAGGGGAAGAGAAGATGGGTCCTCATTATCGCGTTGATAAGTGAGAGGACCTATGAAGATAGCATTTATGAAAAAAAAGTTAGGAGGGATAGATTCAGGGTCTATCGACTCTGTGGGTGATGATGGCAAAATGGGTGATGATGGTTTGGTAGGGGTGACGTCATCATCCTCCAGGATACAATTGACACATGAGGTTTCTCCGGTGTAAGTGTTTCAGGAAAACCGAGACCACTACGATCATTGTGTTTGCGTGTAGTCACGGGAATGAGTGTATGTCGGCCTTGTTCATAAAGACCAAAACCAAAGCCTTTCCAAGCACAGTGAGTCAAGAAGGTGAGGGCGAAACGACGATTTGTCAAGTATTGAAAATTGGATTGGAAGGGAACCACACCAAGAGGAGGTTTAGGGGTAACGGAGGATGCGTCAACACCCCATACGTTAGGTTGGTGTGCTGATAGGGTGGTCGTAAGAGATTACCTCCCCCACGTGGCGGTCGTAGGTGGGATGTGCATGTAAGCTGTCCATACTCCTGCGGGGTATGGAAAGAGATAACATTATATAGGCGGTATTCCCCCAGCGTAAGGCGTTGAAAAACATCTACTAAGGGGTCGGAGGTTGGGATGTTATCTGCGGGAAAGGAAGTGATATTTGTAACGCAGTTTCATTGGTTGAAGGTGTAGGTGCGTTGGAAGTGGATGGCTAGGTTGGATGAATGGGTGTCTTGAGTGGTACAATCACATTATTAGGGCGATACAACATATTGCAAGTTTTGAAGAGGGGAGGATCAGCTTTTACGGTGTAGGACTTCCCCTCGTACTCAAATTTTATGCATCTATGTAAGGTGGAGGAACGCATCCCATAGCCCGGATCAAGGCGGCCTAACAACATATTGTATTGGAACTCTCCCTCGAGGACATAGAAGAGTTTAGGTAAAGTACGTGGTCCTACATGAATGTTAAGGATCACGGTGCCTAAGGTAGAAGTAATAGCATCATTGAATGACCCATGACATGATGGGGTTGGCACACATGCAACTAGAAGGGATATTCATTTGTTGGAAGGCTTTTGAAGAGATGATGTTTAGGCTAGCGCCCCGTCAATCATAACATGGCGTACACGAATATCCCGAGCGTAGGCTGATATGAAAAAAGAGAGGTCGGGATCTTGGCACCAAAGTCGATAATTTCGTCTTGGAGCCGGCATGGCGGCTTCTTTGTAGAGAGGCGAAGTGGTTGGGGAGATAGATTGTTTGGTGAGTGAAGCAACGTGATTGGGTGTTAGAATAGAGGTAATAGGAAAGGTTTCATTAGGTAAGACCTCTATCCCTTGAAGGATTTCAACGAGAGCTTGTCGATGAGATTCAGAAGTCTGAATGAGATCATACAGTGTCATTTTTACAGGTGATTGGTGAAGCTGTTTGATCATGGTTCGGTGGGCAATTCCATTAGAGACGGGGTAGGCGGGTCCACGAATAACCACTTTAGGTGGTGGTGCAATCGGGATGGTGGACGGAGAAAGAGATGCCGCAGGTGTGTTTTCTTTCACTTTCCCATTGTTTTTCTACCCTCGAGTAGCAACACTAATCATATTGATCTCGTGAATACGAGAGGAGGAAGACGGTAGGGATAGGTCATGGTCTTCGAGAGGTGGGGCTGTAATAATGATAGATCTTGGTGAGGCGGGGACAGGTGGTATAGGAGAGGGAATTGAAGCTAAAGGTCTCTCTCTTCGTAAGTTGTCTTTCTTAACTTTTTATCGAGAGAGAGGTTCTTGACAGAAGTATGGCTTTCAACGCTTTGCATCCCTCTACGTCATGTCCTAGTGTGCGGTGGTAAGCGCAGATTTTAGACTCATCGTAACCTATAGGTCGAGGTTTAGATGGATCATAAGGTCTAAGTGGGGGTAGGGAAATGGTCGCATTCTCTACCAACATAGCAAGGATTTTGGCGTAAGACCCTTTGAGTGGGTCAAAGTCAGAGGAAGAGGAGGCTATTGGTAGGTCGGTCGATTCTGGTGATGACGTGGTATGGTTGGTTTGTATGGGTGGTGGTTTAGCCAAGGAGTTTTGATAATGGGTTTTAACTAACCGTGGTTTCTTTAATGCAGAAGCTATGTTTAGCTGGTTGGATGATGAGGCCACAGATGATGTGGTATCAGAAAACAACCACGGAGAAATAGGAGTGACAAAAATGAATCTTTTGATGATGGAATTTGTTTAGGGTTGATAGGTGGACAGGATCCACGGGGTGATGGTGTTGCTATACCCTTGGATTTTTTATGGGTGCAGAAGGCATAGGTCGCTTTAAAGAAAACGTAGGAGGTATGATATATTGATGTAAGGTAGAGGGATGGGGTCCCAATATGGAAGGTAGGTGTGACGACGAGGGTTTTAGTTGTGATAGCGGCATAGATTGAGGAGATTGGGTCTGTCTCCTAATGGGATGGACGGCTTTATTTTTAGATAAATCAAGCCGCTTAGGTGGGTGTGTTAGACTAGGTATTGGTGAGGTCCCAAGCGTAGGGGAAGATTTGGTTAGGTTAATAGAAGTGGATGAGGTATTTGGTAGAGATGAGGGGGTGAAGATGAGGACATAGGCATTTTAAACACACGTAAACACTTGGGTATATGGTAGAAGCATCTGGATCGGTCATCTGCATTTGAGTAGAATATGGCGTACTCAAACGTTCCCATAGGACTCGTCTATCTTCTGGGGAATGATAGTCCTCACGTGTGAATAGGAACTTTTGTATGGAAGAAAGGTGGGTTGTGATTCCGGTCCCTTTGTGGGTGTGATACGGGGGTAGATGAGGCCTTTGTATCAATAGGCGTTAAGAGGTCAACCAGTTTTTGAAAAGATTTAGGTGATGAAGGACTAATAGGTAGGAGGCGTGTTTGAGAGGATCCGTCATGTTTAAAGAATGTGGTGATGTCGGTTCAAGAGGTTTCTCGTCTAAGGATGACAAAAGAAGTGGTGAGCCTTCCTCTTGTACAACAAGAATGGTAGAAGGAGGCGTTTGGGAAATAGATAAATTAGATAACATCCTCTCACGAGTCTTGCGAGGATGTGGTGTAAGAAGACTCATTTGTGAGAAGGGAACTCTAGGCGGTTAATTCCTTGATGGGTAAAGGAGCGGCAAGGATTTGATTTGTCTTGATGGCGAGGAAGGGGTTTAGTTTCTGCGTCGGTGAAGAGGCTTGATTGAGAATTTGTTCGATAGAGGTTTTGGATGGGAATCGAAAGCTGCATGGATCTCATGAACACTCTCCTCGGCTAAGATATCTTGATTTATTACTTTTAGAAGAATGATTCGGGAATGGTTTGTTGAATATTTTCAAATTTTGGTTAGCAGGGGCGTTAGGATTGTCGAGGGCTATATCCCCTACATCAACCATTTCCTGCACAATGTTTTTCAACATCTTGCAGTTTTCATGACTGTGTCCCTTCATGCGGTGGAAATTCTGAGAAGTCATTTTCTTTGTACCAAGAAGGTATGGTGCGAGTGGAATCAAACCCGGAGTGAGGTTTAACGGGATGTAAGGTAATGGCTCTGCTTTAAGCAATTTTTCCAATATCACACCATATGTTTCTCCCAAGGGAGTGTAGTTGATGGGCTCTGCTTTATACTTATAGGTGGTTTTTGGCGGGGTATTAGACGGTGGTTGGGATTTGACCATCACCGCGTGCATGGCCCCTTTTGATTTCGAAGCAGTCGATGGGTGAGGATTGGTGGTGTTAGGTTTGTTGGTGGAATCTTGGGTTCGGAAAGTGGGGTTTTTGTTGCACAACCACAATTTCTCTTCCTCTAAGGCTCGAATCTCTAGTTTTCGAGCCATAGTAAAGGCCTCGTCAAATGTACGGAAAGTTTGAATTTGGAGGGTAGGAGAGATGTTCTTAGCGCGAGCCCGCGTAAAGCGATTCGATAAGTTGATGCGAGGCAAGGAATACGTAAGTTGGTTGATAAGGCCTCGCCATCGTCAGCGAAATCTGCGATAGATTCGTCTTCAAATTGTCGGATGGCATAGAGTCGGTGATAGATACTTTCTTGGCAATGTTAATGGAGAAATGATCCAAGAAAGATTGGGCTAGCTGGTTAAAAGAGAAGATTGAGTCTTTGGGTTAAATCATTGTACCACTCAAGGCGGGTCTGATAAGGACATGGGAAAGGTGTGGAGTAGTAAAGCGTCGTCGTGAGCAATCGGATAGCGAGGCATGTCTAAATGATCGCAAGTGTTGTTGAGGTCCTCCTTACTATTAAAATGGGTAAATTTTGGTAATTCCCATTGAGGAGGATATGAATGAAGGGGGCTGAAGGGTGGATAGGCTCGACAAACTTTCTCGTATGTCAAGGCGCTACGACTTCTGAAAGCAGAAGCCTCCAGATTTTGCATTTTGTCCATCATTTGTTTAATTAAATCAGTAGTTGGATGAGATGATGGTGTGGTTGTGGTAAACGGAGGCAAATTGGGCCAAGGGCCACCGCTAGACAATGGTGGGGTTAAATGTTGATAAGGTATGGAGGACGAATGTGTTGAGGCAACCGAATAGGGATGTCCTATATAAGCTGTTGAGGTTACCGGATATGTGTGTGGAAATGAAAAGGTGGGCGGAGCTTGAGAAGGAAAGCTCGTGTGGATAGGTGGTAGAGAGCAAGTCATGAACGGAACAGTCTGCAAGAGAGACGAGGTAGGAGCAGTCGGCGGTAATGACATGTTGGGCCCAAGATTAACCAAAGGAAAGCCAATCTGTGCCGTATGAACCCCTGAAGCTGCTGAGGTAGGAGACGGGACTAAGGATGCGGAAGGCAAAGCAGAGTTATCAGGCGGAGAAGGAGCTAAATGAGCAGCTATACTGATAGGCATGCCAACAAGGAGTTGACCGTCGGGTGTACGGTCAGGGGCATGAGACAAATAGTATTGTACAGTGCTAGGATTAGCATCCAGAAATTTGGAAAATTCTTTATCTCCTACAGGAATTTTAGGAACCTCGCTGGTGTCCGTAGGATTCCCCACAGAATGTGAAGGGGGTGATTCAGGAAAAGGCACAGAGCAAGCATGTGAAACCATGGCGGTGGCTTGCTTTTGAGTGATAACAACCATGGACAGGAGTACACAGTAGGGTTTCAATCTATCAGGAACAGAAACAGACAACAAGATGTTTGAAATTGGTAGGTTCTTTGGTTTGTCGAGGAAGCGTAAAAAGCGATAACGATATCGGTGAGGATAACCGATGTAGTCGGTCAGGATGTAGCTGACGTCGGTAAGCTAACCGATGTCGGTATAATAGAACTAGTGTAAGAAGCAGTAAGAAGTTGTTGATTTGGTGTTAACAGTGATTAGTATGCCTACCAAACTGTTCTGTAGTGATCACAGAAAACAATGTATGATAGAGAAACCAGCCGAAAACAAGCAAGAATGCACAAACAAATTAACAGACTAACCCTAGGGTTAATTTTAATCAATTTGGGCTTATGCCTTTAGACGCGGAATGATGTCAATCCTAAACAAAAGACTTAGGGGAAATGTCAAGTTTGTTTTGGCTTATAAGGTTACCTCAATCGGGCGGAGGAATACCGCGGAAAAGGGGGGATGTTTTGAGCTGTTGTGTTAATTATGAAGTGATTCGGTATGTGTTGTGCAGTGAAAGTAAGATTAATTTCCTGTCAATACCGTGGAAATCACCCCCACGTGTACGACCTGTTACTTAGTCTACGTTCACTAGAATTGAAAACAACAAGCAAGAATGTAATGCACGTGTTTTAAACCCAAATCGAAAATGATATTCGATGAAGCAAATAAGATGACTTTCACTAAAGCAAAACTAGGAAAGCAAGACAAATTCTTTTACTAAATATAACAAAAACAACAAACAGCAAGTATGCTCCCTAAATGAAAGCAAGCAAGAGAAACAGAAACCCGAAATGGGTCCCACCGGGCGTGCCAAAATGTTTCACGTGGAATGTTTCGGCTCTGAGGAATAGACTTGCTTCTATCCTTTCATTCCTTTGAGAAACAGATAAGGGTTAGGGCTAGGAGGAATACCTATTGAATGTTGAGATGGTGTGCGCGTACCATAGAGAAAGATCAGATTGACTGCGAAGAACTCCTTTTTGTCTTGGAAGGACTACCTGCAAGTAAGAATACAAGACCACCAGATTTTAATTAGACAATAAATGAGGGAGCTGCCTTAGGCCCAGGAAATATAAAACTTCCTTTCGAAGGTGGTCAGTTCCCCTTTTAATATGAATTAACACAAATGATAACAAAGAAAGCTATTACAAAATCACGATTTAGGTATCTCGTTACAAAGCAATAGAAGCTAAACTATCAATAATAAAGCGTCACGTTGTTTGTTCGGTTACTAGTCGTTGATACATTCAGGTTGAGTTATAGGGATAAACCAGACTGGATCTGAGGTTGTTAGGTGACAAATAGGTGAGAAAATGGTTTTGGGGTATAAGTCACAATGGTGATGGTGGTCACTAGATAACCGACCGCGGTTAGAGAACCGACACTTTGGTAGGGGATAAACGACACCGGTAGGGTCAACAATCTAGGTGCTTCTGGGTAGAGGTTGGTTGCAGGGTGATTGTGGGATTATTAAGATTGGTGGATGGCTGAGGGGAATAATGGGAGGACAGGGAAGGCTCAGAGTGTGATAAAATGGTCTTCTGGGTAATACAAAGATGTATGGATGAAGGTTAAGTGCAGGGTGTTGGTAGGTGGTAGATCTAGGAATGAGCTTATAATTACAATCAATCCACAGGCTCAAGAAATGGTGCTTAGAATCATACAAGACACTACTTACTCGTTCCTGATGAAGATGCAGGTTCAGGACTGTGATGATGAAGACAGGGCTCAAATAGGATGATCTGACAATCCAAGATGAGCAATCTCCTCTTCTGATGCTCGGATGAGTGTCACTGGGCTCTGGTTATTCAGTTGCGATCTTGGGCTTGATGTCCTTCTCTGCAAACTTATCTATTTTCTTCACTTGTCTCTGCTCGGCCAAGAAAATCCGGATCCTTTCAATGATTTCTCCTCTTCACGATCAAATCAAAATCCGATCCTTGTTTTTGGTTGGAAGTGGTCATTTACAGGGAACCGATGGCGGTTACACAACCGACGGCGGTTGAGTAGGAACCGGTATCGGTCAGGTCAAAGCGGGCTATTTTTGGTAAAATAGCAGCTTTCCCTCCTTTTCTCCCAAGGGATTAGTTGCGGGCTTGGTCAAGTCATTATGAGGTTGGTTTTAGGTGCGGGTGAGGAGTAATTAGCCATGGGTGTGGATGTGGACCAAGTTATAGGTCTTAATTAGGTTAGTTTAGGGTTAAGACTAGGTCATGATGAGGTGGCGAAATGAGGTGGCAGGTATGATGATGTGGATTTATTAATTATAAGGTAATTAATAAATAATTGTGTAAGGTTTAGGTGATGAGGTTAGGTTGCGAAATGAGATGCGGGGCACAGGGTGTCGTAATGACACAAATTTGGTGTCTACACATGGTAACCTTCTTGATGATATTGATGGAGAAGTGATCTAAAAAGGCTTGGGCTACCTAATTAAATGAAAATATAGAGTGTCTAGGTAACCCACTATACCAATCTAACACAAGTCCAGTTAGAGACATGGGAAAGATCCTTAAGAGCAAAGCATCATCGTGGGTGATTAGGTAGCACCTGTGTTTGAACGACCATAAATGCTGTTACGGGTCTTCCTTGTTATTGAAATGGTTGAATTTAGGAATTTCCCAATGCATGGGGTATGGGCGAATAGGAATGGATGGGTGGATAGGCTCATTACAAATTTCATCATAGGTGAGGGTGTTGCGGGAGCCAGAAACCGATGCTTCCAATGTCTGCATCTTGTCCATCATTAATTTGATTAGGTTGTTGGTAGGTTGCGATGGTTGGGTGCCTCCTATAGTGTAAGAGGGTTGGTGTTGGGAATGTAACAAGGGTGGCATTCCAGTATATGGTGCTGCCATGTAGGTAGATTGAGAAGGAGGTAGTGAAATAGGGGTATGTACCCAGAATGAATAACAAATGAAATAGGAGGCTGCTGATAGTACGTATATGGAGGTGGAACGGTCATGGTGAACCTAGTGGCAATGGGGCTAACAATTTGGAAATAGAAGGGACCACATTTTGAAAAGGGTGGGGGTCACCAACACGAGAGGTGGTTGTGTAGAAATGGGTATATGAAAGACATTAGGGGTAGATGAGGTTGTGTTTTGAGTGGTTATCAAAGGTATGGTGGATGTGGCGGGTGCAATAGATGTAGCAGACACTGCAGTCATAGCGGGTATAGGACCTAGCTATGAAACGACTGGGGGTAAGGTAGATGTGGGTAGCAAGGAGCTAGATGGGGCTGACGTAGGATTAAGAGTGAGAGTCGGGGGGATAGATACAGGCATGTCATATATCAACTAACCCGAGGCATCTCGAGTGGACGAATGGGAAAGGTAAAATTATAAGGTGACAGGGTTTTGGTCAAGGAATCGTACGAACTCCTCATCTTCGGTGGCAATAGTGATAGGTTGGATAGGATCCATGGTGGGTGATAAAATGGAAGGTGGTGAAGGGCTAGGTGGGAGTGGTTGATAATTGGTGTGGAATACGAGTGCACTTGCATGTCTTTAGGTTAGCACCTTGTGAACAAGCATCGATCGAGGTTGGGTTGCTTCTTTGTAAATAACACGAAAAACATGGGATTAGGTGAAATAGGTAGTACAAAGTAGATTAGATACCGAATGTCGGTTGGAAAGTGACATAG
This sequence comes from Taxus wallichiana var. yunnanensis, assembly GCA_018340775.1. Classification (NCBI taxonomy): domain Eukaryota; kingdom Viridiplantae; phylum Streptophyta; class Pinopsida; order Cupressales; family Taxaceae; genus Taxus; species Taxus wallichiana. The sequence continues at coordinate 406,939,013 of CM031240.1, read as the reverse complement.
GCTAGCCGATGTTGGTCGTGGTAAACCAATGCTAGTTAGGGGTAACATTGCTAGTCAACGTGGGAAATGGACAGTTGGTCAAAAACAAGGTATAAGGCCAAATCGATAGGTATGCCAAAACTGATGAGATTTACTAGGTCAATGGGAATGATGATAGTGACAGAGACTCTGAATAGTCAAAGAAGGTGAATAGGTGTCCTTTTGGGTGGGTTAACCTAAATGATAATGAATCAACGCCGATTGGGTATAACCAACGGCGATCGGGGTTAATCGATGACGGTCTTTGGGTGGCACCGGTCCATTTGTGAAATTGAAATAGTGATGAAAGAAAAGTGGTTGTGAATTAAAATCTGATGTGGAATCAAACCCAGAATTCTAAGAATGATGAGAATATGGTCCAGGCACACTTAGAAGAAGCTAGAATACACCAACTATGATGAGGAGCATGTAAGGAGAAACAAGAAGAATGAAGAATGTGACCTCTCACCTCAAAATGCAAGCCAAGCAGAAACACTAAGAAAAATGTGATCCTAAGAGTGCCTTTTCTATTATGTTTGTTTAGCTTATGCTATTTAAGGACTGACTCATGAATTATAAAATAGAATTTTTGGTGAGGATGGCTTCCTATAAAGAAGGATATCTAAAAGGTGAGGTTTCAGGTATGTTATGGAAAGGGTGGGCTTTGCTCTGAAGTATGACTCAATAGAGCAGTGAATTGGGGAGTACCTGCCAATCCTTAGATCAGTGTGATCATTGACAAGTGTTCCCAGGAAAGATGTTGTTTAAGAATATGTATTTTTTTGAATTTGTGCAATTTGGCAAGACTCGAGAGAGAGAGAGATGTGCTTTCTATGATTCATTTGTCAACCATCAACTGGGAATGACTTCTAGCGTATAGTTTACCCTTAATTAATGTTAGATAATGTGATAACTCAGAATGAAATGCAATGATTTTTAAGCCCAAATCAAAATATGAAGTTCAATGACATAAATAGATGAAGAGGAAGAGGGACACTCTTTCACTAAAATGCAGAAAACAAGAAGAAATGGTTCTTTTTAAGTACACCAAAAGAAAGGTTTCTTTTAGAGAAAATATAAATAAAAAGAAGGTTACCAAGGAAGAAAATTAATGTGTATACTTTTTGGAGAAGGAAACAAACACACAAATTTTCCTAGGAATGAATAAAATGTGAGGAACCTGAATGGGTCCCTTAGGCGTGCCAAAATGTTTCACTGATTCTTAGACATTTTTTAAAAATGACAAAATAGATAGGGTAATGGGCTTAGGAGGAATACCTGTTAAAATGATGGTTGATAGGTACATTACGTGCATGTTGACTCCTTGATCCACAGCTGATCATGAGAGCTTCCTTTTGGCTAGGAGGAATTACCTGAAATGGAACACAAGACCACCAAATAAAAGTTAAACAATATGTGCAGTGAACTACCTAGCATGTGCTAGATCTGGGAAGTGTGATACTTCCTAGATGGCTGTCAATCCACTGTTTAAAATAATTTAATGCTGGTAATGAAGTAAATCCTATTGTAATTAAAATGATTTAGGTATCTCATTTAAAACACAATAAGAAAGATCTAATCTAATAGGCTAGGTTAAAATAAGATCCGAAGGTCAAGTAATTGGTTCTGGGTCTCTGCAGTGCAGCGAGAGGTCTTAGGTAGGTCACAAATGATTAAGGGTGATGTGAGAATAGGTGGGTAGGTTCTTGTTACAGGCTATATTGGTAAATATATATACCGATGCTGTTAAGGGTGACCAATGCTAGTTAGGAGAACCAATGCCGATTCTTGTGAAAAACTAAGAATGCCATGAATGAGGTTTGGATCCCCTTATGATTACACAAAGGACTAGGCTAGTTGAAATGAGGTATTAAGTTGTTTGGATGGGATTTGGAGAGTTTTTAATGGGGATATGGAGGAGTGAGTATTAAAGGAGATCAATGGGTGGCTAGGAGAATAAAGGATGAAGATACAATAATTAAAAGAATGAACCATAGGAGGAAATTGTTCTACTTACTTGAAATCTAGTTTTGGGTACCTGTGAGTGATGAATGAAGGTGTTGGTAAGAGGTTAAATGCTGTTGAGGATCACCAAACATTGGAAAGCTCCTGTAATCAGTGCATGTGCATTCCTTTTTTCCTAGTTGGATCAAATCTGTGTTGGGTGGTTGCTGGATGAATGCTAGATGTCTATGCAAGAGAAAATGCTTGATCTCCTTCCTTGCATGTATGTTCTCACGAAAACTTGTTCTCAAAAGATGTGTTATCTCTCAAGAATCACTGACCTTTTTCCAACCTCAAAAATAAGGTTTTTTGGGGATTAAAAGGTGTGACGGCGGTGGTTCGCTTAACCGGCGGTGGTTAAGGGTAACTGATGTCGGTTAGGGTGGGATTTCCTAGGTTTACTAAACTAGGCAGATCCCCTTGATTTTCTAGGATCTCGTGTCATTAACCCATGGATTAGACTGGAAGCTTCTTGTAAGTATGTGGGAATGTGGTTAGAGGAATATCGGCATTGATTTTTAAGGTAGTTATGGAAACTTAGTTAGTTATGGAAACTTACTAAGAATAGGTCTTAGGGTGAGGTGGCTTGATGAGGTGTCTAGGTGAGGTGGATGTGTGGGCATTATCTAAATTAAGATATTTAAATAATAAATATGGTGAGGATAATGAATTAATTTAATTAAATTAATATTAGTGGGGTGAATGGGGCCATGGTTAAGTGAATGTGATGAAGGTGTTTATTTTTCGAGGGACCAAAGGGGAGTGTGACCTAATTTTAGCGTCTACTGAGTGTGTCATGATATTGAGCTAAAATATGGGGTCCCAAAATTGATAGTATGGATGGACCTATAAATTTGATAGACCTATATTGTGATAAAGGATGAGGTCCCAAGCTAGATGGTGAGGTTGAGTCCTTGTTTTTGCAGTATTGATTTTATGTAAAGGAGGGTGTTTTAGGATGCATGATGAGGATAAGGTGGTGAATGTGATCATTTTTATTTCATAATGTTTTCATTAGATATAGAGTAGGAATTTTGTCAAATGAAAAGGGAGAGGATGTGTGTGTAATGGTATCCGACTATGTAATGTTTCATTCAAGCATCTGTATTCCGAGTTTTAAGGTAAGTGAATTTCTCTGGATATGATTATGTCTAGTTTAGATGAGGGAGGTGTTATTGAAAGGAATGATAACCAGATCGTACCAAGCCAAGAACACAGATGCTAATTAAACACCACGATCAATAAGATGAAATTAATTCTCGAATAACTTTACATAAACCTTTGCAAACAAATGAGAAGCAATATCATATATTATTATGGAACTCAATGCAATACATTGAGAATGGGCCTTGCTTAAATAGGCAAGGAATAACAATCTAAGAACCAGTCAAGGTCATAGATCAAGCCATAAATCAAGGAAATAACTATTCATCAAAGAACTAGTCAAGACCATAGATTTAGGAGAGAACTAGACATCAAGGATCTAGTCAATACCATAGATCAAGGAAAGAACTATACCTAACAACTAGATAATATCTCCTAATATCTAAATAAGATAAAATAAATATCCACACACATAAGTGGGTGAGGATAAATACAATAAAGGTAAATAAAGTACCTAGGTGAACATGAGCTAAGGTAAATACCTACTCTAACATTATTTCTAGACATGATTGAGGTGGATTACATGAGTTTTGTAGTTTTCTTATTAATTCAATAAGTGATTAGATGTTGAAATATTCAATTACAAAGGATTATTGAGTAACAACATCCAAAGTGGAATGTAAGGGTTGTGCAGAGGTAATGGATGACTAGACAGTGGACATGGGTGATATCGATGTGTGATAATCATCTAGAAGAGGATCTTGTGATTCTAATTTTTCAGGAGAAAGAATCGGTGATGAACGGGTCTTCTTATAGGGAATATCACATGTAATATTGTTGATGATGTGACATGAAAGATGAAGATCATCTATATAAAATGGTTCTATCAAGGGTGTTGAGTCGGGAAGATAGGTAATGCCATCATATGTGGTAATTTTATCTGAACCATGGGAAGACCTAGGGAATTCAGATGAAACGTATGTAGTTTCATATGAATTATAGGAAGGTCTAGGGGAATCGTATGTAGTTTCATCTTAATCATACAAAGATATAGGGGAATCAAATAAAATGTGTATAGCTTCATCCGAATCATAGGAAGACATTGGGGAATCACATAAAATGTGTGTAGTCTCATCTGAATCATAGGAAGACCTAGGGAGATCAGATGAGATATGTGGAGATTATGTATTGAGATGGCCTTCTTTGAGGGCTTGGATTTCTAACTTCCTAGCCATGGTGAAAGCTTCATCAAAGGTGCAAAATGTATGGATTTGAAGGGTGGATGATATGTGATGGGAACATGATTGGGTAAACAAATTGATTAATTCTGACTACAAAAGTGGGGAAGACAATTGATTGATAGTACTCTGCCATCTAGTGAAAAAGTCTCCAAGGGATTCATTTTAATATTTTTTGATGATGAAAAGGTCAGTAATGGTGATTTTGAAAGTGATATTTATAGCAAAGTGATTGAGGAATAATAGGGCTAAGCGAGTGAAAGAGAGCAATGAGTTCCGAGGGAGGGAATTGTACCAATATGATGCAAGTCTTGTGAGTGACATAGGAAAGGCTCTAAGAAGGAGATATTGATTGTGGATGATGAGGTAACATGAATGTATAAAGGATAATATGTGCTGTTGAGGATCCTCCTGGCCATGGAACATGGTAAATTCAGCAATTTCAATGTAGAGGATAGGGCTTATATGGTATTAATGGATGGATGGGTTCATTACAAACCTGATCATAAGTGAGGACTTATTTGGATCCTTTGGTAGTGGTTTATAAATTATCTAACATGTTTGAAAGATCTTATATGGACTCATTTGTAAGATTAAATGTGAAGGAATTAATGAGAGGACACGATTGATTTAACTGATGAAAATGTGAAGTAGTATAGTATTGTAATGGATGGGCTTGATGTGGAGATTGATGAGGGGTAGCTTGAGAGGATATTTTTGTGAAGTGGGTCATGATAAAGGGATGTTGGAAGATGTGGAAAAGTGTTGAGTATGTTGTTGTTAGATGAGAGGAGTTGATTGGGCTTGATTAGAGATATGTGTATAATTTTGAGATGTATGAGATATTAAGAGAGGTATTGAGGTTGAAATAGATTGATTAGATGAGGGCTAGGAAATATTAAAATTTTAATAAGATTTTAATGAAGGAAAGGATGTGAAAAAAAGCGCTGATGCAGTGCACTTGACATGGGCTGAGAAGAAATAGTTTGGAGGAAATAATGATGTGAAGGATATGCATAGGATTGTTGAATAGTGTTGTTTTATGTTTTTTGAATTGGTTAACATGTAGATAATTCATAAGTGGCATAATATTTGGTAGATAGTTATGGGGACATGCTAGAGATAAATGAGGTTGAGTAGGATGTGATAGGTTGATAAGTTTGATAAGAATTAGATCCTGCATGAGGAATATTTTTAAAATTATTAGGATAAAAGGATGTTGAAGGATGTGAGGTCAATTGTAAATATGATGTATTAAAACTATAATGATATGACAACGAGGTATTTTGATCCATGGTCATGATCTGAGAATAAAACAAGCAAATTCCTAAGAGATATGTAGATTTAACAGACAAGCCAAATAGAAGAATGTTTTAATTATCTTAAATTAATTAAGAAAAGGTGAAATGTGCAAGATGGATAACAAAGGTCCTAGGAAATGGAAATATATGGTTATTTTTAGGTATGTTTATGGGTGGTGTCCTTGATATACGAAGGTATGTGAGACAAAACTATATACTATTGTCGGTATGGGTGTGGTATTAGGGCCTACCCCCTCACTTCAAAGTCCGATGCAATAAGGGGGTGGTCTTTGAGCCAAAATATAATAATGAGACAGGAGATTATACTCGGCCAAAACACCAATTCGGCTTCTTATCTTGGTGATAAAATCCAAGTAGGTATTCACTGGTTAGCAAATCATTTGAATGCATTTTTGATTTTAAAGTGATTTAGTTGTGTGTGGGGGAAGAAATAAGTGGATGCAACAAATTTATTTCCTAATTAGACTATGTGATCAAAAAGTATGAAATGGTTCATTTTAAGACCCAAAATGAAATGTTGATTTCAATGAAGACAGATAAACAAGAATGTAAAAATAGAAAGAAAATGAAAGGTTTTAGGAATTATGAGATCACTCCTTTTTATTTTATTTTTGGATTTTAGAAAAGAATTAAGCAATCTTGATGATGCAGTAAACAAGCTCTCTTAGAAATAATGACTTGCAAATAGGATAGAAGAAACAAAAATAAAAAAGAAAGAAGCAAAAATTAGACTATGAAGCAATATACAACAAAAATAATACACACCCAATCACGAGCAATTAGCTTAATCGTAGAAGATATGCACATAAGGAATAAGAAAAAAAAATCTATTTTATTAATGAAATGAAGAAACTAAACAAGGGATAGGGTGTCCCATTAGGCGTGCCAAAATGTTTAGGATAAATCTTACCAGTCTTCAACCCATGTTTGTAAGCAAGATGATAAGACCGTCTAAACCTCGTTATGGAGGTGTTTCGTGACACCCGCGGATGTGGATTATGTGATATTGCGCTTTGTGAAAAATGTGAACAAGGATCCCTTTCCTTGCAAGGAATCTGTAAATAAAAAACAATCACACACAATGGAGTTAGTAAAATATATGGTGGATTTCTGGCAAAGGCGGTCCTTGAAGTTAATTGAATTCATCGAAAGGATGTCAATCTACGTTTAATAAATTAATCTGATAATGATAAAGTGAATTGATAACAGATGATAAAATGAAAGCAGATGATATGACCAATAGTCTAATGGTGGTTCCTGATCCAAAGGGATTTGAGGAATCATGATATGGCTCAAAGGAGTGAAGGTGTGGATGGATATGTGCTCACAAAGGCAAGCAAGATGATGATAAGACACTGCAGATGGCTCAAAGGAGCTTGATAAGATCTGTTAGATGTTTGCAAAGGTAGAATGATGGTTTGTACTTGGCTTTGGATATCAGAAAGGAAATAAGAATTGAAATCAGGTCTAAGATACATAAATCGTAAGTGGTTGGGTGAATTGCTATAAATTAAAGGAATCATGGGAAATTTTTGTAGATTTGTATTTCTGATACAAAATCAGTTAGTTTGACAAAAAAATCATTAATTAATGAAGGGATAAGAAAATGATGTTCAAATAAAGATGTTTTACCTATTTGTAGTCAGATAATCAATGTTGGAAGAAGGATATGATTACCAGAGAGATGAAGCTTGAATATTTCGATAGATGATTTGTAGAGTCGGACTCGAGATATGAGAAGGTTTTGGATGATGATTTTGGTGATGGTGAAGCTCTAAATCGATAAAAACCACCTTCGATGTTTTGACCATAACTTGAGAACCATAGCTCTGTTTTGCAAACCAAAAGATCCGTCAAAAATCTAGTTTCAAAACCTTTTTATTGGTGTAGAGAATTTCCAATGGTTGTATGTGAATAACTAGTGATTAGACCAATCTCCAGCGATTATGTGAATCACTAGCGATTGCTGTGAAAAATTACCAGTGTTCATTTTAAGAGACCTTTAGGAAATTAAAGGTGGAAAATCCATGACGAATATCCTCAGAACCAATTTCATGAAACAAATGATTTTTTTGGGATTTGTGTGCAACATTTTTACCTAATTTTCAATACATGTGACAACAAGGTTGCTGTTGTGTGACAACAATTTCTTGTCATACGACGAAACCTTGTTTTTGGGTGACTATAAGGTCACTGTCACATGAAAACAACCTTTTTCATGCAGCGGTGACCTTACGGTCACCCGAAAAAAAAGGTTTTTGTCGTATGATAGTAAATTTTTGTCACACAATAGTAACCTTGTTTTTACATGACAATATACTCATTGTCACATGACTACAAACTTAGTGTCACACGATTGCAAACTTGGTGTCATACAAATGCAAAATGTAAATCCCCTATCATGTATTTTTAGCCTCCTATTATGTATCAAAAACACCTGATTTTCATGTGTAAGAAAACCTCTTATCATGTGGCAACAACTTCTGTTCTACATCAACAACTGCCATGCAAGTTCATGATACTTGATATGCTGATACCTTAGTAATATAGTAGTAAGTTAGTAGTATACTACTTGACAAATCACCTAGGTTTATATAGGATATGTTTTCAAGGGGTTGGAAAAGATGACCCCTAAAAATTATTTATTGTAAATTTTAGGCAAACAAGAGGTGAGCTCGTTTAAAAAAATTTCCTTTTCAAATTTTCCTAAAATAGAATATTCTCAAAATTATGAATATTCACCACTAAAAAAATCCACGAAAAGTGCAATCCACAAAAATGGACGAAAACAAGACTTGAAAAAGTGTTAGAAAGGTTGATTAAGCTTAGAAATGATGCAAAATGATGTAATAAATCAAGGGAAGCCACTTACCCTACATAATTTGAGAAAAGAAGAACCAAAGCTGAGATTACTCAAGAGAGAAATGTTGTGGATGCAAGAAGACCATTGACATGGTTACGGATGTTTAAATGACGCTTGAAGAAGCTTTGGATGTTTTTGGATGATCTATGGCTTTGTGAGAGGTCTAGGGTGTAAGAAAAATAAATTCCTATCCACCTTCCATTCAATCTTAAATGGAGGCCTAGAACCTATAGTTATAGTGAAAATGGGAGAGAATCGTTGGTGATTAGGGGAATCACCAACGATTGTATCCGATTCGAGTTTGGTTGAGATATGGAGGAAAAAATTGATATTTTGATCTTAAATGGTTAGGGATTTAGGGGAATCATAGATAGATTAGTTAAATAATTTGAGTAGGAGGTTTAGAGGTGGATGAGGTAGTTATAATAAAGTGAATATAAATTATAAGGTTGACCAAATTAAACTAGTCCTAACTAGTGAAGAGTAAGAGGTGGTTAGGAATATATTTAGAAGGGTGGTAAACTAACTAGTTAAAAATAGTGAGTTAGGATGAGTGAGGTGTAGGGATAATTTAGAGTTACAACTAATGAGTGTATGTAAGTTGACATGGTGAGGTGTGAGGGTGAGGTGTGGCGAGATTAATTAATTTATTTATTTTAGGAATAGGGATGTGGTGACATAATTATTAAAATAATTAATTAAGGGGTAAAAGTGGGTGGCTTAGGTCATGGAGTGTTGTTTAAATGGTGTGATGATGAGTTTAATTAATTTGATGGAGGGTATAAGTTTATAAGCATATAACCTAAGATGAAGAATATGTTAATATGTTAATTAATGATGGATGTGGATTTATGTGAGTATGGTGATGATGTTGATGTTTAATAAATATGATAGCTATAATGTGATGGTGAAGGGTGCAGCGAGACATTGACACTAGAATTAGCGGTGCTAATTTTAGGTGTCTAAACTTAGTATTCTCAAGGACCTTAAAATGTACCCAAGTGCATATATTTTGTGTCTACATTTTCTCCCCAATTTATGATGTTGAGTAAATAATCGATAGCATAAAGTAGATATAATATGTGTACCTTATGATCATGTGAAGAAGAGTGTAGACAATAGTGTGATGAGTGGACAAGTGAAGCATGAAGTAATCGCAATGTGAAGCATGGAGACTATGAAAGGGAATTAAACACTAGGGGTGAAGTATATGCATAGTAGTGTGTTATGTTTGATGATATGATTTGCTTCTTGTTGTGTATTAGGGACATACCTACAAAATAAGATTGATAAAATAATCACATTTATGTATATGAGAAATCAAAGTAACATGTGTATGACGAAGTAAAAGTATAAAAATATGTAAAATCAAAGTGTGTACCTGATATGTAAGAGTATGAAATATAAATATTGTCCTATTTTTCTTGGAGTTACTAGATTTGAATGATGATGGTGAGGTTATTAGGTGATATCACGTCAAGATTGAGTTTATTGGGCGATCTCAAGCCAAGAGTAACTTTTTGGGCGATCTCATGCCAAAGGAGATTTTTTTGAGCAATCTCACACTAAGAGAAAAGTGTATGGGAGAGAGTTCTATATTTTCTCTCCTTCCATAATGCTTCTCGAATAAGCACCACTATAAATGGTATGTCCCTAATTTGTTTTTATTGTTATGATTTTTTCTAATTGTTCTAATTTCTAACAATTATAACTGAAATGTGACTAATGGGCTGAATTCTATAACTAAATACAAGTGCCTACTACTAGAGAACTGATCTAAAAACTACTGTGAATTGTGTCGAGTGATAAAATGACTATTTTCCCCTAGTGCACAAGTACTGGGGGGACACAAACATCCACTTGCTATTGTCCGGTATGGGTGTTAGTGTCTATTTTATGTTTTGGACCCAAGTCGATTTGTGGCCAATCTATAACTATGTTGTTGTGCTGATTTTATACTTGTGTTGATCTCTACTATAAATTTGAGTTGTTGTAGGGGTGATTTTTTCACCCAATATATGCCCCCTAGTTTGGGGTACATGTGACAACTATAGGAGAATGAGGTCCAAAAGAGAGGACCCAATATTAATATGCATATTTTATGCATGTGATTAAACCAAGCTAAGTTAATCAATAAAAAATAACACCAAGTAGTCTCAATAACAAATATAATCTAACAAAGCATCATGATAAAGCCATAAAAAGGAAAAGCTAACTAATGCATCTAATTAACATGAAATTCTAAGCCATCCTTTGATGTTTTTGATGGAATTTTAGATTGTAGGTACTCCTTTTTTTGAGCCGAATGTGACTACATACAATAAAAGGAAGCTATCTCCATGAAGAGGAAAATATCTCACCAATATGGCTTGATTGCCATGTATGGTTCTTCTTTTACTACTCTTTGCAAGTAGAGGATAAAAGGGGTTGCTTGATCAATAAGCTTTCCAAAGTTGAAATGCTCTTATCATATGCATATAGTGTAAAGGTGTAACATTGGTGTAAGATTGGAAGGAAGGTACTAGGTTGTTTATATAGCTTTCCAATTTGGGAGAAGCTTGCAACCTAGTGAATGTGGGATAAAATTAAAGTACAATTAGAAAGGGATAATTATGATTGTAAGAGATTAATTAGTGATCAACAACTCATGGGAGTTGGAGATGATTTAATTAGTCAACTAGGATTAATTAATAGACCAAGATAAGCTTAAAAAGCCATTTAGAGGTGATTTTGAAGGAGATTAACATAAATTGAAGGGTTTGAAAAGGGGGGATTTAACCAATAAGAGTTTTTATTGATTAAATAGAAGGTTAAAAGGATTAATTAACTAATAATAGTTAATTAAGTAATTAAAAGAATATTATAAATAATGAAGTATCATTAATTGAAATCTAAGATGAAGGAAGGCTAATTAATTAATGAAGTGTTGTTAAAGGACCGAAATAAGGGGAATAATAGATAATTAGATGGAAATCACCAATTATAATAAAATGATGAGAAATAGGATAATTAGTGTAATTTTAGTATTAAACTGCATAGTCAAATTTAGGTGTCTACATGTGCCCCTCTTTGATGTGGTGTAGCATAAGCGACATTATTTCAAATATAGTAGACAATCACAGATAATTAAATTTTGAAGGAGTATAAGAAAAATTAGTAGAATGGAGGATGCCCATGTTAATGGGGTGATAGAAGAGGTTGGTTGACACTAAAAAATAATAAGGAAATATCATTAAAAAAGAATAAGACAACGTAGTAACCGAGATTCAAACCTATCCTAGTAGGCCATTATTCAAATTGATCAAGTGGAAAATAATTCTGTGTTATGACCTATGGAAGAAAAAAGGGAGGGAGGGGGATAAATATGATCCCTATTTCCCAGATGTTGTGGAAGAAAAGGTTTATAACAATGGAAGTGATTTAAACTAGGCCTAGTTGGCCATTGTTGGAATCGAGAAAAAAGAGGATCTGTGTTGCAAGTGGAAGAAGCAAGGGAGGGAGAAGAATTGGAAAATGATAGGTAGAAATTTAGTTAGAATGAAAGAAAGAATATACATGGATAATGGGAAGATTGCAACATAGATAACACACCATCTAGCTCAGAGTAACTGTTTATTTGATATAAACATACAATAAAAGTGTAAAATGACATGAAAATCCATAATACTGATTTTTTTTCATTTCTAAAGGACTGAATCAAAGAAAAATACATGAAGTAATGCAGTACAAGAAAGTGACCAAGAGTACCAACAAAAGAAAGCACAAACAAACATACTCAAACAAACAACGTTCAAGAAAGTTGCACCAATGTTTTTGTTATACATCTCTAGTCCTAAATGTTTGAGTTATACAAGGGTTAAAATGATGACCTAAGAAAGGAGACATGTAGGGGGAGTAAATAGAGGAAATATAAGTCCCATTGTTATCTCCGTTTTGAGTTTACGACAAAACGATTAGATAACCTATACGAAATTTTTGAAGTTGATTTTGCATTATGGCCTCTTTTAGAGAATTTCGGGTTTTCGGGTTTTACCAACAGCTCGACATAAGTTTTGAACATGCTTTATGTCTCATGTCTTCCGAAACCCGAAACCCGCCTCATATTGTGAAAATCGGGTTTTCGGACCTCCGGTGCATCGGAACATGCCTTACCTAAAACATGTTTTACGCCTCATGCTTTCCGATACCCGAGTTCCGCTTAGTCCTTTGTATCGGGTTTTCGGAGCTATGTAACATCTAAACACTTCATGTTTTATGCCTCATGCTTTCCGATACCCGAAACCCGAATTGCACTAAGTCCCCTCGTGTCGGGTTTTCGGACCTTTCAAACATGCTGACATGGCATTCATGCCGAGTTGTCGGTGAATTGGCACGTGCCGAGCCCAAGTGTATTAATTGCTAATTTTCTTATAAATACGTGGATTTCCACGTCATTGTTACCGGAGTTATTTTTAATTCGTGGATTTTTCGCATGCTCTTCCGATTTCGAAACCCGAAAGCTCGCTTTGCCCGATTGAATCGCCTGTTTTCGATTTTCCATTTCTCCAATTGAAGGTATTTCTCTTTTCCTTCTTTGTTCTTGGTTTTTATGGATCGATTGCGCGTGGTGTCTTCCTAATTTCTTGCTGGGTTGTGAATGATTTTTATTCTTCGTCTTTCTGCGTTGTTTTGGGAAGGGTTTTAGGTTCTAGGGTTTATCTCTTTTGAGACTATCCCTTGGTGCTGTTTCTTCCAAGTTCTATTATATGCATGGAACATGAATAATAAAAAAGAAGGAGATTACATGTTTTGGAATTCAACGAAAAACCCTGTTTTTCTTCTTGGGTTTTGAAGATTGTTTTGCGAGCGTCGAGCGGAGAACCGAAGTATCAAAAGTTTGAAGCATCGAGGTTTCTCAAAGTTCCGATCTCCACAAAGTGAGCGGGTTTCTCGAGTCGAAGTCATCAACACAAGTCGGGTTTTCCCGAGTTCCGATTCGACATCATACGTGTCGGGCTTTCCCAAAGTTCCGACAGTATCAAGTGTGTCGGGTTTTTCAGAAGTTCGACATTTTCAACACATCGGACTTTCAGGATTTTCCGACATCTTCTGCTTCCAGTGTCGGACTCTTTTGTTCTTCCGGCATATTCAGCAGATCAGAATTCTGATGGTGGACAACATCTCCTGAGCTTCGAACCTTTCTCCCTTCAACGTTCTTCATGTCGGACCCTGGTCCATCTCAGGAAAAGGCCGAGAAGTCTGGCAGAATGAAATACAAGTTCAAGAAGCCGGAATCTCCATCATACATTGATTGCAACTATGATATCAGAGACACAGAACTTGGAAATATAGACATGGAAGATTTCTGGAGTAGGGTGAGGAGTTCCTCCCCAACTCCATGGATGAAAGCTATAGCTGACAGTGGCTTGCCTCTCGCAGCGGGTTTTCCCATGTCCGCCCAATGTCTAGAATTCATTTTGGCTTGTGCATCCAGTTATGACTCGGCTTCTCGTTCTGTGAGGAGTCAGGATGGTGAGGTAGTGGTCAAATTAGATGGAGGTTATTTTGATGATCTCCTCAAATTGCCTAATTTTGACGAGTATGGAGAGTTGGACATGAAGTCAGCTCAGAAAGCCTGGGACAATGATCAGGAGGACTGTATCAAGCATGTGAACAAGAAGTTCTTGATCAAGGCCAAGCCAGCTGTGTCCAGATTTCCAAGGACTATCCCCAGGAGTGATTTCATCCAAGAAATCAATGACATCATCACCCTGCTGAGTCGGGTCTTTGGTTTGCCCGAATCAAACGTATTTCAAGGATGGATGTATCAATTTATGATCATCATCAAGAAAAATCAGCAGGGGATTGACTGGGGTACTCTCATTAGCAATGAGATTGATTCCCAAATGACAACGGTCTTGTCAACTGGGAAATTTTATATGTCATCATATGTCACATACGCAGCAGCCGGGATGAGGAACTATCCCGGGCTGGATACTAAGGGAAGCAGAACGGCGAACCCGGTTTATAAATATTTCCCTCAATTGACCAAAAAGGGGTCTAAAGAACATTTCAGAAGGGTAAATGATGCCTTCTTCTATGAAAATATCTGCAGGATCAACCCAGAGCTGAGGAAGACAAGAGTCTCAGATGAGGCTTGGGCGAAGTTTCTAAATGGGGATGTATCTTCTTACAATTCAAGAAGTTTACATATCTTCGGATGGTCATGTACTCGGGGGATCCTTTTCACCTGCCCCGATATCCAGGGGATAGATTGATATTAATGGAATTGGTTAGGCAGCTGTTGGATTTTCATAAATTCCAACAAAGCAAACATAAGGCTGCGTTGTATCCTTCCGATTTCTATTGGGAGATACACTTGCTCGACGGTAGTAAAGGCCAAAAATGTTGTCCATGAACTTCAGGACAAATTAAAGAAGCATATGAAGCCTCGAGATGGTTTTGATATCCGAGGAGTGCTCAGGGCATATGGAACCCAGCATATGCACATACCAAACATAGAGGATATTTGGGTGGATCTACGTAATGAGGTTGCTATTCGCAGAAAGGATCATAGCAGATTAACTATTGCTGAGATTCAAACACTGGAGCTTGCTGATTTACCAGAGGGTACAGGTGACAATGAAAGTGTTTTGGATCTTTCCTATGATGGACTAAAGGAGGATCAATATGTTTTCCCACCTATTGATTGGTCACCAAGGTGAAAAAGCCTCTATTACGAGATAGGTCGGCTCTAATTCTTGCTCGCACTAAAGCATGGCTCTCCTCTTGGGGAATGAATTTTAAAGATGATAAGTTTTCAAAGTTGGCTGTTTTAGAGGCGGGGCCCTCCAAAAAGGAAAAGGACAGAAAGTCTTCTAAGGCGCCTATAAAGGTCAAGATTGTCAAAAAGAGGAAAGAAAGAGAAATCTCTTCAATTGTCTCTCCTGTAGAAACGGTGAATGTGCCAGAATCACCAACACCACCAGAAATAGGAGAAATTAATTTGGAAGAAGGAGGAAGCCAGCTTCTGTCTTCACCATTCATTTGATTGCTCAACCGGAGAGACCTTATCTCTTGCATTCAAGGCTTTGGAGTCTGAATCTGCACCTCCTCCCTCACAGCCACTTCTACCTCCTCATTCTCCATCTACTTCTGCAACCATGGCCAGTATTTTCTCTGGGCTCTCACCCCTCTCCGCTGGAACCCAAGTGATCACCAACACTCCCCCTCCTGCCTCTTTTTATTGGATCTACTACCACATTGGTAACTATTCCTCCTTCAATAGTAGAATCTTCTCCTCTTGAGAGTAGAATACCAGTTGCTACAACATGTGTAACTTCCTCTGATACGCCGCAATGGCTACTCGAGCAAACTCCGAGGAAGAGGAAGGTGATTGTACCCATACCAGCTTTTGATTTCAGCTCACTCAAGGCTCCTACTGCAAAGTCGGCCAAGAAGCCCAAAACAGTTTCAAGGGTTTTGGTGGATGCTTCAGGAGATAAGTTTGCAGAGATTGCCACTCCCTCAGCTGACAAAACTAGAGAGGATATAACAGCTGCTGATTATCAGGTAACTAGGGTGGCTCTAGGGAAAGTGACAGCAGAAGGGGCGCAACAAGATGCACGGGATTCCATAAACGTGTTGTGCCAAAAGTTGAAAGAAACAAAGGACAGCAGAGATGAGCTTAAGGAGAAAGTGGAGCAGTTGACAGAGGTTTTGCTTAAATTCTCAAAACCCCTTGAATCCATACCACCTTCTTCTGTTCCTGTCGGATTCGATTTCTCATCAGTACCTACAATTGAGAAGATTGCTAAACAAGGAAGGGTGGTTGATGAATGGGTCCAAAGGTTGCTCCAACAGGGGAAGGAAGTAATACAAGGCATTGTGAAAGTTCATCAATCTGTGGGAGACATTCAGAAAGATGGAGAAAAGATGGATGAGGAGATTTCTCAAGAAATTGGACAGCTTGATTTGACTTATGAAGCTCTCCAAGTGTTAAAGCAAATACCAACACATCTCTTGGTCGAAGAAGGTATTCTCCCTCATACGGATAAGCATTTCCAGCTGACCAAGGCCATCAGATTCAGGGTGAAGATTCTCAACGAAGCCTGCGCTAAGTTGAGAGAATCAAGGGATAAACTGATTGATGGGAAAAGTGATTTAGAAGAAGAGTTGCTGAAGATTTGTTCAAAGGTGTCAGTAGGAAATTCAGGTATACTATCAGCGGATGATCTCTTCAAACAATTCCAAGAGTCTGTTCAGCATGAATCAATGCTCGGATTTGATCTTGAAAAGATGGACCGGTTGGTAAAGATTGAGCATTCTTTGGAGGCCTTAAGAAAACTCAGCAAAGGATTGAAAAAGCTTCCGACGCTTTGCTTTCGCCAAATGATGTTCATGAAACCTGCGAAATTTGGAATGATCATTCCACGCACTGATGAGAACGAAATGCAAGGCATAATTGAAAGTTCCGGGAATTTGAGAGCAAACAGTCTCAGTAGGAGGAAGAAAAAGAGGAAGGAGCAAAAGATGATGATTCAGATTAAGTCCCAGCGTTTCATGTCATTTCAATCTTGAAATCGACATGTCTTTTTCATTTTTGTTTCGTCACATTTTTGAATCATGTTTTGACTTGATCTCCTGCGTGAGAATCATGCAAAACAGAACTCTAGTTAAATCGCTACTTTTTAGGATCTGCCCTATTTTATCTCTACTTCTTTTTGTTATAAATAAGGGATGCTTTTGCATTCCAAAGGGTCGAGATTTTTGGAATATTTAGGGGCTATTGGAAAGAAGAAAAACTTTGTGTTTTCATTCAATCATTTTGAAGAATAGGATTTGATATTATTTGGCAGACTTTGTGTTGTGGAATATATCTTACTTAAGACAGTGTTCTTATGTTCATGATCTTAAGCTATTCTTTGCATAGCATCTTAGTGTTTCTGATTATTTCGGACATTATATTTGTGATCTAAAACTCGTATGATTATTTCGTGCTCTGTGTTTACTCGAAAGAAAATACGTTTCTCCCATTTCCTTTCTATTGTGCTTCTTTCATTGAATAGATTTCTAATCCAGTTCATTTAAGAAAGAAATACCCTTGAATTTATGAATGTGGATTTTGGGATTTCATTCCAACCCCCAATGGTTAGATTAGTGTGAATACTGTATATATTGTTTACCGTGTTTTAGATTAGCAATAAGCAGGCAGCCTCACCTATCTTTGAGGAGGGATTTAATCCCATGTACTGTGGTTGAACCTCATATTTTGGTTTGACAAAATATCCAACCAACAGTTTTTGGCGACTCCACTGGGGACTACGGATCTATAGTATAAAGCTTATCCTCTCGGTGTTTGGCGACTCCGTATTTGCCTTATTTTTCAACAAGATCTCCTTTCAGTTCAAGCTGGCCAGGAAGATCTTCACTCGGTCCCGCCGAGCTCAAGGTGAAATTGATCCACTCTTTGAGTTACTGCAACAGCACAATTTCAGTCTTTCTCCCAACAGCATTGTCTCTAATCGAACCAGAAGTTCTTCACCTGTTCGGAGAAACCGGATCCCTGTGGAAGGGGAAGCATCTGCAACTTGTCGTGCACTACTCTTGTCTGATACTCGGATCCCTGTACGCACTCTTTTCAGAAGGATGGTGGTTCAACCTGTGCCTTGGGGTGCAGTTATTGGTCCTCTTTCTTTGACTCCTCCATTGAATGAGTTACCACGTGGATCACGTAAAAACATTCCTAAGTTCAATGGGGATGGGAAGCAGCATCCTGATGAGCACATAGCATCTTTCTTTGTTGCATGCGGTGTTCTCGGAGTAGCCCACGAAGATGTCTCCGTCGACTCTTCGTTGAAACGTTGCAGGGTGTAGCAGCCGAATGGTTTTATCACCTCCCAAATGCATGCATCCCAAACTGGGCTACCATGCGGACTAAGTTCGAAGCACGTTTCAAACCAGCCGAAGATTCCCATGCATTGTTAGCTCAGCTCACGCATATGAAGAAGGAATCGCATGAACCTATGCGGGAATTCATGGCAAAGTTCAACAAGCTGATCCGGAAGATTCCAGAAATAGCTGTACCTACTCTGGAAAACCAAAAATGCTTCTTCATCAATGCTCAACCTCCTGATATAAGCTTTTTATTAAGAAGGTCGGTTATCCCAGATTTGGCTACTGCTCAGTCAACAGCTACTGAAATAGAGGATGATCTCATCTTGGCCGGAAGGATCAAGAAAGACATACCCAAACTCAAAAATCAAGGTTCTTCTCAAGGTAACACAGATCCTATGTTTCAAAAAATGGCTAATGATTTGATTGCTTTAAAGAAGCAAATGTCCCAGCAGGTGAGCAATGTTCCGTATCGGGATATACCTAGGTGGAATTTCAATAATAACAATGGTGCACTGTCCAGAGATAGGCCACGGTTAACTCCTGCTCAACCGAGACTAGCAATTGAAGCTCCTCCCGTCAATGCAGCAGTGGAAATACTTGATGAAGAAGATGAACCAGAAGAACAAGAATCCCATGAGGCTTTCGAAGCTTCAGGATATGCTGATGAGTCTTATGATGATCAGCTGGCGACTCCAGCATTGGGTATTTGGAATACGATGAAGATGAATGTGCGCCAGATGGTCAATCATTCAGTTGTCTTCACTCGGTCCCAATCTCAGAATCCCAGAAAACCTCTCGAAAACACTAAGGAGAAGAATAAGGATCCTCCCATATCCATAGTTAAGAGGGGTACCCCTATTTCGGCGCAAACTGAAAGAGAGGTTACCAAAAAGGCAGCTGCTCCTTATTCTCCTTCTCCTAAGATCAGTGCCTCGGCACAAGCTCATGTAATTAGATCTGAGCCTACCATCATTCCTTCTTATACTGCTTTTGACATTATTGATCATGCAAAGAGAACCAAAATTCAAATGTCAGAGGCAGAATACCTTCAGTCGAATCCTGAACAGTTTGAAAAGCTGGCCAAGTTCATCAGGAGTAAAGCGGCCGTTCCATCACCTTCCAAAGGTCTCCTTCCAAATCCTGTTCAACTTCCACCACAGAATAATCTGACCTCTGCTTCTTCCTCAGGAAAGATTGAACCATTTTATTTGTCTCTACTTATAAATGGGTTTAAACTCAGCAATTGCATCATCGACTCAGGGGCCTCTGATAATGTTATGCCCGCAAAAGTGGCCCATGCCCTTGGACTTACTTTGACTAAGTCATATGGACGGTGCTATTCCATGGAAACTAAACAAGTCCCTTTGATAGGTCAAATCAAAGATGCACAGTTTGCATTTGTTGCCTTCCCTGAGAAGAGAGTGAAAATGACTATTCTGGTTGCTGACATTCCTGCAGCTTACGGTATCCTCTTGGGTAGAGGATTTTGTAAAGACGTCGGAGGAGAGATTGACATGGATTGGACCAAAGCTAAGATCCCGGTCAATGGGGTTCATCAGGTTCTTCATCCTGAACCACAGGCAAAGTATTTGGTGACCAAATCAGATGATCCAAAAGCTCAGATTCTTTTCGAAGATGCTAGCTTTGGAAATTACTTCATGACTTCAGAGATACCCATTGTAGATGTTGAAGAAGAAGATCCCAATGCTATTTGGACACTCGAATTTGATGGTAGCTGCTCAGCCTCTGGATCAGGGGCTGGTGTTGTCCTTATATCTCCTAGCTCCGAGATTTTCCCATCAGCTTACAAGTTGCAATTTGATAATACTAATAACACGGCCGAATATGAAGCCTTGTTATTAGGATTAGAATTGGCCAGACAGAAGGGAATCTGAAATCTCAAGGTTCAGGGAGATGCAGAGCTGATTGTCAATCAGGTCAGGGGTATATATCAGGTGAAAAATGATCGGTTGAAACATTACCGAAATAAAGTTTGGGATAGTATAGAATGCTTTGATGCATTTTCTATTAAGGCAGTTTTAAGAGATTATAATGACAAGGCTGATTCTTTGGCCGTATCTGCATCTCTTCTTCTTCCTCATCCTCAGTTCAAGCAAGATACATACTCTATTGAGATTGTATATCGTCCCAGTATCCCAGATAATGCAACTCATTGGCAAGTGTTCAATGATGATCGACAGGTGTTGGCTTTTCTAGAAAAGGCTGACAATTTCAGTGAGTTATATTTTGAAGGTTCAGAATCAGCCTTCCGTGAAACTATTTCAGATCCATATCAGGAGGTTGATGGAGAATATATCCAGCTGAAAGGCAACAAGATACCCAAAGGTTTGGTTTCTTTGGAGGGCTTGTTTGATAAGCATGATCGTTTTATCCAAAACAAAAGGCAAGTCGAAGGAGCTTCTTCCTCTGAAGTAGATCAAATCAATCTAGGTTCGTTTGATCAACCTCGGATGGTGAATGTTGGGAAATGTTGTTCTCCCGAAGAGAAGGTGAGATTCACTTCGCTTTTGAAGAAATACATCGATGTGATGGCTTGGTCTTATGCAGATTTGAAATCCTTCAAGCCCAAAGATGTACAACACAGTATCCCTTTGAAACCTGATGTGAAGCCGTACAGACAAAAGCAAAGGCATTACAATCCCAAGATCTCAGGAACTATCCTGGCAGAGATTCAGAAGATGTTAGATGCCAGAATTATTTTCCCAATCCATCACTCCACTTGGATTGCAAACATTGTTCCTGTCAGGAAGAAGAATGGCGAGATCCGGATTTGTGTTGACTTTCGGAACTTGAATCAGTCCTCGCTCAAGGATAACTATCCCTTGCCTATCATGGACCAGGTATTACAAACTGTTACTGGATCAGAAATGCTATCCATGCTCGACGGATTCTCAGGGTATAATCAAGTCGAGGTAACCACAGAGGATCAACACAAGACGGCCTTCACGACCCCATGGGGTACCTTTGCTTACAGAAGGATGCCTTTCGGCTTGATCAACGCCGGAGCCACTTTTCAGAGAGCTATGGACTTGGCATTCAGAGATCTAATGGGCAAGGTCATAGTTGTGTATTTGGATGACTTGACCGTTTTCTCTAAAAAACGGAGTGATCATTATGGTCATTTAGAACAAGTACTTTTGAGATGCAGGCGTCATGGGATTTCATTGAATCCCAAGAAGTCCATGTTCGGGGTGACCGAAGGAAAGCTGCTGGGTCATATTGTGACTAAAGAAGGAACTAAAATTGACCCAGAGAGGGTAAAGGCCATTCAGAGTCTTACCTTACCCACAAGTAAAACCGGAGTTCATTCTTTCTTCGGAAAAGTTAATTTCTTGAGAAGATTTGTACCTGATTTCACTGACAAAACCAAGGATATCCTTGGAATGATGAAAGGCAAAGTCCCATTCAGATGGAGTGTAGAAGGGAAGCTTTCATTTGAAGAAATCAAAAGGGCAGTTGCTTCCGCTCCTATCTTAGTATGTCCAGACTTCAAGAAAGATTTCATCATGTATAGCTATGCTTCTGCTCACACAGTGTCAGCCATCCTGATGCAGGAAAATGGGGAAGGCATTGAAGCTCCCATCGCATTCATGAGCTGTCCGTTGAAGGAGCATGAATTGAAGATGTCGCAGATTGAAAAACATGCTTATGCGGTGGTGCGAGCGGTGAAGCATTTCAGGTACTATGTGCTGAATTCCCATACTCGCGTTCTCGTTCCTGATACTGCTGTTAAATCCATTCTGACTCAACAAGAGCTGGGAAGTCAACGAGGTACCTGGATAGCTAAAGTTCAGGAGTACGATTTAGACATCAGGCCTACCAAGTTGGTACGAGGAAGGGGCCTGTGCCAATTAATTGCAGAAAATCATGCCGAAGCAGAGTATGAAAAGACTCAAGACACCTCTTCAGAGCTGCCCATGGTGCTTTTTGTAAGTACGACCGATGAATGGTACACGGACATTGCTTTCTTCCTAACTTATGGTGAATGCCCTCCGCATTTAAATCAAAAGGAGAAGAGGACCGTCAAGCTGAGATCTGCGAAATACCTTTTGTGGAATAATGCAATATACAAGAGAGGTATAGATGGTGTTTTCCTGCGTTGTGTTGATAAATCACAACAGGAAAAGTTATTGGAGTCCTTTCATAGTCTAGCTTGCGGAGGACATTTTTCATCCTCTGTGACAGCTTATAAGATCCTACGGGCCAGGTACTATTGGCCTACTCTCTTCCGGGATTCAGTAGAATGGGTGTCCAAGTGTGAGGCTTGTCAACATTTCGTTGGTCGCCCCAAGCTAGCAGCTCTTCCTCTGAAGCCTGTGGTGATTGAAGAACCTTTTCGCCAATGGGGGATTGATTTCATCGGAACATTGAATCCTGCTTCCAGTGCTGGACATAGTTATGTGTTGACTGCTACAGACTACTTTACCAAGTGGGTAGAAGCCGCACCAATCAAGCAAGCAACTTCTGAAGCTGTTTGCAAGTTCCTTAAGGAAAATATAATTGTCAGATTCGGTGTACCTCATAAGATTGTAGCGGATAATGCTTCTAATTTCTCATCACATGAGTTAACTGAGTTTTGCTATGGATTCGGCATCACTCTGGCTCACTCATCTGATTATTATCCCCAGGGTAATGGGCAAGCTGAATCCAGCAACAAGAACCTGGTTACCATAATCAGGAAACTAGTGGATGAAAATCAGAGGACATGGCACAAAGCATTGTATGATGCGTTGTGGGCTGATCGGATCACACCAAAGTGAGCCATAGGGATGTCTCCTTTTCAATTACTATACGGGATTGATGCTGAAATTCCTATCTCAGTAGAATTGCCGGCCTTGCAGTTGGCAAAAGCGGTTGAAGATGCGGCTTTTCATAATGCTATCGAGAAGAGGGTTATGTATCTAGCCAGGCTAGAGGAGGAACGAATTAAGGTGATTGATCGCATTGCAGATCATCAGAGCAGAGTGAAGAAAATTTTGACAAAAAATCAAAGCAGCGTAACTTTCAGATTGGAGATTTGGTGTTACTTTGGGATAAAAGGAGAGAACAAAAAGGAATGCATGGGAAGTTTGATTCTTTGTGGAAAGGACCTTTCAAAATTCATCAGCTGAATGGTGAAAATAGTTTCCTACTATCATATCTGGATGGAGGACTACTCCCGTTGCCTTTCAGTGGACAACATCTAAAGCTGTTCCACCATTAATGCAAGATGCTCTCTTGCATTGTACATATTTTACTTTTGTTGTGTGTTTGCTTTTGGTTTTCTTTCTTTCTCCGTTTTGTTTTGTTTTGGTTTTCTTCTTGACTCCGTAGCCCAATGGATAAGGCCCTGGTCTGCGAGACCAGAGATTCTGAGTTCTCTTCCTTTGGTTTTACAAAGAAGTCCCCAGCTAGAGCCAGTTGTTATCTCCGTTTTGAGTTTACGACAAAACGATTAGATAACCTATACGAAATTTTTGAAGTTGATTTTGCATTATGGCCTCTTTTAGAGAATTTTGGGTTTTCGGGTTTTACCAACAGCTCGACATAAGTTTTGAACATGCTTTATGTCTCATGTCTTCCGAAACCCGAAACCCGCCTCATATTGTGAAAATCGGGTTTTCGGACCTCCGGTGCATCGGAACATGCCTTACCTAAAACATGTTTTACGCCTCATGCTTTCCGATACCCGAAGTCCGCTTAGTCCTTTGTATCGGGTTTTCGGAGCTATGTAACATCTAAACACCTCATGTTTTTGTGCCTCATGCTTTCCGATACCCGAAACCCGAATTGCACTAAGTCCCCTCGTGTCGGGTTTTCGGACCTTTCAAACATGCTGACATGGCATTCATGCCGAGTTGTCGGTGAATTGGCACGTGCCGAGCCCAAGTGTATTAATTGCTAATTTTCTTATAAATACGGATTTCCACGTCATTTTTACTGGACTTATTTTTAATTCGTGGATTTTTCGCATGCTCTTCCGATTTCGAAACCCGACAGCTCGCCTTGCCCGATTGAATCACTGTTTTCGATTTTCCATTTCTCTGATTGAAGGTATTTCTTTCTCCCTTCTTTGTTCTTGGTTTTTACGGATCGATTGCACGTGGTTTCTTCTCAATTTCTCGCCGAGTTTTGAGGGTTTTCCTTCCTTCTTCTTTCTGGAGTTATTTTGAAAAGGGTTTTAGGTTCTAGGGTTTATCTCTTCTGAGACTACCACTTGGTGCTATTTCTTCCAAGTTTTATTATATGCATGGAACATGAATGACAAAAAAGGAGATTGCATGTTTTGGAATTCAATGAAAAACCCTGTTTTTCTTCTCGGGTTTTGAAGATTGTTTTGCAGAGTCGAAGACCTGAAGTGTATCGAAAGTTTGAGGCGTCGAGGTTTCTCAAAGTTCCGATCTCCACAGTGAGTGCCGGGTTTCCCAGAGTTCCCGTCATCAACGCAAGCGTCGGGTTTTCCCTGAGTTCCGACAGTATCAGACGTGCCGGGCTTTCCCAAAGTTCCGGCATTACCAAGTGTGTCGGGTTTTTCAGAAGTTCCGACATTTTCAACACATCAGACTTTCAGGATTTTCGACATCCTACTCAGCGTGTCAGACTCTTTTGTTCTTCCGGCATATTCAGCAGATCGAAATTCTGACGGTAGACAACATCTCCTGAGCTTCGAACCTTTCTCCCTTCAACGTTCTTCATGTCGGATCCTGGTCCATCTCAGGAAAAGGCCGAGAAGTCTGGCAGAATGAAATACAAGTTCAAGAAGCCGGAATCTCCATCATACATTGATTGCAACTATGATATCAGAGACACCGAACTCGGGAATATAGACATGGAAGATTTCGGGAATAGGTTGAGGAGTTCCTCTCAAAACCCATGGATGAAAGCTATAGCTGATAGTGGTTTGCCTCTCGCAGCGGGTCTTCCCATGTCTGCTCAGTGTCCAGAATTCATTTTGGCTTGTGCATCCAGTTATGACTCGGCGTCTCGTTCTGTGAGAGGTCAATCAGGTGAAGTAGTGGTCAAATTAGATGGAGGTTATTTTGATGATCTCCTCAAATTGCCTAATTTTGACGAGTATGGAGAGTTGGACATGAAGTCAGCTCAGAAAGCCTAGGACAATGATCAGGAGGACTGTATCAAGCATGTGAACAAGAAGTTCTTGATCAAGGCCAAGCCAGCTGTGTCCAGATTTCCAAGGACTATCCCCAGGAGTGATTTCATCCAAGAAATCAATGACATCATCACCCTGCTGAGTCGGGTCTTTGGTTTGCCCGAATCAAACGTATTTCAAGGATGGATGTATCAATTTATGATCATCATCAAGAAAAATCAGCAGGGGATTGACTGGGGTACTCTCATTAGCAATGAGATTGATTCCCAAATGACAACGGTCTTGTCAACTGGGAAATTTTATATGTCATCATATGTCACATACGCAGCAGCCGGGATGAGGAACTATCCCGGGCTGGATACTAAGGGAAGCAGAACGGCGAATCAGGTTTATCAATACTTCCCTCAATTGACAAAGAAGGGGTCAAAAGACCATTTCAGGAGGGTAAATGATGCCTTTTTCTATGAGAATATCTGCAGGATAAACCCTGAGCTGAAGAAGACAAGAGTCTCAGATGAGGCTTGGGCAGAAGTTTCTAAATGGGGATGTATCTTCGTACAATTCAAGAAGTTTACATATCTTCGGGTGGTCATGTACTCGGGAGATCCTTTTCACCTGCCCCGATATCCAGGGGATAGATTGATATTAATGGAGTTGGTTAGGCAGCTGTTGGATTTTCATAAATTCCAACAAAGCAAACATAAGGCTGCTGTATCCTTCCCGATTTCTATTGGGAGATACACTTGCTCGACGGTAGTAAAGGCCAAAAATGTTGTCCATGAACTTCAGGACAAATTAAAGAAGCATATGAAGCCTCGAGATGGTTTTGATATCCGAGGAGTGCTCAGGGCATATGGAACCCAGCATTTGCACAGGCCAAATATAGAGGATATTTGGGTGGATCTACGTAATGAGGTTGCTATTCGCAGAAAGGATCATAGCAGATTAACTATTGCTGAGATTCAAACACTGGAGCTTGCTGATTTACCAGAGGGTACAGGTGACAATGAAAGTGTTTTGGATCTTTCCTATGATGGACTAAAGGAGGATCAATATGTTTTCCCACCTATTGATTGGTCAGCCAGCGAAAAAGCCTCTATTACAGATAGGTCGGCTCTAATTCTTGCTCGCACCAAAGCATGGCTCTCCTCTTGGGGAATGAATTTTAAAGATGATAAGTTTTCAAAGTTGGCTGTTTTAGAGGCGGGGCCCTCCAAAAAGGAAAAGGACAGAAAGTCTTCTAAGGCGCCTATAAAGGTCAAGATTGTCAAAAAGAGGAAAGAAAGAGAAATCTCTTCAATTGTCTCTCCTGTAGAAATGGTGAATGTGCCAGAATCACCAACACCACCAGAAATAGGAGAAATTAATTTGGAAGAAGGAGGAAGCCAGCTTCTGTCTTCACCATTTGCTGATTGCTCAACTGGAGAGACCTTATCTCTTGCATTCAAGGCTTTGGAGTCTGAATCTGCACCTCCTCCCTCACAGCCACTTCTACCTCCTCATTCTCCATCTACTTCTGCAACCATGGCCAGTATTTTCTCTGGGCTCTCACCCCTCTCTCGCTGGAACCCAAGTGATCATCAGCACGCCCCCTGTGCCTCTTTTTATTGGATCTACTACCACATTGGTAACTATTCCTCCTCAATAGTAGAATCTTCTCCTCTTGAGAGTAGAATACCAGTTGCTACAACATGTGTAACTTCCTCTGATACGCCGCAATGGCTACTCGAGCAAACTCCGAGGAAGAGGAAGGTGATTGTGCCCATACCAGCTTTTGATTTCAGCTCACTCAAGGCTCCTACTGCAAAGTCGGCCAAGAAGCCCAAAACAGTTTCAAGGGTTTTGGTGGATGCTTCAGGAGATAAGTTCGCAGAGATTGCCACTCCCTCAGCTGACAAAACTAGAGAGGATATAACAAGCCGCTGATTATCAGGTAACTAGGGTGGCTCTAGGGAAAGTGACAGCAGAAGGGGCGCAACAAGATGCACGGGATTCCATAAACGTGTTGTGCCAAAAGTTGAAAGAAACAAAGGACAACAGAGATGAGCTTAAGGAGAAAGTGGAGCAGTTGACAGAGGTTTTGCTTAAATTCTCAAAACCCCTTGAATCCATACCACCTTCTTCTGTTCCTCCTATCGGATTCGATTTCTCATCGACCTACAATTGAGAAGATTGCTAAACAAGGAAGGGTGGTTGATGAATGGGTCCAAAGGTTGCTCCAACAGGGGAAGGAAGTAATACAAGGCGTTGTGAAAGTTCATCAATCTGTGGGAGACATTCAGAAAGATGGAGAAAAGATGGATGAGGAGATTTCTCAAGAAATTGGACAGCTTGATTTGACTTATGAAGCTCTCCAAGTGTTAAAGCAAATACCAACACATCTCTTGGTTGAAGAAGGTATTCTCCCTCATACGGATAAGCATTTCCAGCTGACCAAGGCCATCAGATTCAGGGTGAAGATTCTCAACGAAGCCTGCGCTAAGTTGAGAGAATCAAGGGATAAACTGATTGATGGGAAAAGTGATTTAGAAGAAGAGTTGCTGAAGATTTGTTCAAAGGTGTCAGTAGGAAATTCAGGTATACTATCAGCGGATGATCTCTTCAAACAATTCCAAGAGTCTGTTCAGCATGAATCAATGCTCGGATTTGATCTTGAAAAGATGGACCGGTTGGTAAAGATTGAGCATTCTTTGGAGGCCTTAAGAAAACTCAGCAAAGGATTGAAAAAGCTTCCCGGCACTGCCAGCGATGTTCATGAAACCTGCGAAATTTGGAATGATCATTCCACTGCACCTGATGAGAACGAAATGCAAGGCATAATTCGAAAGTTCCAGGAATTTCAGAGCAAACAGTCTCAGCAGGAGGAAGAAAAAGAGGAAGGAGCAAAAGATGATGATTCAGATTAAGTCCCAGCGTTTCATGTCATTTCAATCTTGAAATCGACATGTCTTTTTCATTTCTGTTTCGTCACATTTTTGAATCATGTTTTGACTTGATCTCCTGCGTGAGAATCATGCAAAACAGAACTCTTGTTGAAGCGCTAATTTTTAGGATCTGCCCTATTTTATCTCTACTTCTTTTGTTATAAATAAGGGATGTTGTGCATTCCAAAAGGGTCGAGATTTTTTGGAATATTTAGGGGCTATTGGAAAGAAGAAAAACTTTGTGTTTTCATTCAATCATTTTGAAGAATAGGAATTGATATCGTTTTACAGACTTTGTGTTGTGGAATATATCTTACTTAAGACAGTGTTCTTATGTTCATGATCTTAAGCTATTCTTTGCATAGCATCTTAGTGTTTCTGATTATTTCGGACATTATATTTGTGATCTAAAACTCGTATGATTATTTCGTGCTCTGTGTTTACTCGAAAGAAAATACGTTTCTCCCATTTCCTTTCTATTGTGCTTCTTTCATTGTAACAGTTTCTAACCCAGTTCATTTACGAAAGAAATACCCTTGAATTTATGAATGTGGATTTCGGGATTTCATTCCAACCCCCAATGGTTAGATTAGTGTGAATACTGTATATATTGTTTACCGTGTTTTAGATTAGCAATAAACAGGCAGCCTCACCTGTCTTTGAGGAGGGATTTAATCCCATGTACTGTGGTTGAACCTCATATTTTGGTTTACACCAAAAAGGCCCCAGGAAGAAAGAATATGCCCTAGTGAGAAGAAAATGTTAGTGCATAATGACTATTTAAATAAATGCATCATCATGATGGAATGCCAGTGTGTGGTGGGAGAAAATAGAGGAAAAAGTTAATACGAAAAAAATAAATAGTAATCTTGACCACATGAGTTAAGAAAAATGAAGAATTAGGGTTTGGAGGGTATAAGAAGAAGGGGAGGGTTAAAATTCACCACAACCCATTTGTGCTATTATACCTCTTTTGCCATTTTGAGAGATTTTAGCTCTGAGTTTTGGGAGAAATGGAAAGTTTAAATTCATAGGAAACATCACAGTTGTGTTCGAGAGTACGAGAAGACTCCATATGACAACACTTGTGGTAAATGATGCGAAAAAAAAATTCTTTTGAGTGCATTTAATGCATTTTGTAGTTAGGATAATTTTGAATTTGAACGCTAGCACACATAGATTTGTGCACTAGCGTAGCCTAATAAATGTGCTAGTGTGAGATACACATGCTAGTGTAGACATAATAACATGGGCATAGTTAGGGTTTCACGGTAGCAAATTTCACACACTAGAATAAATATAGGAGCATTAGCATATAAGTGCATGTGATAGCCTACATGTGCAAGTGTTAATGTTAGGGCATTAACATGGAATGAGATAACCTCATAATGTATGCATTAGTGTAGAAATACATGTGCTAGCATACCAAAGGGTGCACTAGTGAATTTTTTGGATTTTTATAATAATTTAGAAGGTGAGAAATGAAGAAATGATGTTAATTGTTATGTTTTGAGTAATCTATAGGAGATACCATGGACTTTGGATGTGTGAGATCATCATGGATGATTGTGAGCATTCGAGAGGACATTATCATGGACGTGAGTAAATAGGATTAGTTTTGCTACTAGAGGTGACCTGGATTGGTATATATTGCCGAGTTTCCAAACATTAGATTAGATCACAACTTACTGACATCATTAGTAGAGTGATGATGTAGTGAGAGTCATACCTTTTGGTTTCCGACTGGGGAGATGACAGTTATGTTGGAGGATGTCTACTGGATCCAACGAGTTACGTCTGAGGGATCTTAGTCATATATGATGGGGTTTTGGATGGATATGGGGACACACCTAGGATTTATTATGTAGAGAGGATATACCCATAGAGGGGATGGAGGTACAATTATATCGATTCTTTGACAATATGAGGATAACATGACTACCTATGTACTTGATGGCTCTTATTAATGGCTACCTAATGCCCGATAAGACAAGGACTCACTTTTAACCCAGGGTCTATAGGATTGGTGGCTAGGTTGATCACCTATAGGACACCTATATAAGGACCTGCACTTGATCACCTATAGGAAGATGGGGAGCTTAATTCCTAATACCTTACTACGAGATATGGGTATGGAACCATATTGCTATTAGATAACCATTGGGTGTTCTATAGGATATAAAACCAGATGATCCATCATGTAGAGGTTGGGAGATAGTGGGTGCATGACACAAAGGACACATAGGGAATATCACCTTCTATAAGTGAGCATTTTATGATTTATAACTACGTATGGTGACCTAGAGGCCATTCTCGGTTATATCAATGGAGGATAGATGCGGTGGAGATGAGTACACTAGAGGTAAAGAAATACCTCACAAGAACTCATAGCCACATCCTGGAGTGGTATAGGGTAGATAGAGTAGAACACCAGCCTAGGAATTATATAGGGGATACTAGGTGGTAAGTGGTGGTATGTGCGTATTGCAGGGAAGTCCTTCCATTTTGGGCCATGGATTAGAGAAGTGGTAACATTACAAAGATTTTATGGAGTCATGGTATTCACGGTCACATGTGGTTGATCAAAGGGACTACTATATATTAAGATACTTAGTATGTGATAGTGATGCCAAGGTAGATTACTATACCGTAGGAAACCATAGCACCGAGATAACTTGATAGTAGTATCGTGCTTGGGAGACAATGATTGAGGGATAGGGCCAAGCTTTTCCAAAGCATGAGTCGAGTTACACAAACAGCCCAGAACATGAACCACGGTACATGCTACATAGGGACCATATGTATAGATAACACAGGGGCGAAAGGTATAGATTCAAGTGGTGCAGGTTATTCATTATGTGCCTTCTCAACAGTATTGTAACATGTCCTACAATAGGCATCACATGGGTTACACGTAACCACCTAGACTAGGTAGTCTAGATGCATTAGTAGGATATGAGGGGTATGAATATGTTGTGGAGGTTACACAAGGACCACCATAGGTAGTAGTTTTGGGACTAGTAGGTGGATTGTCAAAAACCACTTTATAGGTAGAGAGGGATAGATCCATCTTTGTAGGGGATGTGACGCTCATTATGTTTTTGTAAGAGAGGTAAACTTTTCGAGAATAAATCCTAGAAAAAGGACCATTACCCCATAATCAATTCAATGAACAATTCCTCATATAGATAACATTTAGCACTCCTCAAGAGAATTTCTAGTCAAGTAGGTAGTGGGGTACTTCTGTTTCATCAACCAGTTCCCTCAATGTGTTGACTACTTTGGGGTTCCTATGGTAATCCTCATAATGAGTTTTATGGCTTATGTCAAGATACTTCCCACAATTAAAGTGATTAGGCCTTAGCCTTCTCAGTCGCACTTACAAATACAGTGTTTTGAATTGAATGATGTGTTTTATTATCTTTTGATCTTAATTTGATTTTACAAACCTTTGGTAACCTACACAGTGTAGTTAGTATTTGTTTCAATTTTGATTCTTTGACAAGTGAAAGGTCCCTGCACTCAAAAAATTAGTAGTTTTTCATGTAAACCAAAATGTTTGAGAAAAGGATCAAGGTCATTTTTTATTCTTAATATCACTTGAAATTGGAAGAGAAGAGCATACACGATGTTTGATCCAACTAATTAGAAATGAGAAAACATTAACCAATGATAATTAAGTGCATTTGAAAGATTGATTCCCTTAAACAACTTAAATGATGAAATTTCCAAGTAAACCAAAATGTTAGAAATGAAGATCAAAGTTGCTTTTGATTCTCAAGATTTCCCAAAAGCGCAAGAGAAGAACATACACAAACTTTGATCTAACCTAAGAAAGATGGAAAAAACATTTATCGAAGCATTTAAGAGTTAGATTTTTTAAAGTAAAACCTCTAAATCAGAAGTTAAAAAACCTATAAAAATAACAGAAACATAAAAATCAGATTATGGAATTTTCAAAATTTGAGCCAAAAAATACAAAGAATTCTAGTGCATGGAGCAGAGATCTTAAGCAAAAAGCGATTTGACATTAGTGCATGAATGAAAATTTTGATGTAGGAAACATAAATATACAATGGACAGAAATGCACAAAGAAATATGGTAGTGCATGAACATTGATGCAAGCACATTCAATGAACATGCAAGTGCATACAAAGTAGATGTAAATGTACACATAGATAAAAGTACAATCACTGTGATGTAAACACAAGTAAGGAGAAATAGATGCATGAAGACCCTCTGCGAAGATAGAGGTTAAAATACAAATGATGCTAGTGCAAATCCATAGAAACAGAAGACAAGAAAAAGAACTCCAACGCACATAGTTTAAAGCATATGCATGGAAAAATAATGCTAGTGCACACATAATAATGCTAGTGTACTAACTATAAAAATTACGCTAGCGGAGACATCCAGGTTACTTCAAAAACACGTAAAAATGAGCCAAAATGTCAAAAATCTCAAGTTTTTGCTAATAATTTTAAAATTTGGCAGAAATTTAGCTCCTTTATACCTATAAGGAACAATCAACACATGAAAATCCCACAAAAAGTTAAGAAATACAAGTTATTTCAACATGTACTAAAAGAAGTTAGGATGCAAAAATACAACTTAACTACAAAAACTCAAGAAATGTGTAAGAGACAAAGGGATGTCCCACCAGGCGTGCCATATGTATGCATGTGATTAAATCAAGCTAAGTTAATCAATAAAAACTAACACTAAGTAGTCTCAATAACAAAGCTAATCTAATAAAGCATCGTGATAAATCCATAGAAAAGAAAAAGATAACTAATGCATCTAATTAACATGAAATTCTAAACCATCTTTTGATGTTTTTTAATGGGATTTTAGATTGTAGGTACTTCTTTTTGAGCCGAATGTGACTACATGTGATCAAAGGAAGCTATCTCCATGAAGAGGAAGAGATCTCACCAATATGGCTTGATTTCCATGTATGGTTCTTCTCTTACTACTCTTTGCAAATAGAGGATAAAATGGGTTGCTTAATCAATAAGATTTTAAAAGTTGAAATGCTCTTATCATATGCATATAGTGTAAAGGTCTAACACTGGTGTAAGATTGGAAGGACAGTATTATGTTTTGTATATAACTTTGCAATTTGGGAGAAGATTGCAACCTAGTGAATGTGGGATAAAGGTAAAGTAGAATTAGAAAGGGATAAATATGATTAGAAGAGATTAATTAGTGATTAGCAACTCATGGGAGTTGGAGATGATTTAATTAATCAACTAGGATTAATTAATAGACCAAGATAAGCTTAAAAAGCCATTTAGAGGTGATTTAGAAGGAAATTAGTAGAATTTGAAGGGTTTGAAAGGGGGATTTAACCAATAAGAAGGTTTATTGATTAAATAGAAGGTTAAAAGGATTAATTAACTAATAATGGTTAATTAATTAATTAAAAGAGGATTATAACTAACGAAGTGTCATTAATTGGTATCTAGGAAGAAGGAAGGCTAGTTAATTAACAAAGTGTTGTTAATTGACCGAAATGAAGGGAATGTTAGCTAATTAGTGGGAAATCACTAATTATAATAAAATGACAGAAAGAGGATAATTAGTGAAATTTTAGTATAAAAATGTGTCAAATTTAGGTGTCTACAAATATCTAAAGGGGATACCAGCAGAGGGTAGGGGATGTGCATGGTATAAACCAAGGCACATGAAAACAAGATAGGATAGTCATAATTGTTAGTATAAAAGAGGGCATGCACTAGAAAATTATGTAACAAGAAACCAAGAATATAAGATGGACTATAAAAGCATGTTTCAAACATGGTACATCCCTCACAATGTCACAAGAAAATCAAGGCCGAAGTAGCGGAAATCATACAATTATTAAGCAAGACATAGGGCATATCCCACAAACAATAGTAAATAATAGAAAGTAAAGAGTGACAAATAACCGTGGTTTTATTGATCCTAAAAGGAAAATGCTACACACGAAGCACTTGTTACTATTTTAGAAAGATAGGTAGTATGTCAAAGCATGTATTATAAGTGAAAAGTAAAGTGATAGTGCCAAGAAGTAGTAAAGATTGAAACAATAGAGGTTATATTGTGTAGAATATGAAAGTAGTAAAGTGATGTAGGAGCATCCTAAGTAGAAGGCTATGTCATAGTTAAAATTTCAAATTTGTTGTGTGGGAGGGTTTAGGAGATGTCTTCATGTTTTTTTCCCTCCATGTCATTTGATTTGAATGTGTGGATTTTGTAAAAATAGCTCTATGAGCTAAATAATGCCTAAATTAGAGATGGGCATTAAAAATAAAGGTTTAAATGGGCTTGAAGATCTTTTCCCTTCAGGAAAATATCTCCAAGCCCTCTCCTAGTATATATGGGAGTAAAAATAGAGAAGAAAGTCTATCTAGGTTGTTTAGGACCTAGCTAAATTTAGTGGTGGTTGGGTCCAAGGAGGAAAAATAGGAATGAATCATGGAGTAGAGTTTTTTTTAATTATCAGTTTGTAAGAAAATAAAAGAGGCAGAGGAGAATTCAAATGTAGATGGGATGGAACATTGTTCAAAATGATATAGAAACCATGACAAGTGATTGTGAGAATCTGAAGAGCGTGTTTTTGAAGTTTTAGCTTTTAAAATCTGCCATTTTCTTCTATTTCGTACCTGGCCGAGAGCCACGAATGTGCAGAAGTCAAGGAGGGCCACCAAAGCTGACTGTGATGATTGGAGCATGTTAAGGGATCAAGGGAAAGACTCCTCAAATTTTCTTGGCCTTTGAAACTCCCCCACACGTGTGTAACGAGCAGTTTTATGCATTAAAATGGCGAACTAGGGCCACATATTTCTCCTCACATGAGTGGAATGAAGTTCTGAAATTTACAACACACCATTGTCATACAAAAATGACCATGTGGCCAAGAGTGCAGAGTTGGAGGGGTTCTGGAACCTATCCAACCATGAAACCATTTTCAGACCTACGTTTTGACATGCTCAGCTAGAAGAAAAGTAAGATATTTCATGTTTTGCAAGTTTTTCTTCTAAATTATCATTCTAAGAAAGTTAAAATTGATCATCCAATCCTGTTGGAGGTGGTTTTGAGGAAGAAGTGTGAGGATTGATGTGTTTTCATGTTTTTTCCTCCAAAAACAAGCCTAGAGACCTAAATTCAAAACTAGGATAGTCCTAAAGTGGAGAAAATTGCCTATGCCCCAAAGTAACCCATATTCTTCCTAAGATATGTTTTGTAAGTCACAAATGGGTCACCAAAAATACATGATCTTCATCTTGAGTGAGGGTGTGATGTTGGAATTGTTGCATTTGGTTGTTTTTCAGGGCTACAAGCCCACTACAAGATCCACAAGGAGTTGTATGTCCAAACCCTGTGCCATGTTATCTTTGGGGTTGAATGGGGTATCCCCTACCTTATGCTGAGAAGGTTAGAGTGTGTATGTGTGTGTGGGAGTTGAGTGAGTGTGTGCATGTAGGTTTAGGGAATTCAATTAAACTTAGAAGTGTGTGGATTGTCATCAATAGTGAGCTCAAGATCTAAAAAGAATCTGTGCTCCTAGGACAACATTGGATGAGTGTGTGAGTGTTGAGGAGAGTGATTTGAGAGTCATCATAAAGGTAGATTACCCCAAGAGCCTCAAAGTGGGACTAATAAAGAGTAGTGTCGAGCATCATGTATTGTGTGAGAATTTGTAAAATTCTTACATTTACCTCAAGATACCAAGTGAAAGTGCATGTGTGTACAAAAGATAATGACATACTAAGTATTCAACTAGCTTAGGAAAAAAGTGTAACATGTGTGTATTATAAGATAACAAGAGTAAATTCAACCAAGATATGAAAATGTTTGTGCAACGGTGATGGTGTACCGTGATATGCAAAACATGAAGATGGTAGGAGTAGCGTTTCCCCAATGTATGTGCATGAGACAAGGTCCATTTAGAAATTCCTCCTCAATGGTCAAGAATTAACCATATAACAAGAGTGCATCTTCGGGAAATGAATGTCTTGTGTGAGAGTAGATGCTAGAAAATATGTATCATAAAGCACTAAGCATGAAGCGTAGATAATGTGAGCTTAGTTTAAGAATTAGATCATAAATAGTTAAGTATGAACTGTGAAACTAGAGCGCATCAATAGGAAATGAGTGTATTACATGAGAGTAAATGCTGGAAAGTATGTATCTTACAGAATTAAGTGTGAATCATAGATAATGTGAGGTTCAAGGAAGAAGTGTGCCCTCAAGGGAGTCAAGTGTGAACCGTAACACTATATTGTGTCATCGGGTGATGGAGGTACAATGTGTGTGCAAAAGGTGTAGGAGTGTTGAGAAAGATTAGACATGAAGTGTAGAGTGTGAAGTGTAGCAGTAAACACTAGAGAAAAATGATAGTTATAAAAGGGAGGAGAAAGTGTGATACCCCTAGGTGTGTGAGTGATGGAGATATATGTGAGATTGTGAGAGAGACTGTGCCATTGTGGGAGAGTTTGAGATGTGTCATGAGAAGAGATAGAGTCATCACAATGGTAGGTAGGAGCAAGAGTAGGACCAGGGTTTTCAATTGACAGGAGGAATTTTAAAGAGGTTAGCTATCACAAGATGAATTGGTTGGTATTTCTTGGTTGGTGGTTTTTGAATTGGAATTGGTAACGTTGTAGACGATGTGATATGACGAAGTGATTGGGTACGTATTTTTAAAGGTGGTTTCTTAGTTGGAATTGGTAATGTTGTAGAGGAATTGATAGGAGGAGGTGATGGGGTATGGATTTATAGGGGTGGTATGACATTGGGTTGGATAGGAGGCTCTTGAATTACCAAACAAGGAACATTAGTTAAATACCAATAGGATAGGATACTCTTGAATTGACTACTGAAATAGAATTAGAAGAGCATTGTCAAGTTTCATTAGAGGTTTTGAGACCCAAAAATTTGTAGGATAGAAGTGACCACGAGGACAGGAAAACCTGGGTGTTAGTGACTGGATTTGGGTGCTAATGTACACCTAGATTCTCAAGTTCTAATATTTTATGTGGAGAAGGAGCTTCACTATTAATTCTTGTTTTTCACTCGATCTTGATTCAATGTCTCGATTGTACTCATAACCTAGAAATAAATATACCTAGCTACAAATGTCCACAAACCACATCAAATCTAAAAATAAAGATGTATAATGTGGATTTGGATGATGGTCACCAAAAGAGTTAACTTAGTACCAATCATTGCACTAAATTTTGGACTCAATGTAGTTATGTGTGTAAGTGTGTGTAATGTTTCCTAGGATTCCCTTGTGTAAGTTACACAATGATAGTGGGCTAGATATAGAATGTAGAAAATGTATAGAATGTGTGAGATGAAATAGAATAAAATTCCCCTCCTATGTTTTGTATGTAAAGTGATGCAACCCTTTTCCCTTGAGTGAATGTGCTAGATGGATGCTTTGTGATGCTCTTGTTCCTTTGAATACAAGCTTAGATGATAGTAGATAATGCTATTTCTTGGCCCTTTATTTGAGAGCTTTGACTATGTATATATATATTATGATTTCCTTGTTTGAATTTTGTAATTGACAAATGTAAGGGAAACCCAAAAGTTTAAAAGATTCCCAAGAATTAAAAGAGACCCAAAAGTGTGAGAAAAAGGGAGAAAGGGTCGGGGAGCACCTAGGAGAGACAGAGTGCCTAAGCACTATTGTCCTAACTGGGCACTAGTTTCGAGGCCATAAACAATAAATCGCTTAAATACCAATAGGGTTATAGGGTGTGTGAGGTTAAATAAAAGTATAGAAAACAAATAAAAAGGCCTAGAAGACATTGTCAATTACTATTTTTTCGCTTAGGAATCATGTATATACTAGTATACTCTAGGACTTAGAAATGTACCCAAGGGTATATATTTTGTGTTTACAATTCCACCAACTTCCATGGCTTTTGCTCATTGATCTACATATGTCTACTATCTTTAAAATTATATTACTTCATAATAACACTTTAAAGAGGGGAAAATGTAGAAACCCTAAAAATACATGCTTAGTTATTCACACCTCCTTTAGAATTGATTAATTAAATTAATTAATTCATACTTTTAATGTCATATTCATGTTAGAATTAATTAAATTAATTATATCACATCCTTTGGAATTAATTAAATTAATTCCTACCCACTCTAGCTAAATTTAATTAACATTTATTTAATTAAATGGTTACTTATCCTCTCACACTTCATAGCTAATTAAATTAGTTATTAAAATTGAAAAATAAATTTAATTTTATAATCAACCTCCACTTGACTCCACTTCCCTATCCTATTCTCTCCACTTCCAAAATCCTAGAAAGGTGGAAGCAATAAAGTTACATGTATAACCACCTTCCTTGATGTAAACTTCTTCCAACTAAAAAGTTACAGCCCCTCAATAGTGATCAAATCCATTCAAACTGTTGTAACTTCCTCACATCCTATTTTTAGAATCTGCATTCAAACCTCATTAACAAAACTACAACCACTCCATAGACCCTATAAAAAATAGGCAATACTCTTCACAATAATGGTTAGTGAATATTGTAGAATTTTTGAGAATCCTTGGATAATTCATGGAAGTTAAATCCTTATGATCATTTTCTTGTAGCATTATTCCTTTAGTTAGAGATTAATTTAAGAAAATCCATAATACAACCATCCAAAGATTCTACAAGTTTAAATAATTCCACAATATTATCATTGAGTTTTTTAAGATAAACTGTGAGGAAAGGTTTTATGTGTTTACATCACTTATCTTTCACTTCTACCGAGTTTTCCCTACGTACACAAAGTTATAGAGATCCTTTGGAGGCAACTTGCCAAACCCGACCTCTACCTATGCAGATATCCCTTCCAAGACATATCAGTACCCATATACAATCAATATACCCTAGCTAGAACAAATCATCCTAATCATTCTTCTACCTAGATTACATCTATATTTTTCATGTTAAATGCCTAACATGCAAAATTTAAATTTTTTGTCATGAGAACCAAACCCACACTTGAAATCCCCTTTCTAGGTCAATGAAAACCTTTCCTTTGGCTAACATTTCAAAATTTTCATCCTCATTATGTATGAGAGGAATGTGCTAACATGATTTTCAAGTTTGTTTCATCTCTGAGAGAAGTGTAGCTAGCTTGATTCATGAGGGTACTGAGATATACGAAGGAACAATGCTCTCTAAGGCTTCAAAAGGGATATTTCTAGTCTTCTTGTCACAAAGTAGGACATCATTTGGAAGCTAACTACAAGGATCAACCCATATAGAGATTTTTTTGGGAGATTAATATGACGATCCAAGGAAATTTAGGAATTTTTGTAGAGCCATGAGAGGTCGGAAAATTTCAAGAAAACCCAATCTTTTTATGTAAGGCACTCGGGAAAATTATGTTTTAAAGGATCAAGTCACCTTGTTAATTTTTTTTGGAAGCCTCAAAAGTTCTTGAGAAGCCATATCACATGAATTGGAAATATTACAAAGCCTACTTCATGGTGCAATAATTAAGATAGAATTTTGGGAGTATAAAAATGCAAAAACTTTTCCATTAGTGCATCATAAGTGTTTTTTTACAAGGTGGAACTTTCTCAACAATTTTTGGACACCTAGGGAAGAGTTAAGAGCCTAACCAAAGGTAAAATTGAAGTACATTGGACCCTCCTCATGGTATATTTATTGGATTTATTCATACCTATTGTCTAAAATTACACCCCATGTAATTTTGAATAACTCATCAAAGGGACTTAACCTTTTTGTGCTCTAAAAAGTCATGGGACATTGATTCAGTCTTTTGAAGAATGAAAGAAATATTAGCTGGGGAATTTTATAAGTATTGGATTAGAACAGAGTCAAAGTGTAGAGAAATGTGCATGTACAAGGAACAACATAGTGCATAAGGAATTATACGTACTAGAGGTATAGGTTGGCACATGAGGTCAGCAGGTATTTAGGAAGCAAGAACGAGGACTTATCTTTTTCCCACCAAGGATAAAAATAGAATAGAGGAGTTGGAGTGTTTCCCAAGTAAAGATCCAGAACTAGAGAAAATGAAGGATACTTGGCAACCAAGAAAGGGAAAAGAAAGCACATGCATGGATCTCAAGCTAATAATAGGATTAAAACAAGTTGTATAAATAGGATAATATATTATTAGTGGCTTTTGTAGAAGCATGCAAGCTTTGTACGAATGGTTATTTTGAGAAAGAAAGCATGTAGTCCATTTTTGAGCATGCCTATTATTAGGAGAGTGCATGGGTGGTGAAGGGAAATTCCACACCCCTATATATACTTGATGTATGCCATTATTCTAGGGGGTCATTTTACTATAGTGGAGTTATGTTGATTTGATACAGTTATATGGTTCAATGTTTGCACACATGGTTAAGTGCACTAGTGCATTTACTATTACATATATCAAATTATATTATGTAATTAATTCTATTTTTAATGGATACTTTGGGTTGGATAATGATGCAGTTGATCTTGGTTCTTGTTTAGATTGATTATCTTCCTTATTATATGTGTTTCCAAATTGACATGTGATGATGAATATTTGTGCATGGATGGTTTAATGGTTAACAATATGATGATTATGCATGCTAACTTCCTATCAAGCATAACAAAGGAGGAACCTTGTAGCTACATACGCTTCAAGTGAGCATTCAAAGTTGTCTAGATGAAGTTACAACACACCCGGATTTGGTTAAAGTAATAAAAAGACTACATTTTGGTTTCACATTTACAGGACCTCTTTTCAATTTATTGGCTGGATGTTGCATGCAAATGGCATATCAACTATCTTTGGAGAGTATTGAGAGATATGTAGAAAACATCCAAGATAAGTTTACATAGGAGTATAATAGTGGACCCGACTTCAATGCATGAAATTGGGTGGAAGATAATATTTATGATTGCTTGTATGAGATGTTTTTAGATTTTTCCCAATAGAGTTGTACTAGTGGTGGAAGCTTACGCATCAAACAAAAATTACTACCTTAGGCTGAGATTTTGGACATAGGAAGATTATCATTCTATTTTTATTCAACTCGAGATGTAGACCAGAGATATCGATCGTTGGTGGGAAGGTGTGATTCATATATATACCTTTGAATATGTTATTTTGACGTATTATTTCCATGAGGAAGTGGATTTTAAGTTTTTACATGATCCCAAAAGATCATAAATATGTGTGATACCTTTATCTATCAAGATCTTGATGACAAAATTGGTATTGTAAAGATTACCTATGTCTAGATAAATCCCCACTATACATAGGAAAAAAGTAGGTGTGGTGAAGAATAACAACGTCCCTAGTGGAAGAAAGGTAGAGAGAAGACAAACATCTCAAGTATAATGAAGCTTTAGATAGGGAGATTGAAGAAACATTGGTGTTGAGATGAATGATGGCTCATGAAGGTTTTAAGACACTTGTGGAAAATGAGGACCTATAACATCATTCCCTTCTGACATTGGGAAAACACATTCTAGGGAGACCCCATTGGCTTCATATGACAATGCTTCGTAAGAGAGAATGTGGACCATAGCACACATTTGACCCATCCTGGATACCTAGCCTTTGTGCAAGGGTTCCAGATCCAAGAGGTATTTGTTAAAGGGTATAGTAGTGAGGTAAGTAGGAAGTATTCCTATGTGGAAAAGGAGAAACAGTATATATAATTTCATGTTAACTCAAGAAGTACATTAGACTAAGAACGTGCCCATGGAAGTGCAACAAACGTTAATGTTTGGGACAGTACTCTTGAGGATTATTTATAGGAGTTTCATCAGACAAAGTATTAGCACATAAACCATTGGAATTAGTTATATATGTGTTGTGATAACAAAAATAGTGGGTGTTTAGTCCAATACTAAAACCGGGATACAAAGAAGTTCATCTACTAGGCCGCAAGCTACAACAAGGGGCACATGAGGCTCATAAGGATCATGTTAGCCATCATATGGATGAAATATTGGTGGGGTTTTGATCTGGGTATGTTCCTAACCTGGGGAAAGATATAAAGCCACCACCGAATCAACCTCATCATACACCACCTTAATAACCACAACAGAAAACATCTCATGTATTCTTTGAGATGTCTCTTCACTTACCAGAGTATAGAGGTGTAGAGGATGCATTAGAGCATGTGTACAAGTGTGAACTACTATGGCATACTAAACAAATTAAAACCCTAGATAAAAAGGCAATCCAATTTTCCAATACACTTCAAGGGCATGAGTATAGTTGGTATAGAAAGTATGATCCACACTAAACTATGGTGGATTATGATGCTTTTTGCGCATCGTGTGTTTTGAGGAATTTCATATTCCATAGTTTGAACAATAGAGTATCAACATGCTCAAAGACATCAAATAGGGTTTATCTAAAAGTGTGAGGGAGTATGATGCACATTTTAAGACTTATTTTCTAGGTTATCTATGATATCCATCCAAGTCAGCTCACATAGTGGTTCATTGGAGGATTGCTAACTCATTTTGAAGAACCCTATATCATAAGACATATGTGGATCCTGCAAGAGGCCTTGGAGGTAAATATGCATGCTAAAGTGGTGGGGTGTGTTGATACTAAAGTGATCCTTTTTCTTGAAGAAAATATAGTGGCAATGGCTAAGAAATTGGAGAAAATCTCTACTAATTCAGCACATGAGATGTGTAATAATTTTTAGTTTATCAACTATGAAGTTTAAGGACATACAAAGGATAACTCTCCATGTAGGACTAGATGTGAATTATTATAGTCTTGTGGGATTTTCCATAAGAATCATGATGTCCAAAACTATTCAATCTCTGCAATGTGAAATTATTAAGAATGTATCCATGTATTGTAAGATTTGTGATGTGCACACTCATGATACAAAGGATTTCTGGTTGATAGATCAAATTCATGAAGCATACAAGAATATGATGTAAAAATAAATATGGCAAAAGTTATAAGGTAAAAAATCACAACCTAATGAAGGATGTAGTGGTGAAGGAGGATATTGGAGAAGAGGTCATGGTGATAGAGGAAGATTGGCATGCAGAAACTGTTACACTTGTGGATCTCCAGATCATTACTAGTGTGAATTCCCTAGAATCTAGTATTTGTGTAATGTGGAAAACAACATAAGGTTAAGGACTACCCTAATATTTATGAGCATATGTGTAAGAATAAGAAGAAGGAAAAAGGTGCAAGGATGATTAAGGTACAACGCATGAAGACTAAATAGTGGGATCCAAAGAAGATGCGTGATCTTGAGTTATAACCTCTTTCTAGTTACTACACATGTAGAAGTAACACACATACATGAGCCTCTTAAAGCTTAACCACTCATCAGGAGAAAATAAGTTATGCATGCCAAGTATCCATATGCTACTCATCATAAGGAGGTATACCAAAATACTATGGGGGTGATAGTTATTTTTGGTGAAAGATATAGTCCTTGAAGGATCAGGTGCACATGAGAGAGAATGCACAAAGAACATTGAACTCCCACATAAAGATGTAGATGATCTGAAAGAGGTATGTAAGATCCTATGACAAGATAATATCATCTCATTACTAGGAGAATGGATGGGTGATAAGGTTCCATGTGTAGGATTTAAGAACGAGTGATATATCCTCCATACAAATTTACCACCATAGAACCATGAGTATGACAAATAAATCACATTAGATGTAGTGATTGATGGGTGGTTGGTAAGTAATATTATGATAGATACGAATCATGAGGTAAACATGTTGACTTTGGATGCATGGAATTAGATGGGGAGACCAACATTATAATCATATTCAAATGTGTTGTATATGGAAAACAAAATGAGGGCCATGCCTATTGGGGTATTGAAGGATGCCTCCATTACAATTCAAGGAGTCAAATTTATTGGAGAATTTGATGTTTGGAGCTAGCTGAGCTAGACAACTTTCCAAGCATTACTTAGATGTCCCTTTGTGTTACGTGAAAAATTTGACCTATGTTTCAACAAGAGATATATCAGTTTTGAGAATAAGGATGAGTAACTTATCATCCCTTTAGATGATGTGAAGGTTACACCCTATATACCGATCCGGTGAGTGAAGAATATTTGAATAGAATTTATGTGTGTATAGTGAGGGACCTAAAAATGTGTAACCATCTAAGGAAGGTGTTCTTCAAAGTGG
Source organism: Taxus wallichiana var. yunnanensis (assembly GCA_018340775.1). Classification (NCBI taxonomy): domain Eukaryota; kingdom Viridiplantae; phylum Streptophyta; class Pinopsida; order Cupressales; family Taxaceae; genus Taxus; species Taxus wallichiana. Next base: position 406,894,385 of record CM031240.1, on the reverse strand, counting down.
GAAGACATGCACTCAATAAATGACACTACCAATGTTTCTTGTGATAATTGGTCATGACATGTACATATGAATGGTGGTGCATGAGATGAAGGGAAGAGTAACCAAGATGATCAGGTCACGCATGGTCGAGTGCATGGGAAAACTCAGCTTACCTAGGTACACTCATGAAGAGAATCCCAAATATTTATTTTTTGCCAAGGAGGAGACAAGTGGAATAATGAAAGTGATCAAAGGAATATGATGGTTTACACTTTTGCATGTGACAACAACAGAGCCTTGGTGGGCAACACACGAGATAACTCGATGGGTGGTGAGAAGTGAGAATCACCTTTTCAACAATATTTTCTTGGAACAATGTTCCTACACTTATCTATGAGTATGATGGAAAGAATCCTTCTTTGGTACATGTTCATAATTGTGAGATACAATGGACATAAGGATAGGAGGATTTACCACCATCTCTGTGGGTGCATAAGTTCTATTCAACTTTAGAAGGACATACATGCGTGTGGTATGTGCAAATTGAGCTCAAGAAAGACTACAAGTTGGCAAGATATGATTGAAGGTATGGTTCATACTTTTGATTATTTTTCTAATAAACCTCAGTTTATGAAGCCTTGTAGATAATGAAGTGCATCACTGTGGGGATAGTGTGAAAGAAAATTATCTCATACTTTACATTACTTAGAGAATCTCGATCCCGAGGTGCACATGGATATAGAGGAGATAGATGATATGGAACTAGTCTATTCGTTGAAGGATAAATAGAAAATAAAGATATTCTACCTTATTGATAATGAAGAGGTGGAGAATTTGAATGTTAGCCACATAGAGGGTGCATGTGAGGTGTTGGATAGTGCGCAGATGAAAAGGAACACACACGCACCATGATCCAATGAAGAAAAATAAGGTCAATATGGAACCGAAGATGCACCTAAGGAAGCCATCATTAGAGACTACTAGTCGAATAGGAAGTGGTGAAGATTATTAAGCTCTTACGTTAATTCAGATTTTTTTCCACAGAGCTATCATGAGTTGAAAGGAGTGCACCCCTCATTGGTAGAGATGAAGATTAAGCTAAAAGAAGGCGTGTGCCTATTTCCAAAGATTCCTTACAAGATGAACCCAAACTTGTGCGTGAAGGTGAAAAAAGAGATAGATAAGATTCTTAAGTCTAAAACCATTGAACCAATTAAAGAATCTGAGTGGGTTAGTCCTATAGTGATCAACATAAAGAAGGATGGGTAGATCAGATTTGTGTAGATTACAGGAGAAAATTCCTCATATGTCATATATCCTTTTCCTATGCCATTCATAGAAGAAATACTTGAGGGATTTGTTGGGTGTGAAATTTATTCTTTCAAAAATGGTTCTAGGTTATCACAGGTGCACATATGCACATGAGGATTAGAAAAAGACTACCTTTTCCACCGAATGGGGAATGTTTTTATATATTGTTATTTTTGGATTAAGGAACGCGCTAGAAAAAATTTCACGCATAATTGTGTAAACATTTCATGACTTCATCTATAAGTTATTTCAAGTTTATCTAGATGCTTGGACTATTTATGGGATAGTTAAAGGTCATTGTGACAATTTGAGGCTCATGTTTGAGAGATATTTTGATAGTTAAGAATCTCTCTCAACATTAATAAGTTTATTTTTCTACACCCTTTGGGACATTATTTGGGTACATCATTTGTAAAGATGGATTATTGGTGGACCCCGCTAAGATTGCAGTGATTTTTAGATTAGAGACCCTACCAACAATAGTGAAGTGCATGGATTTCTAGGACATATTGGTTATTATAGAAAAAATTCATAAAGGGATATGCAAAGATTGTTGCACTCCTAGAGGAATTTATCAAATCCAAAGGAAAATTTTATGGGGTGATGTGCAAAGTAGACATTTGAGACCTTGAAATAAATATTGACTATTGCTCCAATCTTGAGTTCTCCTTTATAAAACAAACCTTTTCATGTACATGTTGATGCCTCTGGTATGGCTATTGGTGCAAGTGAAATCTTCACGCAACTAGGCAAAGGTAGTATGGATTATCCCATATGTTTTGTGATTAAAACTTTGACACCCGCAAAGCAGAATTATACAACAACAGAAAGAGACATTGTCTATAATATATGCACTTCATAAGTTTTGATAGTAATCGTTGGCCACCCCATTCATCTTTTATATAGATCATATGGTGTTAAAGTACTTGGTCAAAAAGATTGTTTTGAAAGGTTGCATCTACTGATGGATAGTTCTTTTTCAGGAGTTTGATTTTATAGTTGTTGTAAATCTAGGAAAGAGCAACTCGGTGCCTAATCATTTATCAAGGATAAATTTAGGAGATGATGTGTAGAGTATCGAGGATATTATGGATGATGCACATTAGTTAAGGTTGAATCACACACATGTAGATTTAAAAGACATAAAATTATTCTTTCACACTAGATTTATGACTGAGAGGGATGAAGACATTAGAGAAGAAGAAAATTTATATTTGAGTTGCACCTTATCAACTTATTAGTAGAGATTTGTATAAGATGGGCCACGATGAGGTTTTACATAGGTGTGTTTTGGATCACAAGCATGAGGCTATTATGGGGAAGATTTTGGAGGTATTGCACAGAGGAAATTACACATGCGATGTAACCATGTGCAAGATCCTCCTTACTATATTATGGTGGGAGACATTATACAAGGATACAAATGCTTATGTTAAGTGTTTGATCATTTTCGTCACATTAAAAAAATTGGAAGTAGAGATGAAATTCCTTTGTGACCCATAGAGAGCATGTAACCTTTTGAGAAGTGGGTTGTTGATTTTTAGGACCTATTGCACCACCCACGAGAATAACCTGGGTGCACTACATTATCACATGTATTGACTACTTAACAAGGTGGGTAGAGGTCACACCTATGAAGGATTTCATACGAGATATGGTAGAAAGGTTCCTCTGGGAGAATATTATAAGCATGTATAGATGCCTATTAAGCTTGTCCAATGATAGAGGAACTCATTTATTGAATGATACAATCTAAATTTTACTAGCATATTTTATGGTGGCACACCATAAAATCACCCCTTATCACCCTAGAGCTATTGGAACTTCAAAATATTTCAATTTTTTTGGGAAAAACTTTTATGAAGAAGGAAGGAATGGGATGATAAAGTATCAGCTCTACTTTGGGCATATAGGACCATCTATAAAAGGTTGAACAAATTGACAACATTTTGGTTGGTTTTGGCACAAAGAATCATTACATGTAGAATTTTTATTACCATCCCTACGTATTGTGCATGTAGGAATTTTTTTAGATGAAAAGGATGTGGAAGAGAGCATTAAGAAACTAATGCAACTAGATGAGTGAAGCACAATTGCGTGTTGGAGCTAGAAGAATTAGAAGGCATGATAGAAGGCTTGACATGATAGGAAAATAAAGACAAAGTTATTTGCTATTGGAAAAATGGTACTTCTATATGAATCCAAGTTTGTATGCCACCCAGGAAAGTTGAAATTTAATTGGTTGGGACCCTTTGAAGTAACCAAGATACTTGAATCAAGCGCATGTCAATTGTAGGCATTGGATGACACCATGTTTCCGGTTACGTCAATGGGAGTAGGTTGAAGCCCTATTATAAATAATCTTCTTGGTGTTTCAAATAAGGTAGTATTTCCACTTAACTAATATTTCCTTTCATGTTTGGTATTTGCTTTGTTTTTTGTTGTAATAAGTTCTCTTGCATTCAAAGCAAGATGATTACTATTTATTGAGATGATATGAAGAGGACCACACATATTTTTAAGTGTGTGTGCATGAGAAAGTTAGTGTATATGTGTGTGTGATAGTAGGATGGTGGGATTTAATTTAAAAGGTGCACACGAGAAGAAGGAAAAGGTGTTGCAGGTGCTAAGAATAATGGTGTTGATAAAAAATTTATCAGATTGAAGACCATGCAAGGAAGAGGTCACACAATGTAACACGAGGTAGGAATCAATAGGATGAGATACTTGGTATATGGTGTGTAGGAAGAAGTGTTGTGTAACATGGAAGTGCGTGTGAGGATTCCTATGGCTGGAGGTAGTAAGCATGCTAGAAAGTTACTACTATCATGTGTAAAAGAAAGAAGAATAAAATATGGAAAAAGTCAAAATTTTATTTAAAGTCTGCAAAGATAAAGTGGTAGGTGACGAGAATACATGTGGAATTGTTTTTCGAAATATATAAAATGGAGTGCGAGTGAGTTCATTCCTACCTTACATATTGAAGTGTTTGAGCCCCTAAAGAGTCATTTTAGTGTGAATTTGTGTGATTTTTACAAATTTTCATGTGAATTTGGAGAATTGAGAAACCCATGTTGAGAAAGCACACAACTAGTTTTAAAGATTTTTAGGTGGAAGTTTAGAGCGTGGAAAGGAATGGAAGTTACTATTTAATGGGTTAGGTTTTCATTCCTTGTGATAGGGTTTATACATACATAGGTACATAAAATTCAATTTAGGGAAAAATGTTGGTAAAATAAAAGGTGTAAAGAAAGGGGGTGACAAAGTGAATAATTGGCATGGGTGAAGTAGATTGGGCACCTAGAAAGCACGAAATTTTGAATTGTGAAGTAAAAAATTACACAAATGAAGGAATGAAACCAATGAAAACATCCAATATCTCACCAAAGGGAAAGTGAAAAGGCAAGAAGAAGCCCGAGGTTGAGGATGCATTGGAAGGAATGGTATTCGGGAATACAAAGATTCGAAGGTGTAATTATTGGGTAGGCATGGAAATATCACATTAGATAGTGCAATTTCAATGACTATAATCATCGCTTGGATGAAAATGAATGTGAGATAGAAATGAGTTAATATAGAAGACAAATGAGAGGACTCTTGATGGAAAATGAGTTAATGATGATAATGGGTACAAAGACTTGAAGAGTGTGGGAGTTCTCCAACTTTATGAGTTACCTTAATTTGGAAATCCTAATAATTTAAATCAATGGTTGATGTCACGAGTCCATGAGGACTACTATTTTGTGGGAAGGAGAATGTGCCTCACTATGCAGTTGATCGGGAGATTCATTGGTTTGCGTAGTTCAAGCACAAAAATAGAAACCGATCTAGATGATGATGTTGGAGTAGAGGTCATTGTTACTAATTTGAAGTATCAAATAGGGGGTTTCGTGATGAATGTCACTAAAATCATTGACCATATTGTAAGATTCACCACAGACTAGTCACTAAGTTGGGAGCACAGGAAATGTGGACTCAAGTCAACAAAAGGTGGCTCCATATTGTGTAGAACATGGCTGAAAAAACCGTATACAATATTATTGCCTTCATTACTAAAGGAATCATAGAAGAAGTGTGTGTAGGAGACACAATAACTTGGGTTGGTATTCTCCTCTTGATAATTTTTTAGAAAATGGGGTAATTAATAGAACAAATGAAAATATATGGAAGTATCCCCTAAAGAATAAGTTCTATGTTAAGATATTCATTGAGTATACTTGTGAAGAGATTACAAATTCCTATAAGTTAAGGGTAGATAGATAGTATAAGTGAATACATGAGGCATTTGAACATGATTGGTGAATTTCGAGTGATTTTCCTCGTCTTGGAAGGGAATTTAGAGTTTTTAGTTTATAAACACTTTTGCCTACATATATTTTATTTGAAAACTAGTGAGAAGAGTCCTTGGTGTAAAATTCCTTATGCTTTTATGGCGCTGGTACTTTAAGCATCTCAGTGAACAGTTTCAGATGCGTTTAATTTAAAATTTGATGTGGATAAGGTGGATTTTGATTACCATATGTTGCACAATAAATATGTATACCCTACAAAGACAACATATATAGATACAATGATATCAAATGTCAACATTAACTCCACAACCTTGGTGATAGGAAGTAAGGAAGCAACATATATATATATATATATATATATATATATATATAGTCTAATTTATTCAATGGAAAGTATGTTGAAGGTGAGTTTAAGGCCCTAGAGCCACCTAAAGGTAAGAATACTATTGGCATGAAAAGTATGCATGATAATACCCTCCCTACCGACAAGATGAATGAAATGGTGGTGACAAGGAGGAAGAGGAAGAATAAGGGTCGACCCTTGATCAAGGTGAAATGATAAAGAAACAACAAGGGCACATGGAGTTAGGCTCTAGCACAAGCACCTCGAGAGAAACCAAAAGGTCACCGAAAAGAAAAGGAATAATAATTCCCTCGTGAAGAAGAAACCTAGGGTGGTTTTGAGTGAAGAAATAAGGGAAGCAAAGAAGTCATTAGTAAAAGAGATACCAAAGATATATTTTATAACTCACACTTTAGAGGAAATAGGTGAGGAAGATTGCAATGCGTGGGAGGAAGAAGTTCCAAGGAAGGATGATGAAGAAGGCCCAAGGAAGAGTGATGAAGAAAAAGGTCATGATAATCATTTGATGGGGAATATAGGGGAGAGCATGAAGAAGAAGAGCATGATTATGATGAGGAAGAAACAATTAAGGACATTATTATAGATGAAGATACGAAATGGGCGAAGCAAGTGGCATGCTTCACTCCATTGTATAGGAAGTTCTAAGGGGATGTAGAGGGAAGGGGAGAAAGTGAAGGAACATTCCCCAAGGTACCCTAATGTAGTATAATGATTATCCTATAAAGGTACTATGGGATAGATATATGAGTTTTTTGGTCACATAAGATTGCTTTACGTTTGTCATTCTTTGACAAGAATGAATCCCTCCTATGCATGAGAAATATGATCTCTTGGGAATATAATTCACACATGGAGGAGATGGAGTTTGAGGTCAGCACATAGTCATTGTCGAGACTCGGATTAAGTCATATCCAAGAGAGGAATTCCCCATGTTTGACATGCATCTAATTACAAATGAGAAAGAGTATAATGTGCTTAACAAACTAAAATCGGAGGTATGAGTACGGATTTTTGATAAGGACTACATGATCAAGATATTGTGTGAGGATATCCATGAAAAAGATGAGAAAATTATGATGTTGAAGCATGAATTAAGGGAAGAGAAGGGAATAACATGAGCAACACATAATAAGTGTGGAATGTATTGTAGATACTGTCATTGTTACGTATCTAATGATTACCGTGAATTCCAAGGAAGAGTATGAAATAGAGCTGCACTACCTAGAGGAATTTCCATGGATGCTCTCACATGAGAAAGAAAAGGTATAAGGCTAATAATAGATGTGTTAGCTGTGTAAGAGAAATACAATAGGAACTGATAGAGGAATATCTTGAGAAGTACAAGGTGTTAGTTACAGAGGCTAAGGAGGTTGCACAAAGGGTAAAATTTTTCTTTGACAATTTCCATGATTTTGACTAGGTAGTGATAACATATGTGGTGAGGGAGGAAGCAAAGTACAAGGAATTTCAGGCCAACATGAAGAATAAAAGGATGGAAAGGGAGAATGTTATCAAAAATAGAGAAAAAGAGGGATTTATAAGTGTTATAAAATCCACACTCAAATATATATTGAAAGAAATTTTTCCCTTAGTAACGAGTAGGATGGATGCCCAAGAGGATGCGAATGTGCAACTTGAGAATATGGTTGCAGATCTCAAATTCTAGATTTATGAGCTCACTCCTATAAAAGTGCTTGATATTATTGATGTAGCACCAATAAAGGTAACCAAGGAATTGGAGGGATAGAGGGAATTAGAGAATATTTTGGATAAGGATTTTCTAGGGCTTCTTCCACCCGAGAAGAAAATTGATTGGTTCTTTAATTCCTCGCACAATCCATATTCTTTAATTCATTTTAAAGATATTCTTTGAGTCATGCATTATTTGGTGGGATATTCTTGATTGGGTGTTATCGAGGATGGACAACATACCTAGTGTGGGGTAATGTTGGTCGAGGAATTTTCTAACTATTGGATAGAACAACATCAAAGTGTAGAGAAACACACATGCACAAAGAGAAGAATAACGTGCAATGAAATTCTCACACTGGAGGTATAAGTTGGTGCATGGGGTTGTGTGTATTAAGAAATTAATAATGAGGACTTAGCCATTTTATGCGCCAAGGATAAAAATAGAAAATAGGAGTTAGAGTTTCACCCAAGTAAAGATCCGATCCAGAGAAAAGTAAGGAGACTTGGTGGTCAAGCAAGGAAAAGAAAGCACAAGCATGGATCCAAATAATGATAGGATTAAAAAAATTTATATAAATAAGATAATCTATTAGTAGTGGTTTTTGTAGAAGCATGCAAGCTTTTTACACATGAATATTTTGAGAAAGAAAGCATGCAGACCATTTTGTGAGAATGCCTATTATTAGGAGAGTGTATGGGAAGTGAAGGGAAATTCCACACACCTATATATAACTAATGTATGCAATTATTCTAGGGTTCATTATGTTTTAGAAGACTTATGTTTATTTGATACGATTCTAGGATTTGATGTTTTCACGCATGGTTCAACACACCGGTGCATGGACTATTACTTATATCAACTTCTAATATGTAATGAATTCTAGTTATAATGGATACTCGTGGTTGAATAATGATGCGGTTGATCTTGGTTCTTTTTAGATTGATTATATTCCTTATTATATGTGTTTCCAAATTGACACGTGATGATGAATATTTTTATAGGGATGGTTTATTGGTTAACAATATGGTGAATATGCATGCTAACTTCCTGTCAAGCATAAAAATGAGGGACATGGTAGCTACACGTGCTTTGGGTGAGACTTTAGATCTATCTAGATAAAGTGCCAACATGTATGGATCTAGTTTAGGTATCAAAATAATACAAGAACTTAATGTTCTATGGGTTCTCCAAACCCACGAGAATAAAGGAATGAGTACTGCGTGGACTTGGGAAAGATTTGGTAAAACTAGTGTTGTGCAACATCTTTTCAACAATTGTGGTATTGAGAAATTAAGTCCCTTGAAGATTGAGGTTAAAAATGAAAATCATGGGGTTGCATATCCATGGGGAGTTAAATAAATTGACCAAGTTCAAAAACTATGAACGTAACATTCCCTAGGTTCACTAATTTATTACATTATGTAGGTTTTCTCAAACTTGACTCCGAGTTCATGTCAAGGTAGTTGATGTGGAAATATGGATTACTAAATGGTAATGAATATGGTAATGGGTGATAGTGTGTAGATAGGTTATCAAGGTAATGCAACACCTCTAACTTGCAATGGTGGGATATTCTCATCAAGCACAATGAAATCCTCTCTAACCTAGGTGGCTTGAATGGAGAAATTGAAAAGGATGGAAACATGGAGATTCCATTCAATATCAAGCTCTAGAGATATCCTATCTATTAGTTGTGGAACTCATGGGAAACTGAATGGGGCCTTATAAATCTGTCCAAACAAGGTCATGGAACAATCAAAAGTGAGAGGCATGATTCTATTCAACTCTATGGATGGTTGGTGGGTTTGGTCCAAAATGAGAGGGCTCGATGAGCTTCTTCATTTAGAACATTCAATTGTCTAATGATATTTGGTGGTAATGGAGAGGTTGAAATACTAATGCTCTCAATCTAGTGTCTACGTCCAATTGGTTCTCAGTTTCATTTGGTTGGGGAACCATAGGATCACAACCGTAAATTATTTCTAGTCGTGGTCCCTCTATGGTCATAAGAATGATCAAGAGCCTAAGCCCAAGGGTGGTTAGGCAATCTATGCTTAGGGGTGGTCAATAATCGTAATCCTGATCAACTATAATGTTTATCATGTTGAGTTGTTCTATCCTCTTGGCATATCAGGTCGGGGTTTTGAGGATAAGAAGATGGAGTCCTCGTATCAATTTCCATGAGTAGTTCAAGTCCGTTTGGTTGTGGGACCAAGTGGATCACAACCAAAATTTTTCTCTTGTTGTGGACCTTTGATGGTCATATAGATGCTCAAGGTAATCTGTAATTTGGTTGATTCAACCAATACTCAAATGCTTTATCATCTTCAATGTTTAATGTGTCTAGTTGTTGGTTGATTCTTTGTATGTCTCTAGTTGTCTTGAAAATGTTGTACCTAAGGCCTTGATCTATGTCTGCAAGTGGAACCACTAGGTTTGGTTGTGGTATTACCGGTTTGAAACTAAAATCTCTGGGTTCTTTGGGGCCTATAATTGTCATATGAAATGTGATTGCATCTAATTAACTAAAAAAACTAATAAAGAAAATCAAATCTAAACTATGTTTTTGTATTTTTGTAATATAAATGAACAAAGCAAATGAATGATTAATCTAACAAAGGAAATATTTTTGGACTATTTTTCTGATATTTAAGAACAAAACTTCTAATCTAATAAATGAACCTAATACAAAAATTAACTAGGTGTAGCTAACTGCTTGTGCAAATGGTGTTAATATAAATCTAAATAAATTAACTAATTGAAATCTTTCAAATAAAATCTTCAATCTTACCTCGTAAAATAGAGAATAAATCACAGCTTCAAAGAAGCTATTATTCCCTACAACTTCCTGACAATGTTGAAGAAAAAATTTCTAATTTGATATGATCTATTGATAACTTGATAATTGAAAATGATGAAAGGATTTATCTACTTGTATTTGATATGAACTTTGAAATGATAAATTCAGAATTGATAATTTGCATGAATGAAGAAAACAACACCTCCAACCTGGATATTGCAAGAATAGTGGAAAATCTGGTTGTATGAATATTGTCCCCTTAGTTTATCCTTTCAATATTTATGTCCATGTGAGTCAATGGATGGGATGAATGCAAAAAGAAGAAGAAGGATGTGAGAAAACAAAAACTTGAATTGGTAGACTAGGAAGCAATGCAAGTGGAAGAGTGTAAGCACAATTGAACTGAGATTGGCTTTGGAAATTTCCAGCAAGAAAGGAAACAACTTTGCAATAACAAGAATACAAATTTTCTCTAGGTTTTCTTGCACACAAGCATGGTATTTATAGGAATTTAGCTGGGAAATGGTTGAAGCCATTTGGCAGCCAAAGGAGGACATAAAAAAGTGAAGAGGGAGTTTAAACTATTAACAACCATCAATCAAAAATAGAAGTGCAAGAATAGATTTCCACAAGGTAGTTGGGCCTTAGAATCATCTAAAATGGACAAAAAACACATCTAAAAATGGAAGTTAAGTGAGATAATTTCCATGTCAAAACATGAGTGAACTCTCTGAAAATTCATAAGACCACCACCACATGTAGGGTTAGTGGGTTTAAAGGGACCACCTGCCCTGTTAGGTGGTAGTTCACAAAACCACCACCCACTGGGCGGTGGTCACAAAACCACCACATAAGGGCAGGGTGATAGTTTTGACACTAAAGGTCAAAACTACTCTAAAATGTAGTAGGAAGCTAGGAAAAATCATGCAAAGGCTAAGTAGGGATGTCTAGGCTACAAATATATATATATGAATGGGTTTTGGAGCTTGAACATCTTCAAAAGGATATGAATCATCATTGGGGACTTTTATAACCATTTTTTGACAATGTAGCACATGTAATTTTGGGTGTGTACATATTTGCCCCCTCAGAGAAGTGTCTTAGCCATGAAGAGGCGTAAAATATAGAGTCTGAGTATGGTGTTCCCAAATGGGGAGTTAGAAGCTATACACTGACACATCGTGTGTGTGAAATCATTGCCATCCAAAGCTCCCACTACCTACAAAATGAAAAGAAGACTCAAGTGTAGATAGATAAAATATCAAAAAATAAACACTAAATTAAAATGACAAGAGGATTACCATTTTGTGGGGATATAGAAGTATACTTGTGCCAATGCTCCGAACACATACACTCAAAAAAGATCAAAACACACATACACACAAAAAGGTATATATATATATATATATATATATATAATATCAAACTCTTTTTTCAATTCATTTGCATATATTTGATTAGTGATTTTGAGCTCTGGACCTACGGTGACCATTTTCGATGAGAGTACAACCAAAATGATCCATTACGAGACCATGATCATGCCTCCACAAGTGAGAGATCGAGCCACGTGGTCTAAGGTAGGTTTTTCTCATTTGTTTATTTTGAAACCTAAAATATAAAAATGTCAAAATATTTCCTAGGAGGGGTTATTTTTGAAATTTTTTGTTTAAACTAGTCTCTGGGGGTGCCTATAGGGTAGTCATTTATTTCATGAAAAATGGTCAATTTTGTGTTTTTTTAGGATTTTTAAGGCCCATGGAAAACTATTTAGCTGCCTTGAGAGATTGGTTTAGGACTATCACCTAACCTTGTCAAGTGAGGTAGTCACAAAACCGCTCCCTCCCACAGCAGGGTGATGGTTTTGAACAAAATGTAAAAGCTTTGTTGTAAATCTAAATTTGTTAAATTTTTTTGATGTTTTTGATGTTTTTGATGAGCTTTCCTATTGAAAATGTTCTGAATTTCTTTTTTTTTATTTTGGTGGATGTAGAAGAAAGAGGAGTACATCGATGGAGTCATGAGTGGGAGTGTGATTGGCTCCCTGAGATCCTTGATCAACTTACTCAGGATGAGATCGATAGATTGCAGAGAGTAGGCATATGGAGGATTTCTGGGTGCCCCATGTTACTCATGCTCAGTCATATTATTTATGACTTATTTTCTTATTAGGATGCAAATGGAATACACTTTCAGCTTCAGGTGTCAGGGGTGAGTGGACCATTACATTAGAGGATGTGTATCGAGATACTTGGAGTTCTGATACTTGGGAGGAGGTGAATCTTGAGACAACAATGGATCTAGAGCCACGATGACCTTGTGGGCTACTTATATGGGTGATCCATGGTGTTTTGGTTGGTTCGAAAGAAGGGTATGAAGGTCTGATCTATTGCCACCACTCCTATCCCCACTATACAAGGCCATCATGGGTATTTGGCTTCTTTGTGGTTGATAGGGGACAAGGGGGTGATACACTTATATTTCTGGGATCCTATTATCACATAGATAGAGGCACATGGCCACATTTATGCTTGGGGACCCAGAGATCCTTGGGACCACCTACCATGATTATATACTTAGTTTTTTATAGGTTCATCACCTCTCAGCCATCCCACACTTGTGATGAGTTGGGTGTATGAGCATATTACCCCTATAGAGAGAGGAGTTCCAGTACATGATCCAAGGGGCCATTAGGGTCATAGATGGTCTGGGATGTCAGTTGCTTAGAGGGCCACATTGCTAAGTGGCTTCATTGAACTAGTGATGACTTAGTTTCACTCCCTACCATGACATGGTAGGAGTTTGGGGATAGGACGAGACTATAATGGTAGCTTGTGCCACTACTAGTCAGTTAGTTGATAGGATGGGGAAGGTTGAGATTCACCCATTTGACTTGAGTTCCTCAGCAGTTTGGTCTTCCTTACATTGATATGCTTCCCCTGTGGCACCCATATAAGAGTGTCAAGGAGGCCCAAAAGGGCCTAGTAGAGATCCGGGTTGGACAGTGGTGACTCTAGGAGTGCCCATTATAGTTAGGCAAGTTTTTCATGCTCGATGGGAAGATGGTGTCATTCATGCACCTTTACTCCAGATCGAGGCTGCACCTACTCACAGTGGGGAGGAGGCACCGATAGACATAGACTCTAATTCGAGGAGGAGATGGGAGATGAGACTAGAGAGGAGTCGGGTGATGAGGAGACCGAGAGAGGAGGAGACTGGTGGTGACTCAAATGACAAGGAGTTAGGTGGTGAGGCTGGTGGGACAGTTCACAGGAGGAGGAGGAGGAGAGTGACCCTGAGTGGCATGACACCTAGGATATCTCGAAAATGGAGTGGGAGGAGGTGGACATGGAGATGGAGACCTTAGTCTAGAGGACCCACTTCTTGAGATGAGGGAGGGGACGAGGGATCCATCATGGGTCAACACGTAGCTTCTAGAGGAGAGGAGGCACACATTGAGTGCATAGAGGTAGAAATAGTATAGTCAACCCCACATGGATGCATGGGGATCGAGTACATGGAAATTCTTTCCCTAACTTTATTATATAGAAATGTTAATCCTATGTCTAGTATTTCTTTTTTTTTTTTTAATTTTCTAACTCGCCATTATTTCTTTGTCTTGCAAAAAAACACTGAGGAGTGGTGAGACCTTATTTTTGGGTCTACATGGACACTTTTCTACTTCCCATGGGGAAGATGAGAGCATAGTTTACTGGAGGATGTGGGGGTAGCCTTTCTAGATTAGATGCCACATATAATGTTTTGTGCCTCTCTTGGAAGGTGGTGGAGATGGTTATGGACCTAAAGACCAAAGTTACAGGCTACGAGGTGGATGAGAGGGAGAGAACAATGATGAGGAGGAGCCACATGAGACCATGACTAGTGGTCATTCTCATGGGCACTCACACCACTCAATGCACTCACACCATCGGAGCCATAGTAGGAGCCCTAGAGTTAGGCATGCACCTTCTCAAGGGGTCCCATAGAGACTGATAGGCTATTGAGCCATTATTACTTTTTTTCCATTTTGTGAGGCACTTATATGATTTTTTTTTGTATTTTGGGCTCATTGTGAGTGTTTTGACCATGCCTAGTGCATGATGGCATTGTACTCAAACTTATTCCATGATATATATATATATGATATATATATATATATACATTTTTTGGTTAGTTATTCATCTCATAGAGTTGACTTCCATTTATGGTTTGATTCACATGTGTACTCTAGATGTTTAGAATTTCCAATTTTGACACTTTTTAGAATGTATGCAATGGATGATGAATGCTAATAGAATGATTTTATTTTTGTTGTTTTTGTAATGTTGATATATGATGATGCAAGTACAATGTAATGTTGAACTTTAGTTTCTTTAAGCAATTTTTGATACTTCTTATTGTTTTGCAAAACATGATGAAAATGTGATATGATAATAGAATGAACTTTCCCCACTCCTAACCCCACACAACCAATAAGATGTGAGGGATCAACACCAAGATCTAGAAGGGACACAAGTTATACAAATTTGTTGAATGGTAATGGTGAGAGAAAGACAAGGATTTGGAAAAACCAAATTGAGAACCTACGACCTCATTCTACTCAAGTTTGCTACATAGTTTAAAATGTGAATTGATTTCTAGTTTATCTAGACTTAGATCCATAGATGGAAACTTGGTTGAAAAATATGGTTTAAGGTTTTAAAATCTCTTGGAATTTGAACATCTAACTCACTTTTCTTTGGTTTTATGATTTTATAGCTTCCTTTATTGAATGAATTTATTTTAACTTTCTAATTTTTTTGTAAATACCCCTACACCTTGCCCCATGCTACCGGTAGGAAGCATGGGCTCATCACCAAGGACAAGGCATAGGTGAGTAAGGGAACTTCTCTCCTTTCCAACCTCACACCACTAGTAAGAGACATGGGCTCAACACCAAAGGTTGGTGGGGCAAAGAAGTGTGTAAATAATTTTTTTCTATTGATTTGCATTTGACACATATATCTAGGTAAAATGTTTAGAATGTTCTTATTTCCAAAGAGGTGTATATGGGATAGATGTGACACCATGAAGCTTCTAGAATAGACTATAGGAAAAGACACCTAATCTAGAAGAAAATATGAGTAGAACCAAGTATGCAGGCCTTGGTATGGTTATTATCAAAGATTTGTCTTATCTTGTTTGAATTGATGAAATGATTCAGAAATGATTGATGATATTATGAAAATTTGAAGAGATATGATTTGAATGTTTTGCCAATATTTTAGAAGTTTTTAGGAATTGTTGTAAGAATAAGTCCCTTGATTATAAAATTTACAAAATGAGCTGGTAGATGAAGAATGTAATGCAGATGCAATAATATACATATGGAAATGTTGATAGATCATGCATAATATCTCTTTAGGTGAAGAGAGTTGATGGATTCACCAAATTCCTCACCCTCTAGTGTACATAGGTGATATGCCCCATTCTTGTAGTCTCTATGACTTGATATGGACCCAACCACTTGGGCTTGAACTTCCTTCCTTCGCCGGTCTTTTTGTCTATTCGGCTATTGAGTCTCAATACTAGATCTCCCTCACATATTTCATGCTTGTAGACTTTCTTGTTTATACTTCCGAGCATTCGGTCATCATAAATCTATGTCGTTGTTCAACATTGAGCCTAGATTCATCAAGGATTTCTAATTGAGAGAGATTCATGCCTCTCGATATCCTTCTTCTCCCATAATTCCTTACAATGAGATACAGAGACTAGGTATTTCAATTTCAAGTGGAAAAACTACTTTGCACCAAATACCAAAGAAAAGGGGTTGCCCCATTGACATTCTTACCGATGTTTGATAAGCCCATAAGGTTGGAAAGAGATTTAAATGCCAATCTTCATTTATTCTCCTTGACAATATTTAAGGAGAATGGACTTTAACGTCTTGTTTTTAGCCTCATCTTATCCATTGGCATGAGGATAATAGAGAGAATTGTATGGTGATTTATTTTGAACTTTTCACATAGTTCACGTACTTCCTCATTTTTGAAAGACTGTACATTATCAGAGATAATGACTTGTGGAACCTTATACCGAAAATGATTTGGTTTAGAATGAACTTAGTGATTACACATTCAAGTATAGTGGTAAGAGGCATGGCCTCTACCCACTTAGTAAAGTATTTTGTGGCCGTGATTATGAAGTTATGGCCATATGTTGATGAGGGAGAGAAATTTCCTATCAAATCTAGGCCCCACATGGAAAAGGACCATGGTGTTGCAATTGGTTACAGAGATCTTGTGCCGGTATGTGGATCTCATGGGAGAAATCTTGACATTTATGGCATTTATGCACAAAATCTACCACGTCATGTTCTAACATGGGCCAAAAGTAGCCCATCGATGTATCTTCTCGAGAAGTGGCATGGCCTTCAAAGTGACCTCCACATACTCCACTATGAGATTCATAAAGAATATTCTCGAGATTCTTCTTCATCAACACATCTTAGCAACATTCCATCAAAGGCTCTACGATAGAGCACTTTCTCCAAGATCACATACTTAGCAGCTATGATGCATAGCATCTTCTTTTTGTGATGTTTCCCCTTTAGGTATGTATGATCCACTATGAAATTAATAATGTTAGTGTACCATGGGCACATAGAAATAGGGGTTTGATTTGATGTAATATACTCATTCATTAGGGAAGTCCAAATTAACTAGATTGCCTCCATCTAATGGGTCATTGTCAACCAACCAGTCTAATGATTCATCCTTTGAAAAAAAATTGATTAAAAAATTAGCTCAAACTCACCCATTAGAGTTATAAAACGTCCAACTTTCTTAGATAAGGACCCTTGTGTGAGAAATTTCCAAAATGATCTGTCTTGACAATGACTCTCATTTCTTGGTTAAGCATGTAGTGTCTTAACCACTTTATTACAAAAACTATGGCAAGGCACTCTTTTCTCTCCTGAGTATATCATGTCTCATAGTCGAGCAATGTTTGAATGATAAAGTATACCACACACTCTCATTTATCATCATCCTCTTGAGCTAGCATGCAAGCCAATGAGACATCCATATCCCACGTGAATATAAGATTAAGGGGTGATCTAACTTAGGAGGCATGAGTGTGGGAGGGGACAATAAGAATTGTTTGACTGACTCAAATTCCTCATTGCACTCTTCCATCTAACCATTCACTACACCAATCATTCTTCAAAAAATGTTTATTGGATGAATAACAAAGGTCAAATTATGGATGAACCTTTAGATTACACCGATATTTTTGAGAAAATACCTAATTCCAGACTCGTTTGATGGTGGGATCATTTCCAATACTACTTAGATTTTGGCTGGATCTACATCAATCCCTCATGAGGAGATAATGTACCCCAATAATTTTCTTCCATCACATCGAACACACATTTTTTTTATTTAGAGTGACGTTGTATTTGATTAGACATGAGAGGATGACATGAAGCACTTCAGGGTGATTAAAGTGCTTTTTAGCCTTAGCTAGGAGGTCATCAATGTAGGATTCCACAATCTTATGAATAATATCATGGAATATGTAAGTCATGGCCTGTTGGTAAGTTGCTCCTATGTTTTTAAGTCCAAACGACATGACTACGTAATAGTAGGTTCCCCAAGGAGTGATAAATGTGGTTTTGTCGATCTTCCTTAGAGATTTTGATTTGGTTGTATCCAGAAAACCCATCCATAAGGGACAACAACTCATAGCTAGTTATTGCATCGATAATAACATCAATGGATGACAAGTGGGAAATCATCCTTGGGACATGCTTTGTTAATATCCTAAAATTCAATGCAAATATAGATCTTTCCATTCTTCTTAAGAATGGGGATGATGTTGGATACCCACTATGAGTAGTCAACTGGTTTGATGAACCCCACCTATAGGAGTTTCATCACTTCTTCTTTTACCATGAGAGCCACTTTGGGCTTCATGGGCCTTGAATTTTGCTTAATAGGCTTAGCATCTAGTTTAGTGATGAGATTATGAACTAAAGTGAGGATCAATTTCTATCATTTCCTTATAGCTAAATGTAAAAATTTTGAATGTTCCTTGAGAATTTTCATGTGTATATATCTTATTTCCTCCGGAGTTAGAGAAGATCCTAACTTCAAAATTTTTGGTTCCTCCTCATCCCGATGTTTATATCAATTGTTCCTTCAATTAAAGAGGCGTTACCCTCTTCAAATTTAGGTGGGGCTGGAGGTAGCTCTAAGTTCCCCTCTTCTTCTACCTCATAGACCTCAAGACCCTCCATGGAGGAAGGTTCCATTGTGGGATCTCCAAAGTAGGAGGAAGAGTGAGGAACAAGAGAAAATCCAATCTTATGGTGAGTAGGATGTAAGTCCATGTAGGCATTTAGGTACCCTAGGATTGCTTCATCATTTTCAGCATAGTCTAGGGTGATGGGCTCATTCTTAGCTTCTACATGTGCCAAAATTGAAGTTGTTGGAATCTTAAAACCAAATTCTTAAAATGAATCGAAACGTAAAGCTTGTATCTTCTAACTCTTTACTTAGAGTGAAGTGAGAAGAATAGGTTGCAATGGAATCAACTAAGATATTTTGTTCTCGAGGTATAGCTTTAATTAAAATGAAATCAAAATACTTACTTAATTCCAAGACAATGGTCTTATAGAGTTATAGGTGTTCAACCCTAGTATGATACACTTCAAATACTTAATTTACGACTAGTTATGAATCCCCTAGTACCCTAATGTTATGATAACCCATACTTTTGGCTACAATGAGACCAAGAAGGAGAGCTTCATAATTCTTTGTTATTCACACATTCAAAGATCAACTTAAGGCACTACCTTCCCATGAGAAGAGGTAAGAATCATGCCTTCCCAAAGTGCTAAAGTGACACTTTGCTCTGTCATAATTTAAATTCCAATAGTCACTTGGGAAGACTAAAATTGGATCATCTTTTGTGTCATCCTCCTTCACTTTTGAGACCTTTACCATGCATACTTCATTGGCAAGGAGAGAGCCTGAGTCTAAGAGCATGTCCTATGCCCATGGAATCAAACATAAGGATAAGTGGTAGGTCATTCTCTAATAACTCCACTATCTTTTCTATCATTCATGTTAACACTATCTCAACAATTAAGTTTCATCCTTTACAATGGGAACTTCTCAATCAAACCCATAGTTTCTAGTTCCATTGTGGGAAGAAACTTTTCTTCTAGTGTTGAGCATGTAGGTTTGTTTAACTAGTTTACAAGAAGCTCAAACTTAGAATGAACCCTTGACCTCTTCTTTAGATTAGCTAGATGTATGTTAAAGGGTTTTGGTCACCTATGTGTCATGAATACCTTCCTAAATGTAGGAATCTTACTTCCTAAAACAAAGTGGAGGGAATTACCTTCATGCGATGAATCCAAGGATGACTGAAGATTATATTATAGTTGGTTTCCTAATCTATAATATAAAATTTGGTTAGAAATGTCTTAGGTCCAAGTGTAACAGGAAACACTATCATTCCAATTGAAGTCTCTTTGAGGCTATCATACCCTCTCAAAGCATGTTTCATGTTGAGGAGAAATTGGTTTCTCCGTAACCTAATTTCTAGAGGAAAAAGAAGGGGACTATGTTGACCACTACCCCATCATCAATCATCACATGCTTTACATAGTTATTATATATCCAAACTTGTAAAACAAGATTGGATCACCTCTACGAGATATTTCAACATCTGTGGGCATCTTATCGCGTCGAATATGAATCCAACATCTCTTTTAGGATGCCCTAGAGGATATAAATAAAATAATAAATAGTTTATTTGTGCTTCTGGAGGAGGGGTGACATTAATCAAATGTTAAAGACCTAGTGCTTCTAATAAAGTGAATATGTGAGTAAGGGAATTCTTTAACACATACGAGAAGGAAATGTGAGAGAAGGTCTTGGTTAGGTCATTGATCAAGTCATAAGCTCTTACTAGTTTGCCTAGTGTTTCACGAATGTCATCTGATATAGTCAAGTAGATTGGGATAGGCTGCAAAGAATAGTCCTTGGTTCTAGTGGTCATGTTTATTTGAGGTTTAGTATCCAACTCTACAAGACCCACTATCTTAGTCTGTTGATGCCCATCCAACGGGGATGAAACTGATGGGTTTGATGAAGTAAATGATTTTTGATCATTGGTTCCCACCATAATACCCTTATTTGATCCATTGGGATATATCTTACCATTATTGGGTTGATTTGGGAGAGGATCATTGAATATCTTGAGTGGAATATTTTGAGGGGACACTGGTCCCATGCTAGCATTTTGATTAGGCACAGGGGATTTTCAAAAACATGTCAACGAAAATTTGTCTTTGGTCTTCAAGTAGACGTTGTAAAAATTATTACAATCTCGGAAAGTTCTGGCATCATTCCCTCAAACTCTATGAAAACCACAATATAAGTTGGGGTCGTAATCTCGAGGTATTTAGTTTGTATTTTGTTATGGTCCAAAGTTTGATTGTTATTCAACTGTTGATTTTTATAATTGAAGTTTGGAGCCCATTGCCCCTGATTTTGAACCTGGTTTGGGTACTCGCCTAGGTATTGACTAGGGCCTTGGGCATGTACTTGTTGAACTTGTTTTTATTGTCATTGTCATTGCTATTGAGGATGATTGACGTCCATAGCATTTATTGTAAGCAAAAAAATTATTATCTCTTTTTTTATCTTCATTTACGTTGTTATTTTAGTAGTGTTTGCATTGGGGGTGCTAACAACGTTTGGTTTCTTCACCTGATTGGTAACACCGTCATCAGTTGTAACCCCACGATTCTTGTTGAGGACCTTTGGTCCCTGATTTTGTTTGTGTTGTTAGGGTAACTAGAGTTACCTTGGTTGGGAGTGATCAATCTCCTATTTGTTCCATAGGTCTTATGACCACTATTTATAGCTTCTTGATCAATTCAGGAGAGCACCCTCCAATACTTCTTCGTATCTCCTCAATGGAAACTTCTGGACTTCTTCCTTTGTTTCCCTATTAAGGGAGTGAAGGAATAGATCACAAATCTCTGTTTGGTCCATGTTAGGAGTGCTTTCTAAAGAATAAAGGACCTGCCACCATCTTTGGATGAAATGGGCAGCAGACTCATTGTGCTCTTGTTTGATATGGAGGAATTCTCTAATTCCTATTCTCAAAAGCTTGTTCATGTCAAAATCTTTAATAAAATCTGACACAAGTTTCTTGAAAGAATGTATCAAAGCCTTTGGTATTTTGTAATACTAGTCGAGAGAAATACCTTCTAATGTCTTAGGGAATATTTTTGCAATGACCACATCCCATGGGAGCATCTCTCAAGTGGAATTTGCATACAATTTGATGTGAGTGTTAGGATATCCTCCCCTTTAAATTTGGAATGTTTGGAAGAGGTCTTGGGAGCATGACATTCCATATAGAGAAGTCAAGAGGATCTTTTAGATATTTTGAATAGGTGCCTACTACATAAGACTCAACCATTGATGGCATTTGTTGGGGAAGTGTAGGTGGAATTGGTTGTTGGAATGGTGCAACATATACATTCATCGAGGCATAAGGCATCCCCTATGGCTGACCATATGGGCCTAGATAAGAATACATGTCCCCCTGTGGTGACTTAGAATACATGTGCATGTAAGGGGAGGATTATTTTAATATGGATTTTGAGGTACATATCTAGGGAATGTTGCATTTCAATATGGCATGACATTTGAGAATGCACTTTTGGATGGTTCCTATGGAGGGTATCCATATGTAGCATGGGGGCATACCCAAGGTCCCAACCTGACCCGTTAAAAGGAATATGAGGGCTAGGAATGCCCATGTAAACCATAGGATCTGGTGTAGCATGCACTTGGCAATAGTTCTACTGGGTAGAAAGGAATCTTCCCTTGCCCAATATATGAAGTCTGAGTATTTTGGGAAATTTCGATTCTCGACGTTGTCTACCAATTCTAAGATGACTTCACCCCTTAATGGAGTGGTGTTTTATTTTAGCATACATTGTTGAACCTTTGCAGGCTACTGAGGGATATGATATCCTACTAGAAATTGATCATTGTTTATCCACCCCTCATTAGAAACATTTTCCACTGTAGGAGGGGTAGTATTATTGTTTTGAAGCAAGACATCAATGTGTCCTTGTGGCCTATCAAAAGGTTGACTCATGTTTTGGAAGCGTTGTTTGCTTTTTCGTAACAAGTTAAATACTCCTTGTCTAAATGTGGGAGTTGGTCGAATGCATACTAAGGGGTTGTCCGAACAAGACCAAGAGATGAACTTATCTCTCTAGTAAAAGTAATCTTGTTAGATCTTGAGATTTTAGGCTATTGGGTTTATGTAATTTGATCAATTTCCTCAATCCTGACTGAGGAACCAACATTGGTCCCCCAAGGAGAAATATTTTGAAGATGGGTGGTTGAATAGTTATCTGCCCATGTAGAAAGTGAGCGTGACTGTTATTGTCTACCCATATGATAGTTATATGCTTCAAGACCCAAAATGGGTTAGTCGTATCCGTCATATCCTAACATATTTGGGGGTATATAAATACCTATAGAATAATGGGAAAGAGGAAGATGGATGAATAAAGTGGAAATGATCAAAGACTAGCTCTTTATGTCATGTTCACCAATTTGTATGGAAGAAAATCGACACGTGACCCTTAACCACACTCAACTCCTTGAGGTCGTGCTTTAAGGAAGGCAATGTGGGAATGTGGATGGCTAAATGGTAATGAATATGGTAATGGATGATAGTGTGCGAGATAATTTGTCAAGGAAATGCAACGCCTTTAGCTTGCAATGGTGGGATCTGTTCGTCAAGCATGATGAAAGCCTCTCTAACTTGGGTGGCTCTAATGGATAATTCGAAGGGATGGAAACAGAATACTCCAGTCAATATCAAGCTCTTAAGATATCTGTCTATTGGTTATGGAACTCATGTAAAAATGAATGGGGCCTCGTAAAATTTTCCAAATAAGGTCATGCAACAATCAAAAGTGAGAGGTGTGATTTTGTTCATCTCTATGGATGGTTGGCGGGTTTGGTCCAAAACGAGAGGGCTTGATGAGATTTTTCATTTATAAATTTTAATTTTCTAATGATATCTAACAGAAATGGAGAGGTTTGAAAGACTAACGCTCTCAAATCAGTGTCTACGTCTAATTGGTTCTTGGTTTCATTTGTTTGGGGAACCGTAGGATCAAAACCATTAATTCTTTCTGGTCGTGGTCCCTCTATGGTCATAAGAATGACCAAGATCCTAATCGCAAGGGCCAATCTATGCTTAGGGGTAGTTCAATAATCATAAGCCTAATTGGTTGCATTGTTTAGAATGTTGAGTTGTTCTATCCTCTTGGCGTATTGGGCCATGGGGTTTTGAGGAAAAGAAGATGCAATCCCTTATCAATCTATGTGATTAGTTTAGGTCTATTTGGTTGTAGGACCAAGTGGATCACAACTAAATTTTTTATCTTTCTACAGACCTTTGATGGTCATATAGATACTCAAGGTAATATGTAATTTGGTTTATTCGATCGATACTCAAACACTTTATCATCTTCAATGTTTAATGCATCTAGTTATCAGTTGACTCTCTATATGTCTCTAGTTGTTTTGAAAATGTTATACCTAAGGCCTTGATCTATGTCTGCAAGTGGAGCTGCTATGTTTGGTTGTGGTATTATCGGTTCGAAACTAAAATCTTTGGGTTCTTTGGGGCCCATAATTGTCATATGAAATATGATTGCATCTAATTAACTAAGAAAAACTAACAAATAAAATCAAATCTAAACTATGTTTTTGTATTTTCTAGAATATAAATGAACAAAGAAAATGAACAATTAATCTAACAAAGGAAATATTTTTGGACTATTTTTATGATATTTAAGAAGAAAACTTCTAATCTAATAAATGAACCTAATATAAAAAATTAACTAGGATTAGCTAACTACTTGTGCAAATGGTGTTAGTATAATCTTAAAACAATGAATTGATTGAATATTTCAAATAAAATCCTCAATCTTACCTCATAAATAGAGAATAAATAATAGCTTCAAAGAAGTTATTATTCCTTGTAGCTTTCGTAGCAATGTTGAAGAACAAAATTCATAATTTGATCTGATCTACTGATGACTTGATAATTGAAATGATGAAAGGATTTATCTACTGTATTTGATATGAAATTTGAAATGAAAGATTCAGAATTGATAATTTTCATGAATTAAGCAAAAAACACCTCCAACCTAGATATTGGAAGAATAGTGGAAAATCTGGTTTAATGAATATTTTCCCCTCAGTTTATCCTTTCAATATTTGTGTCCACACGAGTCCAATGTATGGAAATGCATAAACAACAGAAGAAGAAGGATGCAGGAGAAACAACAACCTGAATTGGCTAAACTGGGAAGCAATGCAAGTGGAAGAGTGCAAGAATAATTAAACCTGGAAATTTCCAGCAAGAAAGGCACCAACTTTGCAAAAGCAAAAATACAATTTTTCTCCAGGTTTTTCTTGCACACAAGCATGGTATTTATAGGAATTTAGCTGGGAAATGGTTGAAGCCATTTGGTATCCAAAGGAGGAAATAACAAAATTAAAGAGGGAGTTCAAACTATTAAAAACTATCAATCATAAATAGAAGTGCAAGAATAGATTTCCATAAGGCAGTTGGGCCTTGGAATCATCTAAAATAGACAAACAACACATCTAAAAATGAAATTTAAGTGAGATAATTCCATGTCAAAATGTGAGTGAACTCTCTAGAAAATTCACACAATACCACTTCCTTGTGTAGGGTGGTGGTTTCAGGATCGCCGCCTGTGTAGGGTGGCGGTCACAAAACTTCGCCCAAGCAGGGCAGTGGTTCTGACACTAAAGGTCAAAACTACTCTGAAATGTAACAGGAAGCAAGGAAAAAGCATGCGAGTGATAAGTAGGGATGTTTAGGCTACAAATATATATTGTGAATGGGTTTTGGTGTTCGAACACCTTCCAAAAGGATACGAATCATTATTTGTGAATTTTATAACCACTTTCTGACAATGTAGCACATGTAATTTTGGGTGCGTATAATACCCATTCTTATTCAACATGTATTTAGGGGACAAATTCCATCTTGGTGGTCCTTTCTCATATCTCTTCCCTCTCTTTCTTCATTCCATGAGTTGTAAATACAAATTCTTGCACACTTTGTAAGGGTTTTTCTCCTTTTTCCTTAAGCATATTTTTGAGCTCTTCTCTATGAAACTCGAAACTTCATGATATTAACCTCTACAACTCACAAATGGTGATTTCCTTTCCTTGGATCTGTATGTAAGTTATTGAATATTTATTAATGAAAGTTAGGTTTATATTTTTCCTTCAAATACATTTTGTTTGATGTTAATATTCTACCCTCTATTATATTTCACATTCTTTTATCCGTCTACATCTAAATTGCATGCATTTTCACAATCCTAGCCTCACAAATTTTGAATTTGTCATCTAGATTTGGGAAAGTTCCACCTTATTTTGGTACTATCACCACCCCTTATCTTAAGATTTACCTTTCTTGTATCTCTCTTTCCCTAGTCCCTTGGAATTTTTAGAGTGGGGATTAACTTAGGAGTAGTTTTAGTGTTAGAAGTAAGTCATGTTATATAGATTTTCTAAATCCATTTAACAAGGAAATCGTCCTTCTCTAGAGTTCTATCTCAATCCCTAAGTCCCACACTTTAAGATAGTCCCATGTTGCTTCAAAATGCCAAGTCTTCTATGATTTTGGGTCTAGTGTAATTATTATCCAAAATGTGCCCCCTGCTCATTTTGTGGCTAACTCCCTTTCATCTTTCCTTCTCTTGTGCCTCAGACATAATATTTTTCTTTTTAGGCACTCAAAACCTTCTGGAAATGACACCATTGGATAGAGCTCTTTCTCGGCTTTCCAGAAAGGTAAAGGTTTCCTCCTAACTCCATGTATTTTTGAAGTTATGGCTTAGCAGAGTTTTTTGGGAAAAGTTTCCCCTGAAAGGCCTGCGGCCAATGAGATGCCGCCATGTGGCACCTAGAGTGGCAGAGTGCGGGGAAATTTTGGAAAATTTTCCAAATGACCAAAAAGGTGCAAAAATTCGAATATTTGGCCCTGTTTTGCCCTAAAACTTCAAATGGCCATATCTTTCGATCCAGAGCTTGGTTTTTCACGTTCTTTATATAAATGGAAAGATGGTGAAATTATCTACAAGATTCTAGGGTCAATTTTGAATTTTGATGGAGTTTAGAGAGAGAAAATAGAAAAACGTCTCTAGCATGTGGTGATGAACAGAAATGACGTTTCAACCACCATTTTTAATGAAGAATGGCTTGCATTCTCTCCCAAAGATCGTTAAAAATGTCAAGGAATGGGTCCGCTGTCGGGCGCCCATGCTGTTTTGATGGAATTTTGGTCCATGGTTGAACCCCTTGCACATTTTCCCACATTTCTCTCTCCTGGGGTCGTGGTTTACACTGTAAAATCCAGGATGAGTTCATTTTGCAAAGGGGAGACACTTTTTCAGCTCTACAACTTCCTTTTTCTTCCTCCTTGGTAGAATTTGTGAAGAAATTTTACCTTTCCATGTAATGCAGCACCTTTTCTTGCCTCTCTCGGATCATAGTAATGTACCGTATTGGATCGAGATGTTGATATATGTTCTATGATTAAAATCCCTCAATCCTTTCATATATCTATCATTTCTTTCTTGATCTTTCATTACATTTTGAGCATTTGTGCATGTTTTGTGCTGTGTTTCCTTATGGATTGTGTATTTCATGCGGCATCGGGTGTCTAAAACTCCTTTTGTGCATCACCTATTAGCATTAGTTCTTTCTTTTTTGCATTTTCTATACTTGTCCCTTTGGAATTTAGAGTAGATTTAGGAGTTTAAACCTCTGCAATTGTGCAAGTAAAATAGTTGATCAGAGGATTTTGAGGAACCAGCCTCTAATCTGGAGATTCCTCTTCCATTTTTTCAAGTCCCACACTTGGGGAGAGGATTCAATGTTGTGCAATCACACTGGATGTCTAAAATATCAAACTAGAAATCTGATCAACATCCAGGGGTGCTGCTGATTTGCAACAATAGTTTTGGCATGCTCGGTGGGACCTTAGAGGTATTCATCTTCATTGCAACAAAATTGATGTGCATTTTTGCAAGTTTCTTTCTTTAAAAGAGCTATAAATTACACATCTGGTGACTCCAAGGAAGAAGAATCAGCTGGTTTTAGCAGTGCAGACCTGAAAACTCATGAGAAGAATCAACACAAGGTCAAGAGCTGGAGAGGAAGAGGTGTTGTTTGAATATCTATAGTTATCTCCAAGAATAAGGAAAAGTGGGAGGAGAATCCAAAGGTCTCCATCTCCACCAAACAGAACTCTCTCAACTCCTCCACCTGGTAGGCCTTTCATTCAATCAACAAGGGTTCTAAGGCCAATCAGAATGGCACAAAACAACCCCTATGTCAATTTCACTGGCAGCAGCCCACTTGCTCTCAATGCACAAAATCCAATCCTAGTTGTAGCATTGAAGAACATTCCATACTTCACTAGAGAAAATCAGACCTCACCTGGTGATCATGTTAAGGATATTGCTAACATTTGTGCAATCCATGAGATCAATGAGATGCAAGTTGTTGTCAAACTGCTGGCATCTTCATTCAAAGGGAAAGCTTTGCAATGGTTCAGGAGTCTTGCCTCAGGTTCTATTCAAAATTAGAATCAGCTATGTATATCCCTCCATGAGCAGTTTGGGGAAAAGGGAGACAACTTGTCCCTTTTGGAGTAGCTGACAACTATCAAAAGAGCTCCCAATGAGCAGCTGACTGATTTTAATTTCAGATTTCAAAGGACTTGGGAGAGAATTCCAGTGGCAGTCAGGCCAATAGCAGAAGGTGCTTTTCTTTATTACCTTAAAGCTTTAAATTCTGATATTTCTATGTTAATTCAGTCCATGGGAGGCACAACTATCCCCATTGCTTATAGCATTTCCATTAGAGCTGAAAATTGTTTGATTCAAGCTGGCAAGCTGGCTTGTAGGCCTCCAATGCCATTATTTCCAAGTTTAGAGAGCCCAAGTACTAGCCAAGTGCCTAATTTAGCTTCTATTCCCACTCCTAGAAATTAGAATTCAAGTGAAGCTTCCACTTCATCTTCTAGTGCCTCAAATGAACTTCAAGAAGTCATGAAGCAATTGCAAAATCTAGGTAATGAGCTGGTTACACTCAAAAGGCAGCAAGCTCAAGGTTTTAGACCTTCCTTCCAGCCTCAAGCTCAGCCTAACAGGAAGCCATATCAACCTCATAGACCACCCAATCCAGCTGCAAATCTAAATCAAGCAAGGCCTCCTGCCAACAGACCATTTCAGCCCTATAATCCCAATGCTACATCTGCATCTAAAGCATTAGTGCCAGTACAAAACAATATAGCTCAAGAGTATGATTGGTGTTTCCCATGTAATGAACCTCATAACTAGTCCATGTGCTTCAACGGTGCCTTGAATCAAGCATTAATGGTGACAGCAACTGGTGTGGAGGGTGAAGGTAGTCAAGGAAATAACCAGCAACAAGAAACATTCCAGCAGCAATCAGCTCCAAATGATACCACACTTGTAAACTGGCAGGCAGAAGATTTTTGTGGCATGAATCAAACAATTTCCCAAAGTGTTGCAGCCAACACAAGGTCAAAGAGAATAAATTTGGGTGAAGAACAGCCATTGGCCCCAAGTAATTCATGACCTTATGTCACTCCACAAACTATTGGCAAACAAAATGCAATCCCAAACATGCAAGGATTGCCTAAAACAGCCCCTAGGCCAACCCAAATGCTAGTTGTTGCTGCCCATGTGCAAGGAATGAATGTGCAGGCCAAGGGATAGCAGAGGGATACTTCATCTCCATTTAGTATCATTGATCAGATGAAGAAGACAAATGTAAACATATCAATGTGGGAATCACTATCTATCCCAAGCCAAAGAGATTTGCTACAAGCTGCCATGAAGGACTGGTCAACTTCAAATCAGCAAGTCCAAATGTAAGAGAAGGTGCTCACAAATGTTGCCTAGCCTGAGGGGAATCATGGAGGACAACAAGGTAAAATATTGAAGCCCCCTCCATTCTATGTTTCATTGATCATTGGGAACCAATTAGTACACAATTACATGATTGATTCCGGGGCAAGTAGTTCAGTAATGCCCAAGCAAATAGCTGATCAGTTGGGAATTCAATATGAAACCATATCCAAAGGGGTGGTGCAGTTGGATGGGACAGCAGTAACAACAGTCGGGGTGATTAAAAACTTGAGTCTTACTTTACATGCCTGTCCCAACGTGGTTGTTTTGCAAGATGTCTCAGTAATAGACCTTCCACCACTCTTTGCCCTATGTTTGTCAAGGGATTTCATAGCTAAGATTGGAGGTTACTTGTCTGCTGATTGGTCACACATGCTATTCAGAACAAGATATGGAACCAAATCCACAATTAGGTCTGAACCTATTGCAAACTTTCACATTGAGCCTTACACTCCAAGTCAGATTAATGCCAATTGTTCAACGTTTGATCAAGAGGATTATCCAAGCACTGATGAAGCTGACACCAAGGTAGGAAGCATCCCAGATCTAACTCTTGATGAATGGGCAAGCAAGGTGCATGCTTTTGATCCTTATCAAGAAATAGAAGAATCTGAGCTGGGAGTCTATTGCATACATGAAGAAAATCAGCCTATTCCTAGCATCACCAAGCCAAACCACAAAGATGACAATGAGGTATGGCAGTTGTTTTTTGATGGATCAAGGAGTAGACAAGGTGCAGGAGGGGGATCCATGTTGGTTTCACCTCAAGGAGTTAAGTATTATTCAGCTTTTAGATTTTAGTTTGCATGCTCTAATAACACTGCTGAATATGAAGCCTTGGTGCAAGGACTGCATTGGGCAATCAAGAGAGGAATAAAGAACTTGCAAGTCTTTGGTGATAGTGAGTTGATTGTCAACCAAGTCAAGGGGCAGCATGCTGTCAAGAATGATCTACTCAAGTGCTACAAGAATAGGGTGTGGGACCTCATTGAAGATTTTGAGGGTTTTGGCATCAAATCCATTCCTAGGAAAGAGAACCAAGCCGCTGACAGGCTTGCAGCAGTTGGGGCAGCCTTTGACGTTGTGGAGAGCATTTAAAAAGACAAGGTACAACCAAACATCCATGTGATTGTGAGGCCTTCAGTGCTGGACAACAATGTAAGTTGGAAAGTATTTGAAAATGATCAGCAAATCATCCATTTCTTGCAAGAAGAGGCTGAGTTCTCAGCCAAAAATCAGGAAAAGTTGGAGCAGCAGTATGGTGACCAGGTGGTGCAGCTGAGAACCAACAAACTACCAAAGGGGCTTATTACTTTGGAGTCCATTTTCAATCCTAATGATCAGTTTAGGAAGGAGAAAGAAAACATCCAAGTGAAGGAAGAAGATTCAGTGTCCATCTCGGTAGGAGAAGGCAAATCACTCCAAGTTGGCAAGATGACAACTGAGCAAGAAAGGTATGAGTTTATACAACTTTGTCAAGAATTCCCTGATGTGTTTGCTTGGAGCTATGAAGATTTGAAAGGTTTCAATCCCGAGTTAGCTCAACACACCATTGAATTGGATCCAAATACTAAGCCCATCAGGCAGAAACAAAGGCCAGTCAACCCCCACATGGAGCCTCTCATGAGAAAAGAATTGAATAAGTTGATAGAATCAA
The DNA here is from genome assembly GCA_018340775.1 of Taxus wallichiana var. yunnanensis. Classification (NCBI taxonomy): domain Eukaryota; kingdom Viridiplantae; phylum Streptophyta; class Pinopsida; order Cupressales; family Taxaceae; genus Taxus; species Taxus wallichiana. Next base: position 406,863,205 of record CM031240.1, on the reverse strand, counting down.
GAATCATATTCCCTATCAAGCATTCTAGTTGGGTTGCCAACTTGGTTCCAGTCAGAAAGAAGAGTGGGGAAATCAGATTGTGTGTTGACTTCAGAGATTTGAATAGAGCATCTCTCAAGGATCATTATCCACTTCCTTCCATGGAGCAGATTTTACAAGTTGTTGCTAGCTCCGAGAGGTTTTCACTACTTGATGGCTATTCAGGGTATAATCAGATTATGGTGAAGGAAGAAGATCAGTTCAAGACAACCTTTACAACTAAATGGGGAACTTATGCATACAGGAAAATGCCATTTGGGCTATCCAACGCCGGAGCTACCTTCCAAAGAGAAATGGACATGGCGTTCAAAGGTTTGATTAACAACATAGTGCTGATATATCTTGATGATATCACTGTTTTTTCAAAAAATACAGCAGACCACCTCTCTCATTTGAGACAAGTGTTCCAAAGGTGTAGAAGATTTGGAGTCTCCTTGAATCCTAAAAAATGTATTTTCTTAGCTCATGAAGGAAAGCTCCTTGGTCACATTGTCTCTAAAGAAGGATTAGCAATTGATCTAGAAAGAGTTGAAGCCATAAGAGCACTACCATTGCCAAGCCACAAGAAGGCCCTCCAAGTGTTTCTTGGGGAGAATAAATTTTGTTAGAGGTTTGTCCCAAATTTTGCAGCCCTTGTCAAGCCCATCACCAAGATGTTAAAGAAAAGCATGGCTTTCAAATGGACAGCAGAAGGCAAGGAGAGTTTTGAAGCAACCAAAGAAGCCATCTCTCAAGCCCCAGCTCTCATCAACCCGGATTTCTCCAAGGATTTCATCCTCTATGCATTTGGGGGTGATGATACTATCTCTGCAATTTTGGTACAACAGAACAAGGACAATGATGAGTAGCCAATTGCTTTCTTCAGCCAAATCCTGGAGGACTATGAGGTGAGATATTCTTTCATTGAGAAGCATGTTCTTGTAGTAATCAGGAGCTTGAAGAAATTCAAGCATCTAGTTTCAAACAATAAGGTCCAATTGCTGGTTTCTCATGCGGGAGTTAAAGACTTCCTCCTCAACAAAGACTTGAATGAAAAGAGAGCAGGTTGGATTACTCGTGTCATGGAGTATGACATAGAGATCAAGGTCACCAAGTTGGTCAGAGGAAAAGGACTATGTGAGCAGCTGATTTTGAGCAAGCAAAAGGAAGCATGCAATGAGAAAGAGACTGTTTTGAAGTTGCAAGACAGCCATGAGCAAGGAAGCACTCAAGAGGAAAATAATGGTGTCCCCACTCCTTGCTAGACCCAAAGTATAATGCACTTCCTAAGCACAGGCCTATGCCCTCCAGAGATGAACAAGACCCAAAGAAGACACTTCAGATTGCAGGCTATCCCATATGCCCTTGTTGATGGTGTCTTGTTCAAAAGAGATGTGAATGGATTACTGCTGAGATGCATTGGTACAAATCAAATTCATAGGATGTTGGAAGAGTTCCATGGTGGACCAGTTGGTGGTCATTTTGCACCAAGAGTGACAAGCTCTAAAGATCATGAGGGTGGCTATTATTGGCCCAAGATTTTCAATGATTGTTATGCATGGATCAAGAGGTGCAAGAATTGTGCATTCTTCACAGTAAATAGAGGCTAGCTGCCCTTCCATTGCATCCAATTTCAGTTGACTAGCCATTCATGCAATGGGGTTAGACTTCATTGGAGTCATTAATCCCAATTCGAGCAAGGGCACAAGTGGATTTTAACATCCAAATATTACTTCACTAAGTGGATGAAGGTAGCACTCAAGGAAGCAAATGAATCTAACATCCTAGACTTCTATGAGGGAATAGCAACCAGATTTGGTGTACCTGCTACAATAATATCGAGATAATGCATTGGCATTCATCGGGTCTAAGGTGATTTGAATGGGCTATCAAGAACATGATCTACCTAAGTACTTTGTCAAACTATTACCCCGGTGGTAATGGTCAGCTGAATCTACAAACAAGAACTTGTTGAGGATCATTAAGAGGACTCTTGATGAAAATCAGAGGTCTTGGCATACTAAATTGAAATCAGCTTTATGGGCTGATAGGATAACTCCTAAAATATCTACATGTAACTCTCCATTCAGGATTGTTTATGGGAGAGAGGAAATTTTTCCCATATCACTTGAGTTGCCAACATTGGAACTCATGAAACAGTTGGAGTTGTTGGAGTTTGAACCCATGGAAATTAGATATGTAGAATTGATGGAGCTCCAAGAAATCAGGAATCAGGCATCCCAAGCAATGGAGAAGGATCAGGATTTGATAAAGAAGACCTTTGATAGAAAGGCCAAGAATAGATCCTTCCAAGTTGGAGATCTAGTGTTAAAATGGGATGCAGACAGAGAAAAACCGGGAAGGCATTCAAAATTTGATGCCATTTGGAGTGGCCCATACATGGTCACAAAGTGTAAGGACAACAATGCCTTCTAATTGTCTTCATTGGATGGCGAAGAACTGTAGATTCCAGTCAATGGGATCCATCTAAAGCATTGCTACTAAAGGGAAATTCTCCACCTTGTAAATATTAGCTTAGGTTTTCATTCCTCCAAGTGCTTGTGCACATTGTTTTACTGTAGGTTAGTTTTTCTTTCCCTAAGTGCTTTGGCACAGGCTTGTTGTTCCTGGGAATGTGTTTGCAGGCCTTGCTCCATCAGGTGATATTCCATGTTCCTCCTTGCAACATTCTAGTCAGTTGGGGTATCAGATAGAAAATCAGGTGACTCCATGCCCAATGGATTGCTTCAGGAAACTGGTAACTTCATCCAACAGGCAGATGACCCCTCTGAGTCGCCAAAATTGTTATCCAAAATGTGCCCCCTACTCATTTTGTGGCTAACTCCCTTTCATCTTTCCTTCTCTTGTGCCTCAGACATAATATTTTTCTTTTTAGGCACTCAAAACCTTCTGGAAATGACACCATTGGATAGAGCTCTTTCTCAGATTTCCAGAAAGGTAAAGGTTTCCTCCTAACTCCATGTATTTTTGAAGTTATGGCTCAAGTGGAGTTTTTGGGAAAAGTTTCCCCTGAAAGGCCCGCGGCCAATGAGATGCCGCCACGTGGCACCTAGAGTGGCGGAGCGCGGGGAAATTTTGGAAAATTTTCCAAATGACCAAAAAGGTGCAAAAATTTGAATTTTTGCCCGCCAACCCGATTTGGCCCTGTTTTGCCCTAAAACTTCAAATGGCCATATCTTTCAATCCAGAGCTCGGTTTTTCACGTTCTTTATATCAATGGAAAGCTGGTGAAATTATCTACAAGATTACGGGGTCAATTTTGTATTTTGATGGAGTTTGGAGAGATAAAATCAAAAATGTCTCTGGCACATGGTGATGAGCAGAAATGACGTTTCAACCACCGTTTTTAATGAAGAATGGCTTGCATTCTCTCCCAGCATGGTTAAAAATGTCAGGGAATGGGTCTGTCAGGGCACCCATGCTATTTTGATGGAATTTTGGTCCATGGTTGAACCCCTTGCATGTTTTCCTGCATTTCTCTCTCCTAGGTTCGTGGTTTGCACTGTAAAATCCAGGATGAGTTCATTTTGCAAAGGGGAGACACTTTTTCAGCTCTACAACTTCCTTTTTCTTCCTCCTTGGTAGAATTTGTGAAGAAATTTTACCTTTCCATGTAATGCAGCACCTTTTCTTGCCTCTGGATCACTGTAATGTACTGTATTGGATCTGAGATGTTGATATATGTTCTATGATTAAAATCACTCAATCCTTTCATATATCTATCATTTCTTTCTTGATCTTTCATTACATTTTTAACATTTGTGCATGTTTTGTGCTGTGTTTCCTTATGGATTGTGTATTTCATGTAGCATCAGGTGTCTACAACTCCTTTGGTGCATCACCTATTAGCATTAGTTCTTTCTTTTTTGCATTTTCTATCCTTGTCCCTTTGGAATTTAGAGTAGATTTAGGAGTTTAAACCTCTGCAATTGTGCAAGTAAAATAGCTGATCAGAGGAGTTTGAGGAACCAGCCTCTAATCTGGAGATTCCTCTTCCATTTTTCAAGTCCCACACTTGGGGAGAGGATTCAATGTTGTGCAATCACACTGGATGTCTAAAATATCAAACTAGAAATCTGATCAACATCCGTGGGCTCGCTAATTTACAACAACAAGTAATTTAGAGCTCCAACAATTTTGGCACGCCTAGTGGGAGATTGATAAGTTTAACTTCATTATTGTTACGTTCTAGTGTGTGACTTAGTGATTTTAGAATTCTAAGGTGGTTCTTCAACACATCCGGTGACTCCAAGTTACACATATTATGTTTCTAAATATCCTCATGCCCATTTTCATAAGAAGAATACAAGAAATAAGCCTTTCAAATATTTGTAGTTATCACAAAGAAGATAAAGAAGAGGAGGTTTATTAGTTCAAAGATCACCATCTCCTCCTAATATATATCTTTCTACTCCTCTTATTAGGCATTTATTATTGTTCTCTAGAGTCTTAAGACCCTTTCCATTCATTGAACATGGAAGAAATTTACCCCTTTTCAGCTTCATAGGTGCTAGTACCTTGGATCTAAATTCCCAAAATGACATACCAATGTCTACCTTGAAAAGTATCCCTTCCTTCACTAGTGAAAACCTTATTAATCCAGTTTATCATAGTCAAGATGTTTCTAATGTATGTTTAATTTATCAGTCATGCAGAAGATGATTTTGTAGTTAAGATTCTTGCTTCTTAATTAAAAGGTAAAACACTTCAATGGTATATAATCTTGATAGCTTCTTCCATTCATAGTTGGGATAACTTGGTACCACTCTTTGTCAACAATTTGAGGAGAAAGTTGATAACATATCCTTGATAGAGAATCTTACCACAATCAAGCCAACCTCGAATGAGATCATGATATACTTTAACTTTAGATTCTAGCAAACATGGGACATAATTGTAGTGCTTCTAAAACCAAGCCCTCAAGGCACATTTTTATACTTTCTTAGAACTCTAAATTTTTATATGGCTGTAATGATTCAATCTATGGGTGATCTTGAATTACCAAAAACCTATACAATATCCATTAGGGTTGAAAATTATTTGATCCAAGCAAGAAAATTAGCCCCTATATTTCCCATGCCTATTTTCCTTAAATTTTTGTATGATACCCAAACATCCATTTCTAGCATTTCTCAACCATATGCTTCCACATTTTCTTCCTCTATCAAACATAATGAAATTGAAAGTATTAGTGCCCAACTAAAAATTAACAAATAATATTATCTACCTCAAGGGACAAAAGATAAAGAAAAAAACTACCCTAACCCTCCTTAGGGATATCGAAATTAAATATTTCAATATCCTAACCAAATATTTCCATAGAATTACCCACCAAGAAAACCACCAAATGAAAATCTGTAGCCCCTTCTAGCTCCTAACTTAAGCAAAGCCATTGTTTCAATTCATAATAACATGGCTGAAATTTTTGAATGGTGTTATCCTTATGATCAACCCCATAATCAATATACATGTGAGGTTGGAATGAACTCCTTGTGGGAAAAATATATTATGGTTAAAAACTATTTCTTCTTGCAAGAACAAACCGCATCTCCTTTAATAGACAATGGAGATGAGCTTTAAGAGACTACCCCTAAACCTAACTTCGTTTTATTTAGAATTGAAATTTTTTTGTGGTTAATCAAGCCACGGGAATCTCAAATAGGCCTCAATTTCATGTGGTAGAAAACACAAGGTCCAAGAAGTAGAAAATATATGTGATATATCCTCATCCTATTACCTCAATTTTGTGTGAAAATTCCAATCAAACTATGGACCGAAGTAGAAAATTATTTTCTTCCAATTTGTCATAGGAAACTCAACATCTCTGAGAATGAATAAGATCCATGGAAAATTCCAAACTTGTCTATTTAAGAGCTTCCACATATTTTGTAAAGGATAAAAAGAGCATGTAATTTCTTTATTACAAAAATATCTGGGTATTCCTCTTAACATTTTGGAACAAATGAAGAATACAAATCTTAATTTCATAATGTAGGAATCCTTTTTTATCCCATCTTTAAGGGATTTATTTCAAGAAGCTCTAAAGCAATTTCCATGTCTACAACCCACCACACACAAACCATATCCCACGTTCAACATATGTCATTTAAAGGAGGAACAAGTAAGTTCAATTTTTAATCCTCCTCCTTTCTATATGTCTTGCATAGTAGTAAAGAACTTTGTTCATAATTTCATGATATATTTAGGTTCTAGCACATCACTCATGCCAATGAAAATTATTGATATCTTGGGGATTGAGTATAATCCAACTTCAAAGGGTGTCTTGCAACTTGATGGATCAATAGTGCAAGTCTTGGGCACAATTAAAGATATGGAATTAATTATACATGCTTGTCCAAGTCTAACTCGTAATGTAAGACATTTATGTGATTGACTTACCACCGTTGTTCACCCTTATCCACTCCATAGATTTCACAACCAATGTGGGAGGATATATTTCCTTAGAATAATATCATATGATGTTGAGGATAAGGTATGAGAATATATTTAGTATTACGACTAAACCTATTTCATCTTATCACGTGAAATTTTATGGTCCTATTACTATCAACGCAAATTATATGATCTAAGGAGATACAAATTGTGACCTTGAATCAACTAAAAGTGCATTCATCCATTTCAATTCCTAATCTTATGTTGGATGAATGGGCCAAAGAGCACTATGAATTTTATCCCTATGATTCAACTATGGAAATTGTCCTGGGAACTTATTGCATCCATGAAGAAAACTTCATTGTTCCCATGCTATAAAAATAATAAGATAATGATGTTTTTGGGTTATGGAAGTTATATTTTTATGGTTCCAAAAGTAGAAATGGAGTTGGGGTGGGTGTAGTTTGTGTCTCCCCAATGAGAAAAAATAATTCTTTTCTCATAGGTTATAATCTACATGCTCTGACAATGTAGCAGAGTATGAGGAATTGGTCCATGGTTTGTTTATTGTGGAAAACAAACATGTCAAAAATATGTAATTATTTTTTAACACAAAATTGGTTATTTACTAAGTCAGAGGTAGATGTGTGGCTAGAAACAAGATTTTGAGATCTTACTGAAATCAAGTTTGGGATCTTCTTGAAAGCTTCCAAGCTATCAACATTCAAGTGGTTCCATAGAAGTATAATAAAGAAGAAGATCAGATGAAAAACTTTGGCTATCAATTTTATCTTGTAAAATAACTCATCTAATAGATTAGTATGTCAAGATGTTCATAAGGCCATCCATTCTAGATAATGATGTAAATTGGATTTTTTTAGAATGACGAAAAAATGGTTCATTCATTCAAAATGAATTTGAATTCTCTTCAAGTTTGTAATCCAATTTGCATGATAGCTATGGTGATTAAATCATTCAACTAAAGAAAAACAAGCTACCCAAAGGATTAGTCACCTTTGAAGGAATTTTCAACTCTGATGATGAGATCAAAGGAAACATAGAAACATGTAAGTGGGTTAATAGGATTATAATTCAGCCACCATTACAAGAAAAATATATATTGATTGGAAAGTTATGTAGTATTAAAGAAGAACAAGATTTTGTTTCCTTGTGTCAAAATATATTAATGTATTATCATGGAATTATGAGGATCTAAAAGGATTTGACCAAAAAAATTCCCAACATGCTATTGATATTGATCACGGGATAAGGTAGTTAGAAAAAAATAGATTCCTATGAATCCCATCTGAGCCCCTCATGAGAAATGAGTTATCCAAACTCATTGAATCAAAAATAATATTCCTCTTGGGTACCCAACCTAGTTTTGGTTATGAAGAAGAATGGATAAATAATACTCTATGTGAATTTCAGGGACTTGAACAAAGCTTTATTAAAGGATCATCATCCTTTCCCTCTATGGATCAAATTCTTCAAACAATGGATAGATATGAAAGGTTTTCCATGCTTTTTGATTATCAAGCTTTAATTAAATAAATATCATATAAGATGATCAATACAAGATTATGTTCACAAATAAGTGGGGAACATACGCATATCAAAAATAATTTTTGGTTTATCAAATGTGGGTGCCACTTTTCAAAGAGTAGTGGACATAAATTTCCCTGAGACTCATCAACTAGTTTATCCTTTTTACCTAGATAATATCACATTACTATAAAATTACGTCCAGAATCATATGGAGCATGTGGAGAAATTGTTTTAATTATACAAAGAGTTTGGAGTATCAATGAACCCTAAGAAATGTATATTTAGATTGCAGGGTAAGTTATTGGGTCATGTTGTTTTAAAGGTTGGAATTGGAACTAACCATGAAATAGTATTTTCCATCCTATCCCTCTTTTCCTATTTACAATAAGGCTCTCTCATCTTTCCTTGGAAAGATCAATTTTGTTAGAAAATTAATTCCTAACTTTACAGGATTAATCGGGTCCATCACCATGATCTTTGAGGAAAGATAGTGATTTTAAATGAACTACGAAAGGATGATAAATATTTGAGAAGATAAAATAAATGATAACTTAAGCAAAAATACTCATTAATCTTGAATTACAAAGGATTTCATTATTTATACTCATGGCGTTGATCTTAGCATAGTCGTGGTTCTCACTCAGAAGAAAAATGAAGGTCTAGAGCAACATGTGGATTTTTTTAGCCAAACGTTAAAATATTTTGAGCTTAGGTATATCCATTTAAAAATATATTTTTCTCCATCTTACATAATTTTAAAAATTCAATCCCATGTTAGCTACCAGCCACATCAAATTTTTAGTCTCACACCCTAGTGTGATAGATTTCATCATGGGGGTAGAAATAAGTGAGAAAATATTTGGATGGGTAACCAAAATCATGGATTTTGATGTCACCATAAAGGACACAAATTTGGTGAGAAGAAGATATTTAAATGAATAAATTTCCTTAGATGCTTAGTAAAATCATGAAGAAACCTATTTATTCATGTAGGAATAATATGAACAAACAGTTGAAGATCAACATGGCTTGCGTGATATTATAAAAAATTACACAACGAAGGCCACCTGTAAGACAAATAAATTAGACCTAGACATGGCAATTAGATGAATGAAATGGCAACATTTCTAGTAATTGGTGACTACCCTCCTTGTTTAAGCAAGACAAAGATAAGACACCTTAGGTTACAATCAATTCCTTATGTATTAATAGGTGACATTCTTTAAAAAATAAATATAGATGGTGTTTTATTGAGGTGATTTGATGGGGAAAAAATGAATAAATTATTGGTATAATTCCATGATGCTTATTCTTGTGCACATTTCTCAACCAAGGATATAATGATGAAAATCCTTAGAGCATGATACTTTTTTTCCTAAACTATTTGTGGATGCATATCAATGGGTTTGGAAATTTAAGGAATATGCCTTTTTCATTGGTAAGAAGAAAATAGCGGCCCTTCCCCTTCATCCTATTTAGGTAGATGATCCATTTTCTTAATGGAAGATTTATTTCATAGGCATGATTAACCCTCATTCAAGTTCCATTCACAAATTGGTGTATAGTGACATATTACTTCACCAAAATAATAATGCCATACCACTCAAGGAGGCTACTGAATCAGTCATCCTTGACTTCTTGGAGGACATTGCAACAAGGTTTGGGATTCCTCAAACCATCATCTCTGATAATGCTAAGGAATTTTTAGGATCCAAGGTGTCTGATTGGGCTCTTAGAAATGGATTTTATTTTAAGAATTCCTCCAATTATTACCCATAAGGTAATTTTTGGCGAAACAACTAATAAGAACCTGATCAAAATCATGAAGAGAAACATGTAGGTCAATCAAATACAATGGTACAATAAATTATATAATGGTCTTTAGGATGATAGAATCACTCCAAAGAAATAAATTGGAAATTCACCATTTTTCCTTGTATATGGAAGAGAAGATAGGCTCTCATTATCACTTTAAATAAAATCATTAGATCTAGCTCAATAGTTGGAATTTGAGGGTGCATATCAAATAGAAATAAAAATGTGGAATTGGTTGAAATTGAAGAACTCGGGAAGTCTACCATGGAAAGGTTAGATAAACACCAAAGATATACTAAGAAGTGGTTTGACAAGAAAGCCAAGGTGCAGATTTCCAAATCAAGAGAACTATTCCTCAAGTGTGACATAGATAGAGATAAACCAGGGGAGGAAATCTAGGTTTGATGCACTTTGGAGTGGGCCATATATTATCACTACTTACAAAAATGCAAAATCATTTGAGTTGTCCAATCTTGATGGAGAGGTATTGAAAATCCAAGTCAATGGGATCTATCTCAAACACTCCTATTAAGTTTTTATATTGAATCTTATAAATAATTGTGTTTTGTGTTGATCATTGATTAAGTGTCTTCTTCTTAATAATTTCGTGATCTCTGTTTTTTAATAATTTATTTGTATTCTCTACATGTTTCACTTGAAACATGTATGATATTATGTTTTATACATAAGTTTTGGAGACAATTGTAGTCATACACGAATCATCTTAGAGATGCTTTCATGATAAAAATCAAATAATTGGAGTGGATTATAGTATATATTTTAAAACTCGATAGATCATCTTCAGTTCACCATTAAGGTTGTGCAAATCTAGGAGACCAAGGTTTTCAAGCTGAAATTAGTCTACTTCAAGAATATTCTTAACTTCGTGCCTACTTAGAGAATATGCTTAACTCCATGCCTAATGGATTCTTCAAGGTAGTTGGTATTCATCATCTAGTTGGTAGATGTCCCCTGGATGTCACTAAACTATGTCCAAAAATTACACCCAATGTAATTTTGAACAACTCATCAAAGGGATTTAATAATTTTTGTGCTCTAGAAAATCCACATAACACTTATTCATTCTTCTTTAGAATGTAAAAATTTAGTGTTTAATGAGTTCTCCAAACCTGTGGAATAAAGGAATGAGAATTGTAGGGACTTAGGAAAGATTTAGTGAAATTAGTGTTGTGTGGAATCTTTTCAATAGTTAGGAACTAGGAAATTAAGTCCCTTCAGGAATGAGGCCAAAAATGAAAACTAAAGAGTTGCATATCCACAAGGAGTTGAAGAAATTGGATAAATTCAAAAGCCATGAACCTAACGTTCCACGGGTTCACTAATTTGTTACATTATGCAAGTTTTCTAAAACCCGCAGAATAAAGGAAATAGTTTCAGGCTAGAAAACTATGGGTTGAGGAGTTAGATCCTCGCGGGTGGTGTGAAATGTTTCCACTCATCAAGGAAAGTAGGGAAAAATTTGCAAAGGTACGCTAAAGAGGAATATTTGAAACACTGTGGTGAGAGCCGTGGGATAAGACAAATTTTTGGAAGGTTTCATGACCACACCATACTCTAAAATAGAGAGCCAACTACCCAAACAACCAAAACTTTATTATGGTTTCATCTTATGTAGTATGATGGCATGTTATAGACTCAAAGGTTGTGTTGTGTTTGTTGGCTGAAATTAGGGCATCCATGCATGTACTACAAGCAAACTTTGAAAAGAAATCATGACACCCATGCTTATTCAACACATCTTCAGGGGACGGATTCCAGCTCGATGGTCCTTTCTCATCTCTCTTCCTTCTCTTTCTTCATTCCATGAGTTGTATAAATACAAGTGCTTGTGCACTTTGTAAGGGTTCTTCTCCCTTTTTCCTTCCTTAAGCATATTTTTGAGCTCTTCTTTGTGAAACTCAAAACTTCATGTTATCAACCTTTGTAACTCATGAATGGTGATTTCCTTTCCTTGGATCTATATATAAGCTATTAAAGATTGATTAATACAAGTTTGGTTCCGTTATTTCATTTGAATACATTTTTATAACGTGAATATCCCTCCCTTTTTTATATTTCATATTCTTATATCTATCTACATTTGAACTATGTGCATTTTCACAATCCCATCCTCACACTTTTGCATCTTTTTCATCTGGATTTGGGAAATTTCCACCTTATTTTAGTTCTATCACCACCCCTTACCCTAGGCTTTACCTTTATTTCATCTCTCTTTCCATGGTCACTTAGATTTCTTAGAGTAGAAATTAGCTTATGAGTAGTTTTAGCGTTAGAAATAGATCACGTTATGCAAATTTTCCAAATCCATATAACAAGGAAGCCTAACTTATCCAGCCACAAGTAACACACTTGAAAAAATTCCCATGTTGCCTCAAAATCATGATTATTTATTATTTAGGGTTAGGTGCAATTTTGAGCTTCAACAATACCGATTCTAGACTCAGTGGAAACTTCACTTACTATCACACGCACATATGAAAAATTGGAAAATGGACCAAAAAGAAAAATTTACATCTGAATTTGGTCTTGAAAATGTTGTAAATGAACTCATTGGATCCTTTGGATTAAAAATCATATAAATTTTTCCATCTGAACTCCATGTCTTGCTCTTGGGCCTGAAAAATCCACTCCTTAGTCTATTTTCATGTTGAGGTTGATGACATCAGCACAACCAATCAGATTTGAGTGGATTTTTGTAGCATGGATGTACCTTTTCCCTTTTTCCCTTGGTGTAAGGGTACATGGGCAACACCAAACCTGTGCTACCTTTATGTAGGAGTTGCTTGTGTCACTTTAAGTGAAAACTTAAGTGGTTAGAAGATGTAATAAACTCAAGTTGTATTTTGGCGACTAGTTATCTTTCCAGTCTTGTTTTGGTTTATTTATGTACTGTATTGAATATCTAGGCATTGGCATTTTTGTAATCGGGTAGGGTTCCACCAAAAACCATTATACTTAATAAAAAATATATGTTATAAACTCACCTAACTTAACATTTGACCACTTTTTCATGACATGTAGACCCATGGCGGAATTTTAGAGTATTGATGTCCAATTTTCCCTTTGTATAAAAAGCTAAGGGATCATGAGGGACACAAAAATGTGCTCACCCTATGGAGAAAACTTTTTGTCACTCAAAATTATGACTCGGGGTGTTAGAAAAGTGTGATCAACTAACCATTTTAACCAAATATGACCCCCTTCTCATAAGAGGATCACCCATGGAACATTTTGGAGGGTTTGATGTCCTTTTTCCCCTATGTTTTAGGGTTAATCACACCTATAACCTCCACCATAATTAGGTTAGCTAGTTTGATTTTAAGGTGAGTTAAATGGAGCTAGTGAGAGGGAAAAAAATTGAAAGAGGTATGAATTCATACTTATCCATTTTTTTGTTTCACTATGATTTTATCCCCCTTTCTATTGTAGTGTTGTTATGTTTCCAAAACGTTTTTAGACATCCTCCATACCAAAACCATTTTTTCTCATATATTTCAAACCTCATGCCCATTTTCCATGAAAATTTGACTGTAGGTTCCTCTACAAAATTCCTGAAATAAAACCGTAATAGTTCTTCCATTGATGATCTATGTGTTAAATTCATTTGAAATTTTCAGCCAATAAACTTTTCTTTTCAGATCTACAAAAACCAAGTGATTGAAATCCTTTGAAATTTGCAGCAAAATTTTGAGACCACTTTCGTTACATTCCAACACCATGAAGACTCACTTCTAAAAATGGTAAGCTTTCCTAAGCCTCAATATCTACAAATAGTAAGTGGTGTAGACAATTCATTCTCGAGTTAGCATTACCCGTTGCACATCAAGGAAATTCAAAAGTGAAAAATTAAGCGACTAATAACTAAAATGGACTTTTCAAAATAATTCTTCCTAAAAATAGTAATTTTCAATATATTCGTTAAGATACAAGGATGTTAAGCCTCTCATGCTGAAGAAAGAGCACCTAGATAAGTTCGAAACAATTTTAAAAATATCTTTGGTGAACGATAATCCAATTCTATCAATCATGATTTTAAATGTTCTTTCTCAAGGCTTGTAAATCCCCACCTATAAAAATGTGGTGATCACCTCTCAAGATACTACCTTGAAGAAATAGACATGGACAAGTTCATACTTGCAAAGGATCGATAATTAAATTGTGGCTTAGGTAGAAGGGAAGCCCTCTTGGTTCCCTAAAATTGGTCTCAAAGTGATTCCCATCTCATCAGATGGATTGATCAAAATTTAGAAGCATTCTTCATTCAATCTCTCTCCTTCACCCATCTCAAATCAGAGGATTTGGTTTTGTAATTCATTATGTCTCACAGGTCACCATGGTCATTTGGTGACAGGATCACCAAGATCATGCAATGTGAGCAAGTTGTCTCATTATGTACACCAATTACATCAAATGTAAGAAAGATCATAGAGACATGACAATGTTTTAGAGATTGAAATGTTGGTTCAAGTGGAATAAGGATTTCCTCTTCTTTTATGTGGTCTATTGATCATGGGTTCCTCGATCCTTCTCTCGGGGTACCTAATCAGGCTATGAAATTTGATCATTCAGAAGATTCCCCAAAGAGGAGGTTTGTGAAATAATGAGTTCACTAGGAGGATTCATCAAGTTTAGGAAGTGGTCAAAGTATTAGGATTTCATTGGAGTGTATCTCTATAAAGTAACTCAAAGATTCTTCATCCTTCTTCATTATACATCTCTTCTCTCTCCATTCTCTCTCTCTACTTTCTAATTCTCCATTGTAAATTATACTTTATGGCTCTTTTGTCATATTCACTTAAGTGACCATTATAATTTTTCATTGTAAAAGTCCCCTTTTCATTAATAAGAAAGGGGATTATTTTTATTTCCTAGAGGAATGTGAAAAGTCACAAGTGGTGGGACTATGAAAGGTCATGTGGGGATAGATGAATAAAAGGATTGTAAAGCTATAAATTGGAAAGACTTATCCATTCCAAAAGGGGTTAGTTTTTCTTGGTTGATAGCTCTCATTGTCTTACTATAGGAAATAAACTATAATTATTATATCTCCTTATCTTATTTTTTCCTCTCCATCTCAACTTTACTCCATGAGCATGGTTACTTGTGTAATAGTATACAAATAAAATAAGATTTACTTATGTTTTGTTCCTCTTTCCTTGACATGGTGTCTTCTCATTGTTAACTTGTAAATATTATGGTTTTATGTCAGTAAAATCAGCTTGTTATTATTTTAGTAAAACCCCTTTTCACTTTCTCCCCTATCTCCATACAAACACCTTTCCTCCACCTAATTTTTTTCACACGGTTTTAGTGGAGTATTCAAGTTTTATCTATAGCCGAAAGGCCACCCATGATGGTTAAAGTAGTGTATATTTTTCTTGTTTTCAATAAATGGATCTTCCCCATTCCTAAATAGAGGGACCTAGTCCTAGAGTATTAGTGAAAACCCCTAATTTTACCTTATGAAAAATTATTTTGCCAATAGTTTTGGCACCCACCATGGGTATATTTTGTTGTCCTACACCCTATAATGATCCACAAAATCCTAAAAATCAGATATACCAAAAATCCATAAAAAGTAAAAATAAAAATAAAACTTGATGCTTGAAATCCATTGTTATTTTTAGTTGTTTCCTTTCACATTCTTATTGAAAAGAGATACACCAAATTAGATATATTGAGAGGTATTGTTGATCCAAATTTTTAAGCTCTTCAAAGACAAAAATATCATATCCGAGACAATCCATATTACTTCTCTCAAGCATCATATCCATCTGGTACATTGAGTGATACAATAAGGAATCCAATTGAGACTCCTCCTGAATCTTCAATTACACCACCACTAGCTAATCTTTCCCTAGTAGAAGTTGAAGAAGAAATGGAAGAACCTCATCCACATGTTCCATGGGGAAGAAATATTGGTATTTTTATCTTACACCACCTCTCTATGAATTGTTGAAGGGATCCTAAAAGAATTTTCCAAAATTAAAAAAATTAAAAAGTGGCGACACCCAATTTTACGAATGACATATTATAGCTTTCATCACTGCATGTGGAGTTCTTGGAGTTTAAAATGAATATGTTTTAGTAAGGTTTTTTTCATGGATTCACTTCAAGAGAAATTATTTGAATGGTTCTACCTCTTTCCCTCTCAATCCATCAAAAATTGGAATGATATCATAACCAAGTTTGAAGCAAGATTTAAATTAGTTGAAGACTCTCAATATATTCTTGTTCAATTTAAATTAGTTTAAACTCATGAGAGATTGTATAGCTTTGATTCAACAGATTGTTGAAAATAATACATGTGGAAGCTTTACCATCTGATGATAACAAAAGATATTATTCATAAATGCACAATTTCCCAAAGTTGAATTTATCCTACAAAGAGCTCAACCTCAAACTCTTGAAAATTCCCAAGAATATTCCATCAAAATAGAAGATGATATGATTTTGATTATTTTTGGGAAAGTGAAGAATCCAACTGGTAAGAAAAAGGGTTAACCCTCCAAAGAAGGTTCCACTAATTATTTTTTTCAAAAATTATCTAACGATTCGATCTCATTGAAGAAGTAAGTTACACAAGCCACATTTCTAAGGGGAGGCTATCCAAACCAAATCACAATCAGAATAGAAATAAAATAGGTGGAGGAGAAAGAATATTATCTCTTGAAGTACATCCTATTAATTCCATATGTGAAGTAAGGCCTGAAGAAGAGTATGATGAAGCTCAAATTGAATATGAAAATGATGAGGGAATTTTAGCCATTGATGAGATTGAATCTATTGGAAACATTGGTTTTTGTGAATATACCCTTCTTCAGATGATGAAGATGATGAACAATTTTAATGTGAATAGTCATTATTATGAGGTGGTAAGACATTCAAAGGATCAAGAGAGGGATAATTCTTACAAATTAAAATATCCTCAAGTGAAAACTCTACAAAAAAATTAACAAAAGGATTATCACCGCTTCCCAATCCCATACAATCAACGAAGAAGAAGCTTTAACTATATGTAATTGCCTCTACATCTTCAAATGTGGGTAATTATATCTCTCCTTGTCAATTTATCCCACCATTCCTACATTCAAATGTAATGATATGAATAAAAATAATATCAATGCCATTCCAAGAAGTAGTTAGCCTCTCGCTATTGTATCTACACCTTCACCCTCCTCTGAGTCTCATTTTGATATAATTGAACATGTTAAGAATTCCAAGGTCCAAATTTTTGAATTTGAGTATTTGAGAACTCATCCAGAGAAATTTGATCAAAATATACAATTTATCAAAGGAATTAATTCAAATTCATGTCCCACAGACCTTGTTATAAACGAGTCACTTCTCACTCTTACCAATGATGCACCTCAAAATTGCACCCATGACTAAATAAAGAAGATTCATGGTTTTGAGGAAACATGAGATGATCTCTAAAATGTGGATTTTACAAGAGTGATATGAACCTCTTGATAATATCAATTCCTCATTACGTGGTTTTGGGAAAACCTACATAACACAACCTACTTCTAACACTAAAACTACTCATATAGTTAATTATACACTAATTAATTTCAAGGTACCAAGGACAAAGATGAAAGAGAAGGAAATACTAAGCTAAGGGGTAGTGATAGAACCAAAAGAAGGTGGAAATTTTCCCAAATCTAGATGACACAGATGCAAGAAACACAAGTTTTGGGTTGTCGAATGTGCTCTTTTTAGATGAGAAGGAAAAGAAGGACACGAGATATGCAAATGGGTGAAATATTCACACTAAATGAATTTTATTTGAGGGAAATAAGAAAACCAAACTTACATTAATTATTCTTAGAAGCTTTCATAGAGCCAAGGAAATACAATGCCATTCATTTTTAAGTCACGATATGAAGTTTTGAGTTTCGTGGAGAAGAGCTCAAAAATATGTTGAGGAAGGAAAGAGGGAGAGGAACCATTTCAAAGAAAATAATATTTATATTTATATGATTCATAACATGAAGAAAGGGGGGAAAGAGAGGGAAAAGGACCACCTATCTGGAACTGATTGCATTTGAAATATGCATTGAATGAGTGTGGGCACCATAAGATCTTGTCAGATTTCTTTGTAGTACGGATATGGTTACCTCTAGATGCAATTGACAACTATAACATGTCCCCCTTTGATTTTATCACATGTAATAAGATTTATTAGAATAGTTCCATACTCCATTGAATTTAGGTGGTTAGAGTGGTTGGCTCTCTGGTTTCAATTTTGCATGGCTTTTGCCTCCCTGTTACATTTCATAGCTTTTAGTGCGGGATTTTATATTTTCAATGTTCTATGGATGCTCATACTTTCCCAAAGTGCCTTGATGAACATAAATCCTCCATGTCACCTATGAGGTTCTAACTTCTCGATCCATGGTCATTTCCTTTCATTACGTTAGTTTGAGAAAACCCACAAGACACTATAATTTGTTGAGCTAATGGAATGAAAATCGGTGCTACGTGGCTTTTGAACTTAGCCGATTTCATGACATCTCTTATAATTAAAAACTTCACAAAGTGCCTTATATAAGCTTACTTGCTAGGACCTATTCCTTTAGTTTTGAAAAAGTATTGCAAGATGTCATGCAACATTTGACTTGATCAATTTTCTCCTAAGTCCCTCGCACCGCTTTTTTCTTCTTTTTTTTAGGTTAGCATAATCTATGGAACACCGAGTTCCGCATTCCATGGTAGATCGACTTAGTTTCCATAGATTTTCCTGAGCATGAAAATGATTAAGTCACTTAGATATGTTGTTCAAAATTACACGGGGTGTAATTTTAGACAACATTGTGGAAATTTTTAAAGGACATCGCCTATTAGATGATGAAGACTATATTCCTTGAAGTATCCATTGTGCATGTACTCAAGCTTAATACTTGAAGAAATTGATCTCTTTTTAAAACCTACCTCCTGAATTAACATGAAATTAATACTGAACTAGAGTTGATATGTGGAGTTCCAAAATATATGCATTGAATTGCACTCCAACTATCCGATATTTTCCTTAAAACATGGCTCGACATGATCCTCACATGACTACAATTAGACCAAAACTTATACACAAATAAAATATTATACACATCTCAAATGAAACATGTAGAGGGTGCAAAAACTTATTACAAAAGAAAAGGGATCACATAGATGAGGAAAAAACCACTTAATTGGTGATCTTCACACAATAAAAGAAGAATATCTCCAATAACACAAAACACAATTATTTATAAGATGCAATGGAACAACTTAATGGGATTGTTTAAGATAAATCCCATTGACTAGGATTTGATATACCTCGCCATCAAGATTGGAAAACTCAAAAGAGTTGGTCGCTTTGCAAGAAGTAATTGAATATGGCCTACTCCAAATTACATCAAACTTAGAATGCCTCCCTAGTTTAACTCTATCCACGTCCTACTTGAGGACCATCTCTCCTAATTAAAAAATTTGTGGCTTAGTTTTCTTATAAAACCATTTCTTAGTTGATCTTTGGTGCTCTTCTAGCATTTCCATGGAAGATCACCTCAATCCTTTAAGTTCACCCAACTTTACCATTCCGATTTCTCTATGATTTGCACCTTCAATTCCAATTTTTGAGGTAGCTCCGACAAATTTAGTTATAGGGAAAAGGGGATCCTAGCCTCTCTAGTATATACCAAGATAAACAATGAATTTAAAATTTATTTCTTTAGAGTGATTCTATCAGCCCGAAGAGAAGTTCTTACTTTAGTTTTCTATTATATTTGATTAACATGCATGTTCCTCTTCATGATTCTTATAATTTCCTTGTTAGTTGGTTCGCAAACCATTACCTTGTGGGTAATAATTATAGGAAGTATTCAAGTATACTCTATTTCTAAGAGCCTAATCAAATTATTTTGATCCCAAAAATTCCTTAGCATTATCATAAATGATGGTTTGAGGAATCCCAAACCTTGTTACAATATCTTCCAAGAAATCAAGGATGACTAATTCAGTAGCCTCCTTGAGTGGTATGGCCTCGATCCACTGTCAAATTAATTAGTTGTTGTCAACACCAAATTGTGACTCACAATGGATAGAGGATTAATCATGCCTCTAAAATCCATTCCCCATTAGGATAAGGGTTCGTCCACATAGATATGATGAATGGTAAGGGCCACCAACCTTTTTTCCTATGAAGAAGGAGCATTCACGTATATTTTCCGAACAATTGATATGCATTTGAGATTAATGTGGGCCATAAATATCCTACTCTAAGGATTTTCATTGTTGTAGCCTTGACTAATAAAATCCCACTAAAGGATCCATCATGAAATTTCATTAAGAATTTATCTGTTTGTTCTTCATTAATGCACCTTAATAAGAAACCATCCAAATTCCTTTTGAAAATAATGCCATAAATTAAAACATAGGGTTTTGATTTTTATTTGAGGTGTCTTCTCTTTGAATTTTTCAAACCAAGAGGATAGCCACCCATCGCTAAGAAGGTAACCATGGTGTTCATCCAACTTCCGTGGCTAAACTTTGAGTGAATTTGGCATGTACCTCACCAATGTTGCATGGGTCCCCTATAGGTTGTTCCGTTCTTCTTCCATGAAGAAATAATATTTGTCATGATTTTGATAAGCATTTGTAAAAAAATTCTCACACAATTATCTTTCTCTTACCAAATTTTTGGCTTTGATGGTGATATATAACTCCATTATTTTGACTACCCATCCATCTCTCTCCTTATTGATTTCCACCCCCATAGTGAAATCTCTCACACTAGGATGTGAGACTAGAACTTTGATGCGATTGGAGGCTAGGAGAGGCTTGAATTTTGAGATCCCTGCAAGATGGAAAACAATTTATTTTTCAAATGAATATACTTTAGTTTGAAGTCTTTTAATGTTTGGCTAAATAAAGCCATAGGTTTTCCATATCTTCATTATTATTTTGAGTGAGAACTATAGCTATACTAAGATCTACACCATAAGCATAAAGGATTCAATACTTAGTAAAATATAGATTAAAATTTTTTCGCACTCGAGCTATTATGAATTTAATCTTGTTAAAAATTTCCTCTCCTTCCATGGTCCATTTGAAAGATGCATCTTTCCTCAGCATCAGGATGATAGGCCTAACTAGTCCGAAAAAGTTAGGAATGAACTTCCTAACAAAATTGATCTTTTCAAGGAAATAATGGAGATCCTTCTTGTGAGTTGGAAATGAGAGGGAAAGGATAACAAAGAATCTCTATGGGCGATTACAATTCCATCTTTTGAGACAAATTGAGCTAATAGCTTACCATAAAGAAATGTAAAAGTGCACTTCTTGGGGTTTAATGATAATCCAAACTCTCTACACCTTTTGAACACTTGCTCCAAATTCTCCATATGATATTTTCCTTACTTAAAGAAAAATGTGATAACATCTAGATACACTAGGACAAATTGATTGACGAGTCCATAGAAATCAATGTCCATTACTTTCTAAAATGTGGCACCTGCATTTGAAAAATCAAAAGGCATTTCCTTATAGGTATACTTTCCTCATTTGGTTTTAAACGTAATTTTGAATTGATCCTCCTCTTTGATATGTATTTTATTAAATCCTGAATAACCATCAAGCATGGAGAACGTTTCAGATCGTGCCACCTTTGTTTGAATAATTTTCTCAATGGATGGTAGAGGATGATGGTATTTTAATGAATCCTTATTCAGGTCCCCAAAATCCACACATAATCTTATTACTCCCTTCTTCTTTCGACAAGCACCAAATTTCCACCCAAGATGAGTATTTGATAGAAAATTTTATTTTTTGACTCAATGATTTTAGATAAATCATTAATCATTAGAGGCTCAATCCTATGGTTTATAGGCCTTTACTTTTGTCTTATTGCTTTGGCATCAAAATCCAAATCAATAACATGATGAGCATTGTTGGGGTCAAAACCTTTTTAATTGTCATAACTCCATGAAAATACATCATGAAATTTTTAGTAAAGATAAATAAAATATTTTTATTCATTAGTAGTACATAACTTTCCCAAAAAAATCTCTTTTCCTTCTATAACGATGACTAATTTGAAATCTTTTTGACCCATGATCATGCCTCTCTGTTTTGTAAAAAAATTCTAGTTAATATCATTATCTGGGATGTATGGTATTACGACCATTTTGACATGTTATTTTCCTTAGATAATACCCTATGTAGGAGAGAACTGATAATCAATGATTTCCATTTGATCTTCCTCCTTGTTTCATTTTTGTGGTACCACCTACATGTTAACAAATTCAAATCTTTCAAGAAACTCCCAAACTCAAGTGCTTATAATCTATCAAAATATTATTCTTAGCCACACACCTACCTCTTACCTAGTGAATCAAAAATCAGTGTCCCTAAAGACTTGTAGAGATTTTATTTGTCTCTTCTCAACAATAAGTATGCCATAAACCAATGCCTCATATTCTCGCTACATGGTTATAACGTGAAAAGCTGCAACCTATGAGAAAATAAGAATTTATGATCCAATGGGGAAATTAAAACCACACCTTCCTTGACTCCATTTATAATCCTAGAAAAATCAAAGAACACTTTCCATAATTTAGAAACATGATCGTATTGTTTAAGTGGTGTGGGGAAAGTAAATTCTTCTTCATGAATGTAGTAGGTTCCAAGTCCATTTTCCACAATTTGTTTTATAAGGGTCAAATTCATAGTTTTTTTCCAATTCATCTAACATAAGGTCAATAATTGAAGTTAATGAAATCACTATCTCAATTGGTTCAAGATCACTACTTGATTCTTCTTGGATCATACAATTATCATTATTAGGACTAGGGTCATAAACTTCCACATGATAAGCTGAAATAGGTTCAGCCTTAATTGTAAACCTAGTCCCATACCTTGTTCTAAGCAACATATGAGAATAATATGAAGACAGAGATATCTATCCACCTTATCTATAAAATATTTATAGAGGAAAAGGGAGAATAAAGGTGGTAATTCAATCATAGAAATTCCATGTATTATGGTTAATCTTAGGCAAGCATGTAAAGTTAATTCAAAATATTTTACCGTACCCAATACTTACATTGTTGATCCATCAAGTGCAAGACACCCTTAGAATTTGGATTGTACTCAATCCCTAACATATATGTTATTTTATTTAGCATGAATAAAGTAATAACACTTGAATCTATCATGTAATTATGAACAAGGTGTTTTCCAATTATGATATACATGTAAAGAGGAGGATTGAAAATCAAACATGTATGTTTTTCTTTTATCTAAAAAATGATGATAATTGAGTCATTTTTGTGCATGGCAGGTTCCATAGGTGGAAGTTGTTTCAAATATTATTGTAATAGATCCCTTTGAGATGGAATAGACAAAGCATCTCACATTATGAGATTAAGATTTGTCTTCTTCATTTATCCCACATTTTTGAGAGGAATACCTACAGATGTTTGTAATGAAGGTGCAACAAGATCTTTACTTCTCTGTGCTACCTGTAGAGGATCTTTGATTGGAAGGTTTATAATATTCCAAGGTTATGTAATGTTACTTAGGTTTTATGTGTCCTATGGAGCTTTTTGGTTCTACAGCTATCAAGTGACCCATGGAAAACCATATGGAGATGGATTTTCACTTAGGTCCGTGGAATGACTAAAAGTATCACATAATAGAAACAATATGATGAGGAGATATCACATCCATATATACTATTTATTAGATATTGTATGATCTACCACATGAATTTATGACCTATCTGAGCTTCTTGTGGATTTATTAGTAGAAAAAAAAATTTAGGTCCAAATAACATGAAGTTAGTTTTAGGGTGAGACTCTTGAACTTCATCTTCATTTCTTGTTGAATGATCCATAGTCTATTCCAGTGGGTAGTACTAATTTGTACCATGAGAGATTTTTCTCACAAGGAATTCATTCTAGCCTCAAATTTATATTGATTATGGTTTTGATAACATGGATAACACCTCCTAAATCCTTCTACCATATTATTCTAGACTAAAAAAATGGTTATGCTTAAGTTAGGAGGAGGTGAGTTTTGTGGATTAGCATTCGATGGTTTTCTTGGAGGATAACTCGAGTGAATATTTGATTAGGATATTGAAATCCTTTTTTGGGTAACCCTAATAAGGTTTTATATAATTCTTAGGATCCTAAGCTTGATGTCTCTAAAAGGAGACAAACTCATTTGTTAAATTTTTAAGTTAAACACTAAGACTTTAAAATTATTCATGTTTGATAGAGGAACTAGATGTGGAAATAGAAGATGAAGCATGTGTTTTAGGAATGGGAGAAACAATGGGTTGAGTAGCTTGAGGAAATTTATGAAATAAAGTCACAAATATTCTAGGGGATATCTTCCCTTCTTGTATCAAGAAATTTTCAGCCCTAATGGCTATTGTATATGCATCTGGTAACTTGATAACACCCATAGATTGTATCATAACAAAAATATAAAAATTTAGAGATCTTAAGAAATAAATAAAAGTAATTTGTGGGGTTGGTCTCAAGAGAATTGGAATGATGTCCCATGTAGTCTAAAATATGAAGCTGAAATCATCCATAAGTTCATTGGGATCTCTCTTGATGGTTGTTAGCTGCTCTAGAAAAGGAAAAATTTCCGTTTTCACCTCAAACTACCGACACTAATATGTGACAACTTGATCTCAATGGTGAATGGAATAATATCTTAAAATTTTATAAAATTTAATTTATTTACCTTTGAATGAAGAAGAAAGAAGCCTAACTACAACATCATCTTATGTAGCCAAATGGATTGACAGGACATTGGCAACATCTTGAATATGATTAGATGGAGTGGTATATTTTTCACTAGTGAAGTAATGAATAATTTTGAATTAATACATTATGTTGTGAATTAATTGTTAGGGGACTAAAACTATTAAAATTGACAAAGGGGATATTTTTATGTTATGCGTCCATGAATGGAATGGGTCTTAAAAACCTAGATAAAAATAAGAAACACCTATTAGGAGGAGGAGTAGAAAGTGGTTTGGTTTCAATGTAGATATCTAAACCTGATCTACCTCTTCTTCTTCTAGGTGATAATTACAAATACTTAAAAGAATCGCCTCTAGCTACACTTTATCTAGTCTATATTCTTCACATGAAAATGGGCACTGGACTACTTAAACTCAAAATATTTGAGCTTGGGAGTCACCATATGTGTTGAAGAACTACCTCAAAAGGCTGAAATTAAGTCACAAACCGAACTTAGTAATAAAGAGGTGAAACATTAAAAGTTCCATCGGGCAGGTCAAAAAATTTAGAGCTCAAAATTACACCTATGAATGGATCAAGAATATTTTGGGTTAAAGGCAACATGGGATGATATATACACTTGTGGGTTTTGTAAGAGTTAAATCAACCTCCAGAGAAGTTTGGATTCCTTGTTACATAGGTTTAGGAAAACTTTCATAACATAACCTCATCTGCTAACACTAAAACTACTCCTATAGCTAATCCTACACTAATTAATTTCAAGGGACTTGAGAGAGAGATGCAAGAGAAGGAAATCCTAAGCTAAGGGGCAGTGATAACACCAAAATAAGGTGGATTTTTCCCAAAATCAGATAACGTAGATGCAAGAAACACAAGGTTAAGGTCATAAGAATACACTCGGTTTAGATGTGAAGTAAATGAAGAACATGAAATATGTAAATGGGTGAAATATTCACACCAAACACAATTTATTTTAGGGAAAGAAGAAAATGACACTTCCATTAATCATTCTTTATAATTTTATATACAAATCCAAGAAAATAAAACACTAGTCATGAAAGTTACATATATCGACAACATGAATTTTAAAGTTTTGTAGAGAAGATTTTTAAAAATGTTAAGGAAAGCGGGAGAATAACAATTTAAAATTAAACAAGTTTTGTATTTATACAATCCGTAGCATGAATAAAGGGAGGAAAGAGAATGAAAATGACCATTGAGCTAGAACCGATTTCATTTGAAATATGCATTGAATGAGTGTGGGTGCCATGAAATATTGTCGAATTATTTTTAGTACATATATTTTTTCCTCGAGATGAAATTAACAATTATAACATGAACCCATTTGAGTTTATCACACGCCATCGATTGATTAGAATGGTGCCATGTTCCATTGAATTCTATTGTTTGGGGTGGTTGGCTATTTGGTTTCGAGTTTGGGCATGATTTACTACATCCCACTTGTGTTTCGTGGATTTAACCGCTGCCTTTTACATTTTCAATTTTTCATAGATGCTCATACTTTCCCCACTTCCTTAATGAGAAAAATCCTCCACGCCACCCGTGAGGGTATAACTTATTGATTTGCGGCTATTTCCTTTCATTCCACAAGTTTGAGAAAACCCGCAGACACTATAATTTGGTGAGCCAAGCAGAATGCCAACGGTGCTGCTCTGTGGCTTTTGAACTTAGCCAATTTCTTGATATCTCCACTAATAAACAATTCTACGGTACCTTGTATGACCTTACCTATCAGGTACCTATTCCTTTAGTGTTGCAAAAATACTAGAATATATTGCGAGTAACACTAGAATTGATGAATTTTTTTATAATTCCTTACGTTTCTTTTTCTTTATTCTGTGGGTTAGTAGAATCCACAGTAACACTAAGTTCCTACATTTTGTGGTAGAATGAATTAGTTTCCCATGGATTTTCTGAGCATGAAAATTATTAAGTCCCTTAGATGGGTTGTTCAAAATTATATGGGGTGTAATTTTGGACAACAAGAACCTTCTTGCCTCCACATCTTCCTCTTTTGGAAAAATTGAACCCTTCTACCTCTCCTTGTTGGTCAATGGATACAAAATAATTAACTATATTGTTGACTTTGGTGCCTCAGATAACATCATGCCTATAAAAGTTTCACATGCTCTTGGTATCACCCTCATCCCTATTGTTGGTCACTATTATTCCATGGAGATCAAATAAGTACCTCTCATTGGTCAAGTTAACAATGCTCAGGTAGCACTTGTGTGATTTTTACGATAAGAAGGTCATTGTCAAAATACTAGCAGAGACATTCCAGTTGCATACGGGATGTTATTGAGCTGAAGATTTTGTAGATACATTGGTGGAGATATAAATATGGATTGGTCATATGCCACCATACCAAAGTCAAAGGTACTATGAAGAAGTTGCTTTAATAAGAAATATGAAATATATTTTTCAGAGGGAAAATGACCCAAGGGCGGACATTGTGTATCAATATTCAAGAGGTTGTAACTATTTCATAAACTTCAAAATAAAATGTTGAACTTCCTATCTTGATGGAAGAGTTCCCAAGGTGATGGAACCAATCAAGGAACATGAGGATGATTTGGTAGATCTTGAACTGGAATATGTGCCCTCCCCATTCAAAATGGATATTGTTTCTTTGTTTGAAAATGATAAAGATTAGCTATTACTTTACTTGTAAGAAGGCAACCCAAAAATAATAAGCAATGTGGATCATGAGAAAGAGTATGTTTCAAATGAGTTTTGGCCATATGGTTTCAAATATTCCAATCATCTCCCAAGACCAATGTGAAGTTTATTCAAATGAATGTTAATGTGGATATGGGGAAGATTTGAAGAAGTAATATGTGCAAGATATTTTAAAGGTTTAAGAAGGAACTAGAGAATCTTAACCCAGTCTTAAAATTTTGACCTATGTTATGACTATGTAAGTATGAGTCTGATTTTGATTCTTCATTTGATGCACAAATTTCAATAATGAAATAAAACAAATGGAAGATCTCAATTTCCCTCTTGAAACATTTTTGATGAGTATGAGTGTGAAGATTGGTTCTTCTCTTTATTATTTTGTGAATAATATTGTATTCATGATGAATGTAATGAAAAGGAAATGTTTGAATCTCCCATGGATGTCTTCATTCATGAGGATAGTACCTCCATCATGTAGAGTAATATTGAGGTCAATAATGAGTCAGTGTGTGGGAAATATAAAAATTTGGAGTAATTGTTGAACATAAATAAACAAGAGGTATATGATGATGTTGAAAATTTCAAAATATCTACCAAAAATAGTTCTATAGAAACAACGATCATGAGGAACATGACAGGTAAGGATAAATTGCTTGTCAAAGAGCACAAGGCTAGTTGTGAACATGGTGAGCCTGGTATGATTGAGAATCAGTCTTGTGGTAATGTTAAAATGAAGAATGTGAAATCAAAAGAATGAGTGAATGTAACAATTGGAAACTTGAAATGGAATTTCAGGGTAGTGAGAAAAGTGGGCTATTCATATTGATCTTCGACTATAAGAGGAGTCATGTTGGCTTTATAAAGGGTAAACATGCAATATTCTTCTTTTCACGTACATAAAGACATCCTGAAACACCTATATTTATCAATAATTTGAAAAATGGGTCATACTTCATCGAAATAGTCAATGGGTTCGTAGAACAAAGTCATTTGGTGTTACTTGTACACGGGTAACATCTAGAGAATAAAAAGTAATATAGTGAAAGCTGGGTTTTTCCCCTCACGTACCATCGGTGATTTAGGTTGTGTTTCCATTTTGGTTGTGTTTTTCCCTATTGCATGGCGTGTTTCCCTTTTTGTGTGTTTCCTTTTCTTCATGTGTTTGTTTTGGGTGTTCTTGTTTGTATGCTTTGTGAATCTATTGACCCAATGGATAAGGCACTAGTATGCTCCCCTACATGATAACAAAGGTTCATGATTTCTCTATTTTCCTTTTTCCAATCTGAAACAAGTCCCTGAGTAATAGCTAGTTTTTTTATGCTAAATTTATAGCATGCAAAATTTAAAATTTCAGTCATGACAACAAAACCCGCACTTAAAATCTCCTTTCCTAGTCAATGTAAACCTTTTCTTCGGTTATCATTTTAACTATGTCATCCTCATTCTAGTTGATAGGAATGCGATAAAATTATTTTCAAGTGTGTTTCATCTGCAAATAAGTGTACCTATATTTATTGATGAGGGTACTGAGATCTAAGAAAGAGCAATGCTCTCGAGAGGCTTGAAAAGGGCTATTTTTGGTTTTCTTGTCAGAAGAGGACATCCTTCGGAAGCTAATTACAAGGGAAAAACATATATAGAGTTTTTTTGGGAGATTAATAGGATGATCCAAGGAAGTTTAGGATTTTTTTGTGGAGCCATGAGAGGTCGAGAAAATTTCAAGAAAACTAGGTCTTTTTGGGCAAGGCGCTGGGAAAAGCATGTTTCAAAGGAGCTAGTCACCTTGTTCAAAATGTTTTAGAAGCCTCAAGAGGTCTTGGGAAGCCCAATAATATGCATTTCAAATATAATATATCTTAATTCATGGTACAATAATCAAGATATAGTTTTGGGAGTATTAAAATGTGGAAATGTGTCCATCAATGCAACACGAGTTTTTTTACAAGGTGGAACTTTCTCAAAAAGTTTCAGACACCTCGGGAAGAGTTAGGAGTCTAAATAAAGGTAAAAATGGACCCTCTTCATGGTACATGTGTTGTAATTTTTCATACCCATTCAAGAATTTTTTGGCAGCTCCACTTATCGACACATGCAGGTAGGAAAAAGTGGAAAATGGACTAAAAAGTAAAATTATAATTTAAATCAGGTCTTGAAAATTTTAGGAATTAACTCAGTGGGTATTTTGGAGTCAAAATAATATAAGTTTGACCCTCTAAACTCCATGTCTCTCTCTCATGCTTGAATATCCACTCCTTAGTCTATTTTCACATTGAGTTTGATGACAACAACACAACCAAACAAATTTACGAAGAGTTTTGGAGAATGGATATCCCTTGTCCCTTTTTCCCTTTGTGCAAGGGGACATGGGGAACACAAAAATGTGATCCCCCTATGGAGGAGTTGGTTGTGTCACTTAAAGTGACAACTTAAGTGATTAGAAGATGTTATAAACTCACCTAACTTGATGTTTGACCAATTTTTCATGACATATAGACCCATGGTGGCCTTTTGGAGACTTTAGGTCCCTCTTTACCTTTATCCCAATAGATAAGGGGACATGGGGAATAAAAAAATGTGCTTCCCCTATGGAGGCAAATTTTTCAATTAAAATGATGACTTGGGGTGTTAGAAAAATGTTATCAACTCACCATTTTCACAAAATCTAACCCCCTCATGAGAGCCTCGCTTGTGGTGTATTTTGAAGAGGTTGATGTTCATTTTCCCCCTATTTTCTAGGGTCAAACCACACCTTTAACTTCCACGAGAAATAGGTTAACTAGCTTGATTTTAAGGTTCATTAAATGGAGCTAGTGAAAGGAAAACAAATTTAAAAGAGAAATAACTTCATAATTATCCATTTTTGTGTTTTGTTGTGATTTTCTCTCCCCCATTATTGGCATGTGTTATTTTGTGTGTTTTCATTGATGTAAAATACCATTAATGAAAAGAGGGTGATCTAGGAGTGTGATAGGATGCTCAACATGATGATGACATGGTCAATTAGGATGTGACATGGTGGAAAGTATAGAAATAGTGAGAATGGCCTAGCCTAGTAGGCCTAATCAGGTGACCTAGCTAGCCTAGGTGATAGAGAATGGTGGATAGAGTTACATGATGGATCATAGAGGCATGTAGATGTATGAGACATGTTGTTTCATGTATGTGAGGTCATTTTAGAAAGCTTGGAAGAAGAGTTATGAGGTTTGTCTACTTGGTATAGGTCTAAAATGGACCTAATCCTTGTGTTTAGAAGCCTATTGGTGCATGATAGTCAATTTCAGGTATGTGTGATAACTTGAGGACATTCATGGATGTATGTTATGTTTTTTCCATCATGTAAAGGTAGTTTTCAGAGGTTTCATGCTTGGTTGTAGTCATAGTTTAGTTTTTTATGGGTAGGAACATGTAAAACCCTAAGACATAGTCATGCAAGTCATGGTGGTTGAGAATATTCAGAGCTATTTATGTAAAGTGTATGATTTGATATGATGAACATGGATTTATTAGAGGTGTGAGAATTTTTTTAGGTCATTATAAAGAGAAATTTGCAAGTTATGATCTTTTAGGAAAAACAGGGTCCAAGAAAGCATGATTGCCATTTCAATAGGCAACTTATGATGCTCACCTACTCTCACACACTTTACATGGGACATTTTTATTTCACATATGTTCTTAAATTTAGCTAAGACCATTTTTCAAAAATATTGGAGTGGTTTCATTGTCATACTTTTATGAACGAATGTTAAGAAGTGAAACAACTTTTTATGAGTTTAAAACCCTAGGTTGAGAGAGATATGATAAATATTTTTTGTATGAGCCCAGTATGGATTGAATCATAAAGTTTTATGATTGTATGATGGATATTACTCTCCCATATTTCAAATGGTGGTGATTAGAGTTCATGATAGTGAGTGGACCCCACTCAAATTTGCTTGTTTCAGGAAAGAAGGATTTTATTACAAGTTTTCCATTAGACCCTAAGTATAAATTGGTTTTATGAGATCCATGAGAGATATTATACATGTTTTAAGTCATTTCAGATCTTTTTAGGTGATTTTATGAACTACACAAGTCAAAATATGTTGACTAGTTTTTGGGCCAAAAAGGTAGTTTTAACAGGCTTGGTGAATGGAAGTGATTCAGCCCTTTTGGGGTTGGTGATTAATTATAATGGCATTGGAGTTGTTTTTTAAATCTCATGTGACATTTTAATTTTTTTTTAATCTCTTACAGTGTACTAAGTTTCGATGGTTTAGGTCACAAGTTGACCTTGTTTGACTAGTTCAGGACATGATTGCTTTGGCTAGAAGATGGATGTAGAAGACCCATATTTTGTATTAGATGATGATGGATATACTTTAGAGAGTGAATAGGGATGAATTTTTTTCCTATTTAATGCTTTTATATTTCTTTAAAGTGACTATAAGTTTGCAAACTAGTTGAGTTTCTAAACTTGCTTTCTAGGTAATTTAGTTTGTTGAAGAGGAAAATAGGTGTGGCTTGATTTTTTGGATGTTTCATGAGCTATAAAAACATGGATGTATTATACAGGTCCATGTATTTTTAATGAGTGGTTACATGAAATATTTTAATTTTCTTGGGTGATATTGAGCTTTTTGGTGAAAACTGGTTCCTAGAAGTATTTGTTTTGAGTAGAAATGGTCCTACTTGGTAGTGTTATGAAGAAAATGATTAGTAAAAATCATGCTGCAAGAATGGATGATGTTGTTATGATGTTTTTGACATATTTTAGTCCTTTTTATTCTTTACTAAGAATGGTGATGATTTTGAAGGTATTTGATGAACTAGGTGATGGGGTTTTGAGCCTATTTTGGCTTGTTTAGCTGCCTTGGTGCATGGATGACCTACATGGGTCCATTTTATGAGTTTTTATGAGTGTAATGTTATGTTTTTAGGTTTTTTATGGTTAATATCTTGGGTAATTACCCACCTATGTTATTTTTTGAGTTGATATGCATATAAAGTGAATGTTTTGGTTCATTTTTAAACTAATTGAAAGAGAGGGAAACATGCAAGCTAGAGAGAGAGTGCAAGTGGTTAAAGGGAATAAAATCATATCTGAGAGTGTTTTTCAAAGGATGAATAATATTTAAGATATATTTTTCAAGGGTTAGCATCCAAATTATTCCATTTTGGGTTTGTTTGAGCGAGTTAAGAGAAAGTGTGTTTAAAGAGGGTTTGAAGGTGTATGAGATGAATATTGTGATCACTATCAATTGTGTGTATTGGAAACATATATTCAATGGTATTCCCATAAAAATATTGTGTGATGAGTCATATTCATGAAATTATCTTGTTGTGATTAATATCAACAAGGGTTTAGGGGTTGGTGCTCCTTGTGGGGTTGGTTCTTCACTAAAGAAATATCTTGTGATGTGTAATATTCAATTTATTCCTTTGTTGTGAGTAATAAAAGAAAAAAATTTCAATGAGTTTTCTTCCCCTTGAGGTTTTCCCACTTATATATTTTGTTCATGTGTACTCTCTCTTAGTTGTGCTTATGCGGTTGATTGTTTCATGTGCTCACGCTCACATTAATACATGTTTGAATGTTAATGGTTATCATAAGTTAAAGGAATTGAAAATAAGGTTTTTAAGGACTAATTCTCCCCCAATCCATTGTTCTTCCAAAAATTGGTATTAGAGAAGGTCCTTTTGGATAATTTTAATCACTTGAAGGAGATCCTCTTGAAGAAAAATCAATGGGTAAAACATCTTATGTTGAATCAACCTTAAGAAAGAAGTATGAAGTTGTGGAATCAATAATATAAGGTTTGTAAGAACAAGTGAGTTGCATGGAAGATGAACATGGTCAAGCAATCAAGGAGCTATAATCAAAAGTGGAGAGTGTGTCTAAAACCCTAAAGGAAAATGAAGAATATTGTAGCAGGTATTAAGATGAGTTGAGATCCTTAAAAATAGAATTAGAGCGGGTAAAGCTGTAGGTTGAAGACCTATGATCGATTGGAAATTTTTTTAGAATCCTTAAATGATATATTTAATAACCAAAGAGAAAGAAATTAAAAATATGGCTTAAGCTACCAATGATAACATACAAAGAAGTATGAAAATGAAAAATTTGAACATGGTAATGTTGTTAAAACCATGAAGAATGTCAAAGATCAAAATAAAGTTATCAAGAAACCTTATGTAATGAAAGTCACAAGTAAGTTAAATGCATATTATTATAGTTGCAATGATTTTGGGCATAGAAAAAATAGTGTAGAATATTTGTATAAAATGATCATCCATGGAGGGATAACAGGAGTGAGAAATCAAAGAATGTGATATGATACAATTTTCATGAGAAAGGTCACATTGCAAGGTATTGTTTATATGAACCTTCAAATCATATTTGGTAAAATGAAGTTGCTAGAGGTAAGAGTAAAGTCATATGTTTCAATTGCAATGAAGTGGGTCACATAGCTAGATATTGTCAACATGGATCACCAAGGAATAATTTTAAGAATGAATGTATGAATGAGGTTGTATGTTTCAAATGTAATAAAGTTGTCCATATTGTTAGGGATCATGTAATCGAGTCCATTTAGACAGAGTTAGAGAGATGGATCTTCTCAAGGTAAGATTCCTATTACTTACTTCAAATGTAATAAATTTGTTCATATTTCAAAATATTTTAGATGGAGAAAATAAATATACAAGAGGAAGGAAGATGATATTTCTAATCATAGTGAGAAGCCTAAAGTTGCTAGTGAGGCAGTTATACAAAAGGATCTAGTTGTTTCTCGAGAATAATATCAAGGGAATGATAGGAAATAAAAAAATCAACAGTTGAAGAAGCTGACACAAGATCTTAGTGTCCTATCTCATGAGTATTTTGGGGCTGCTTTTATTTGTTAGGACACAATCATAAGTTTAGGTGCTTCTATTAGGCTTCATGGAGTCTTCTTCCTATGAGATAGAAGCATGTGAAGGTATGTAAAGTTTATTTATTGTGTATTCTCATAATGTCTTATCATGTGAAGTATATCATCTCAATTGAAATGATTCTAGTATGTGTCAAAGGATTCTTTGATTCAAGTTTTTTGTGTCATGTTGAGTCATGTGCTGAGGTATGTTCTTAGTTAGTACTTATAGTCATGTTCAGATGTGTCAAGAGATTTATGATGTCATTTTAATCATTATGTGGCCAAGTTTGTCAAAGGATGTTTATCTCTATTAGATGATTATAAGTGTTCTCATATTAAGGTCATGAGTCTTGATGTCTATAGGTTAATATTTTTGTTAACACATCAAGACATAAAGGTTACCATGTGTGTAAGTGTTTAATAAGAGGTTTTGAACTTATATAGAGATGCATGTTTTGCATTGTATGCAGTCTATGTCAAGTTTTTCATAGAGTTAGGATGCATAAAAGAAGCCTAAAATGACATAAGGAATGCAAATGTAGCTGTGAGAACATAAAGTCAATAAATTATCTTCATATGCTTAAAGGTCTTCAATTTTTTTTTGAAGATTGGTTATGAGTTGACAGTGAACAAGGAGGTTAGATTTATGTAAAAAAATGTAAGAAGAAACATTGTCATTTAGGTATGTCATGTGTTTAATGTTGTTAGGAGTTATATCACATTTCTTGTTCCGTATGTGAAGCTTGTCATGCCCAAGATGGATATTTTTAACTTGATTATGGTCTTTAAGTAGGTATAAAGATAAGTCATGATTCCTAAGCTTATTCCTTAAAGTAGATGCATGGTTTTAGGTATCGGGATGAATATTCAGGATCATATGTTGGGAAATTTCTCTTAAGTCATGCTTGTAATGTATTTAGAGTGTTAATGCCTTATGAAACTTATATAAATATGATTGAGAACTAACTTAGATAAAATGACAATGGTTACTTGCTTGATTGTGGACTACTTGGGTTTGAAATAGTGTCTCAAGCATGAAATTTGGTTGTGAATATATGGTTGAAGTGGGTAATTGAAAAAAAAGTATGTTTATCTATCCATGTTCACATTTGAAAAATTTGATGTATGTATTCTTATAAGGATGGTAATAGTCATATTTTTAATAATAAATCCAAGTGAAGGGTTGAATAAGTAAGTTCAAGGGAAGCTACAACTATGTGAAAAATGTGAAATTGGATATAAGAGGTCCTTAAGGATAAAAATTAAGGATGATAGGTGTTAGGTACTGACAATGTGCTAAGAGAAAAATTTACAAAGGACAAGTCACTTATCCTAAATGATGAGTTGACCAGAAGCAGGGTATGTTGTTGCTTTCAGGTATGACTATGTTTAAAATGGTTTTAGATAATGTGTCCAGCCTTGATCCATGAATGAAGTGAATCTAGTGTGATTTTACATCTTGGAGGTAGTTTGAAGGGATGTAAAACTCAATGAGGACTGTGAAGACAAAAGGTGAATCTCTTAATGATTAAATCATAGTGGTAGGCATGTGCATAGCTACTTATGATCTACAATGGTATATTAAACAAGAAAAATAATTTTTTTTATGGAAGATTCAAGAAAGGTTTGAATATGCTTCACTTGATTGCACATGATGAGGGGGAGTTGATATGTCTCTCTTCCACTAAGGTAAGAAGTTATAAAAATGGCACACGGGCAATTATGACTGCTTGATAGAATTCTCTTTCTCTTCTATTGTATTTTTGTTGTAGAATTGCTATGAGTGTTGTAGATGTATGAATATGATGACTAATATTAGTGAAATATTATAGAGGCAAGGGAAGCTGATTTTAATCTTCCATCAAGTACATAGAATATCTAGATAGGTATAATTTACTGAGTTACTAATTATAAGAAAGTATATTTATAATGGGAGCTTGTCATAAGCTCAATCAGCTGAGTTAGGATGAAACATGGTTGAGATCCTTTCCATGACATTTGAATGAGGTATGAGCACTTATGTTTGCATAGATAGCTAGTATATGATGGTATGTTCTCAAGGGGAGAAATAAGGAGTTATTTCATGTTGAATATGAGCTTTTATGGCCTATCAAGGCAGGGGATCCTATTTTAATCATGGATAAAGTTTTCAAGGTGCTAAGAAGGAATATGTGGTAGAATTATTCATGGTTAGTAGGTATACTCCAAGGGGAATACATCATGATTTGATCAACTTTGATAGTAGGTCAAGAATACCAAAATATACTAAAAAGTTGCTTCAAGGTTATGGTTATTGTTCCAATTCATCTCCATGACTTGTATATAAGGTAAGATCTTGAAATATTATGTTTTTAGTTAGATTTTGATATTATATTCACAAGGTAATGCAAAAGGAATTGTTTCATGTTGACTATGAGCTTCCATAGCTAGTAGAAGATTGGATTTTAGGTCTGAAAATGAGCTACATGGCTCTAGGTCCTAAACGGTCTTCACATCATTGTAATGAAAATGACAAGTCTTTATGAGAGTGGTTTCAGTTAAGAAGAATAGAAGGTGTTGAAATGATGATTTAAGATCAAAATCAAGATTTTGGCATGCATGAAATGTATATATGCTTCTTCCTGTGGGGAGTTACTGTGTTGAAAAGATGAGAAAGAAGTCAAAACCAGAAGTTTTTGAAGGTATGATGATTTGTATGCTATTATGAATAATTTTATGATGATTCTATTAAAGAATAAATCTAAAAGAGTTTAAATAATATGAATACCATGTTCTCGGGTATGATTTATCATTCTGTAAAAAGGGGGAGAAGAATTAGGTGGTTTTCCATTAATGAAAAAGGGGTGATTGTTGGCATGTGTGAGTTTGTGTGTTGTCATTGATGTAAAAGCTCATTAATAACCAAGAGTATGATTTATGAATGTGGTATAATGCTCATCATTATGATGACATGCTCAGTTAGGATGTGACATGGTGGCAAGTATGGAAACATTGAGAATGGTCTAGCCTAGTAGGCCCAATTAGGTGACCTAGCTAGCCTAAGTGATAGAGCGAGGTGGATAGAGTTTCATGATGGCCCATAGAGGCATGAAAAGGTGTGAGAAATGTTGTCTCATGTATGTGATTTCCTTTTAGTGATCTTGGAATGAAATTTATGAGGTTTTTATACTTGGTATAGGTCCAAACCAGACCTAATCCATGTGTTTGGAAGCCTATTAGTGCATAATATTCAATTTCAGGTATGTGTGATCTCTTGAGGAGATTCATGGAGGTATGTTATGTTTTTTATATCATGTAGAGGTAGTTTTTAGAGGTTTCATGTTTGGTTGTGGTAGTTCAGTTTTTTATGGCCTAGAACATGTAAAACCGTAAGGCCTAGTCATGGAAGTCATGATGGTGGAGAATATTCAGACCTATTTGTGGAAATATGATGATTGGAGATGATTCACATGGGTGGCTTAGAGGTGTGATCGAAATTTCAGGTCATTATGAAGAGAAATTTGCAAGTTATGATGTTTTAGGAAAAAAAGGTCCAAGAAAGCATGATTTCCATCTTGATAGGAAATTTTTGATGCTCACTTTCTCTCACACACTATGCATGGTACATCATGGTTTTTAGGGATGTTCTTAAATTTATCTAAGATAATTTTTCAAAATAATGGATTTGTTTCATCATCATACTTTTATGAACAAATGTTAAGAAGTGAAAGAACTTTTTATGAGTTTGAAACCTTAAGTTGAGAACGATAGGAGAAATAAAATTTGTATGAACCCATAATGGATTGGATCATCAAGGTTTAAAATTGTATGATGGATATTACTCTCCTAGATTTTAGATGGTGGTGATTAGAGTTCACGAAAGTGAGTGGGATCCATTTAGATTTACTTGTTTCCATGAAAGAAGGATTTTCTTACAAGTTTTCCATTAAACCCTAAGTATAATTTTTTTTTTTTGAGATCCATGGGAGATATTATACATTTTAAAGTCATTTTATATCTTTGTGAGGTGATTTTATGACCTACATATGTCAAAATAGGTTGACTAGTTTTTGGCCAAAAGGGTAGTTTTAGCAGGCTTGGTGAATGGAAGTTCTTGAGCACTTGTGGGATTGGTGATGAAGTATAATGGACTTGGAGGTGTTTTTGACATATCTCATGACATGTTTAATTTTTTTAAGCTCTAAAATTGTACTAGGTTTTCATGGTTGAGGTCACAGTTTGACCTTGTTTGATTAGTTCGAGACATGAGTACTTTGGCTAGAAGGTGGATGTAGAAGACCCACATTTTGGATTATATGATAATGGATATCCTTTGGAGAATAAACAGGGATGAATTTTTTCCTATTTAATTGTTTTATATGTCTTGAAAGAGAAAGAAATGGTGCAAACCAGTTGAGTTTCCAAAACTACTTTTACGAAAGCGATTCAGTTTTCTAAAGAGGAAAATAGGTGTGCTTTACTTTTTTGGATGTTTCATGATGTCTAGAAAGCATGGATGTGTTATAAAAGTCCTTT
Organism: Taxus wallichiana var. yunnanensis; assembly: GCA_018340775.1. NCBI lineage: Eukaryota > Viridiplantae > Streptophyta > Pinopsida > Cupressales > Taxaceae > Taxus > Taxus wallichiana. The sequence goes on along the minus strand of CM031240.1, from coordinate 406,824,522 downwards.
TATTTCCAATTATTGGTTACAAGGAATAGTGTTATTATTCTTGGGTGATGTTGATCTTGTATGGTGAATATTGGTTCTTAGATGCGTTGTTTTGAGTAGGAAAGGGTCCTACTTGGTAGTGTTATGAAGAAAATGATTGTTGAAAAGCATGGTGCAAGAATGAATGATGTTATTATGAGTTTTTGACATATCTGAGGTATTTTGATTCTTTAATAATAATGGTGATGTGTTTGGAGATATTTTATGAATCAGGTGATGGGTTTTGAGCCTATTTTGGCTTGTTTAGTTGTCTTGGTGCATAACCGACCTACATGGGTTCATTTTATGAATTTTTATGAGTGTAATGTTATGTTTTTAAGTTGGTATGGTAGATATAATTGGAAATTACTGACCTATGTTATGTTTTTGAGTTGAGATGCATATAAAGTGAATGTTTTAGTTCATTTTTGAACTAATTGGAAAGAGAGGGAAAATTACGATCTAGGAGAGAGAGTACAAGTGGTTCAATGGCATAAAATTAGAGATGAGTGTGTGTGAAAATATGAAGAATATTGAATATTTTTTTAAAGGGTAAGCATCCAAATCAATATGAGTTTTAATTTGTTTGAGCAAGTTAAGAGGTGTGTTTGAAAAGGTTTTGAAGGTGTATGAGTTGAAACTTGGGATCACTATCATTTGTATGTATTAGAAACATATATTCAATGGTATTCCCATCAAAATATTATGTGATGAGTCATATTCATGCATGTCTCTTGTTGTGAGTAATATCAAAAATGGTTTAGGGGTTGGTGCTCCTTGTGGGGTTGGTGCCTCACTAAATAAATATCTTGTGATGTGTAATATTCACTTGAGTCCTTTGTCGTGAGTAATATCAGTAGATTTTTTTAGTGGGTTTTCTTCCCCTTTACGGTTTCCTACTTATATATTTTGTTCATGTGTACCCTCTCTTGGTTGTTCTTGTGAGGTTGATTGTTTCATGTTGTTTATGCTCACATTAATACATGGTTGAATGTTAATGGTTATCATAAGTTAAAGAAAATAAAAATAAATTTTTAAAGGACCAATTCACTCACATGTCCATTGTCCTTCCAACAATTGGTATCAGATCATATCATTTTGGATAATTTTAATCAATTGAAGGACATCCTCTTGAAGCAAAATCAATGGATAAAACATCTTATGTTGAAGCAACCTTAAGAAATAATTTCTAAGTTGTGGAATCAATAATCGGGGGTTTGCAAGAACAATTGAGTTACATGGAAGATGAGCATGGTCGTAAAGGTAAGGAGCTGTAATCATAAGTGCAAAGTGTATCTACAAACCTAAAGGAAAAATAATAATATTGTAGTAGGTATGAAGATGAGTTAATATCCTTAAAATTAGAATTAGAGAAGGTACACAATAGGTTGAAGACCTATGAGATGTTGGAGAAAATTTTAGATTCCCTAAATGATATGTTGAATAAAAAAGAGAAAAAATGAAAAATATGGCTTAGGATACAAAGGAGAGCATACAGGAAGCATGAAGATGTCAAAGTTGAACCTAGTAATGTTGTTAAAGCCATGAAAAATTTCAAAGATCAAAATAAAATGATCAGGCAACCTAATGCAATGAAGATCACAAGTAAGTTCAATGGATATTGTTATAGTTGCAATGATTTTGGGCATAAAGAAAAAGAGTGTAAAATATTTGTCAAAAATGATCATCCATGAAGGGATGTTAGGAGTGAGAAATCAAATAATGTGATATGCTACAATTGTCATGAGAAAGGTCACATTATAAGGTATTGTTTATATGAACCCTCAAATCAGATTTGGGAAAATGAAGCTATTAGAGGTAACAATAAAGTTGTATGTTTCAATTGCAATGAAGTGGGTCATATAGATATATCTTGTCAACATGGATCACCAAGAAATAATTTAAATAATGAGGTATGAATGAGGTTATATGTTTCAAATGTAATCATGTTGTTCATACTTCTAGGTTTTGCAATCGAGCTATTTAGACAGAGTTGGAGAGATGGAGATTCTTAAGGTAAGAGTCCTATTACTTGTTTCAAATGCAATAAATTTGGTCTTATTTCTAGATATTGTAGATGGAGAAAATAAATATAAAAGAGGAAGGAATATGAAATTTTTAATCATGGTGATAATCCTTAAGTTACTAGTGAGAGAATTATACAAAAGGACCTAGTTGTTACTTAATAACACTATCAAGGGAATGATAGGAAATTAAAACTCGGCTGATTGAAGAATTTGATGCAATATCTTGGTGTCATGTCTCACAAGGATTTGGATGCTTTTCTTTTTTAGGACAAAATTGGAAGTCTGGGTGCCTCCATTAGGATTCATGGACTTGATCTTCCTATGAGATAGAAGCATTTGAAGGTATGTAAAGTTTATCTGTTGTGTTTTCTCATCATGTCTTATCTTGTGAAGTATATGGTCTTAGGTCAAATGGTCTTGGTATCTGTTAAAGGATGGTTTGAGTCAATTTTTAGTGTCATGTTGAGTCATGTGTTGAGGTATGTTCTCAGTCATTCCATCAAATCATGTTCAAATGTGTTAAGAGGTTTATGATGTCCTTTTAAGATTTATTTGGTCAAGTTTATCAAATGATGTTTATCTTTATCATATGAATATAAGTGTGCTCATATTAATGTCGTGAATCTTAAAGTCTATATATTAATATTTTTGTTGACATGTCAAGACATCAAGGTGGCCATGTGTGTAGGTTTCTAATAAGAGGTTTTTGAACTTGTATGGAGATTTTTGTTATGTATTGTACAATATGTGTCAAGGTATTTCATAGTGTCATTATACATCGACGAATCTTAAAATGACATAAGGAATGTCACTTTGGAGATGTGAGAACATAAATTCAAGAGATTCTCTACTTATGCTTCAAGGTATTCAACATGTTTTTGAAGATGGGTTAGGAGTTGAAAATGATCAAGGAGTTTAGATTTATGTAACATATGGAAGAAGAAATAATGTCCTCTAGGTATGTCATGAGTTGAATTTTGGTAGGATGCATATCACATTCCTTGATCCATATGTGAAGCTTGTCATGCCTAAGATGGAGAGTTATAACTTGATGATGGTCTACAAGTAGGTAATAATATAATTCATGATTCCTAAGCTCATTCCTTGAATAAAATTCATGGTTTTATGTCTAAGGATTAATATTTGGGTTGATATATTAGGGTAGTTTCTCTTAAGCCATGCTTCTAATGTCTTTAGAGTGTTCATGCCTTATGAAGATTGTTTAGAGATGATTGAGAAATTACTTCATTTGATAACCATGGTTACTTGCCTTATTATGGATTTTTTTGGTTTGAAATAGTGTTTCAAGAATGAAAGTTGGTTGTGTCTTTTTGGCATGAAAATTTACAACATGAAAATTTCTAATTTTCAAGCATGACAATGGACCCCAGTGTCAAAATTTTAGACTATAAACCCTTCCGATCACTTCCCTAGATCATTTCTTCCCATGTTTCAGGCCTATCCCCATCCTTTAGTTTCTCATGTGTGTATTCCTAACCTTTCCCATGTGTTGAAGAGATGTAAACAAGCTCACAAGATTCTTTTGAGACAATGTCTTTCAAGGCGGATCTTTCAACATGTTTGGGAATGGTTATTATTAGTATTTCTAAGGCTGATACATATTATTCTAAGTGGATTTGAAGAATAGAAATCATCAAGAATTTTTATTCATGAGCCTAGATCATTTTTCAGGTGATTTAGGAATATTTTGGAAAGATCTAGAGGTTTAGGAGCAAGTTCAGCAAAAGCGGGTTTTGAGGCCAAAGGAGCTTACACTATGAAAAATACCTAGGATTTGGAAGATGATTACGAGAGATCCATAATGATTTGGAGGTCAAAAAAATATCAATGGAAATATGATTCAATTCTCTACATGGTGGAACTTTTATATTTTTCTCAAGGTCCATGCATTTCTTTCCATAACTCATTCTTCACTAGCACAACTAGAAATCCCGATAGAAAATTTCATTTTTTAGAATTTTTCATGCTAAATCATACCTTTACCCCCATTACATCCTAGTAAAAATTATATTTCCTATCAAAATAATATAAATAAGTGCCCAAAAATTCATCTGGGGGCTCCAACAATGTCATTTTCAAGCTCCTCTCCAAGGTACAAGCTCCGTACTTAGCTAAAAATTTAGTGACATGTGTCATTATAAGACTAATGCATACTTTTGTGTCCCTTTTTCCATTTCCAAGGGGATAAGGGAGTATAAAAATTCACCCCCGCATCTTAGGCCTCATGGACCCACCACATGACCCTGGGAGGCTCTAATAAGCACCTTTTACCAAATTTCTAGCCCCCACTCCAACTCACGCATGCTTGAAACTTGTCATCGATAGGATAATTAAAAATTTTGGTGTCTCTCCATCCCTTTCAAATGGGAAAATGGTGGTAGAAAAATGTTCCACCCCACCATGCTCCCATCATATTACTTACTTGACCAAAAAATAGCTCTCGGGTGCTCAAACTAAGCTCTTTTTGTTATCTCCCTCACATATGCATGCATAGCAAGTGTCACTCTAAGGCCAAGGAAAAATTTTCATGTCGCCCCATCCCATTCAAAGGGGATAAGGGGGACATAAAAATTTTCCCCCTTTCCTCTCTCTCTCAAGCCTATAAATGCCAAGACTTTGTCGTTTTTCACTCCCCTCACATTGCTTCATTTCTACCTAGAACTTTGGAATTTTTTTTCTAAAATTCATCCATCCTCATTCTTCCTCTTGAATTCATCCCTATAATTTTCCATGATCATAAAAGAAAAAATTTCATGAAAAATTACAATTTTCAAAGGCTATGGGCACTTTTGTTTTGGCATATTGACTGTGGCTGTGAAGAGAAAATATTCATAACTTGTAAACTAGTGCATGGATTGGCAAGGGGTTTATTTTATTATACTCCATTACCAAACCCATTCAAGGAGAAAGTTGCAACATATTGACATGATTCCCTAGATTTGAAATGGTGAAAAACATCTTTTTGTTCCCTAGATTTCATTTCTTCAATTTCCCACCATTTTGACAGATGAATTGAGCTAAAAATGTGATTATAAATTCCAGTAAGAAAAGCGTATTCGGAGAAACCAATTTCATCACAATCTGAGGTGGGAAAGAACATTTTCCAAAAATATTAGGGACTCCATTAATGGCTTTTATGGCACAAAAGTTAAAGGGTAGTGAGTAACTATACATCGAGAATTAACACATGACTCCTAGATTCATGCGACCTCCCAAGGTCATGTTGAGAGAGCCATAATGAAATGAATGGGATAATAGTAGGATGGGTAAATGGGATATAGGTGGAATAGATGGAAGTGGCAAAAAGAAATCAAGGAAACCTAATGTTCTCAACTAGAAAAATGGGAATTTTCTCATTGAGGGAAATGAATTATTTTCTTACTTGTTTGGGCATGATGTTGTGATCAAGGATGATCGTCGTACATAAGTCATGGTCAATATCGATAGAATCGAACAAGAATATACTTTGTTATGGAATATGGGTAAATTGTCCTTTGTCTTATATGAATTCATCTTTGGAGAGGGTCATGAAGATAGGACAAATATTGAAATAAGGAGATATCAAAGGCTATGGAACCTATTCTCTACCTAGTTGGTTTTCCCAAAACTCTCCAACAATGTCTACCTTGTCATTCAAAGCAATGAGAAAGTGCATAATGTTAGATGGGACTAGGCTAGTCCTAAATATGAGTGACTTAATCCTCGGTCAATGCTTTTCAAACATGTGTCAATGTTTTGTTGTGGCACATTAGATCACAAACTCTAAGTCTTGGTTTTTGTGGACTGAATGTTCATGTGGGAACAAACTAAGAAAATGTGTAAAAAAATAAACATGTAAGAAACCAAAGAGACTCGAAGCTATGGTGCAGTATCCTAGGACGCTTTGGAAACGATTGTTTTTTTTTCATTCCCAATTTAATTAATATAAGTTCCTACCTCTAAATAAACAAACAAAGAAAATCTGAATTAAATAAAGATGATTGGTTTCCTCTTTAATTTAATTAAATCGGATTCTGAAGTGTTTAGTTAAATAAATACAAAACAAACTATCTAATTTTTTTGTATTTTCAGAGAATCTTTTAAATGTAAATAAATGAAATAAATCTAATTAAATTATAATCTACGTTTTTTGTTTTTCTGTTTACTAGAAATAAAATAAAATAAATCTACATGCAAGGGAAATTGCTTCTAAATTAAATAAATCCTACTTCTACACTAAAATAAAATAAACAAGGAATAGTTGGATGTGGCTATTTCTCTATCATTGCGAGAATGTGGAGCTTAATCTAATATAAATAAATATATTTTCTAATTTGTAATTGTGGATTCTACTTCTTCTGATTGCTTCACCTCATAATCATGAGAAGAAATAAGGCTTCTAGAAATAATTTATTCTTCCCCTAAGACTTCCCCGGTAAAACAATAGATCTTACGAAATACTAATAGTGAAGAAATACAAGAAGCATAGACACGAAGCTTCCTCAAGCTTCTTTACCTAATCCACAAGGATAAGTAGGGAATAATTTAATCACTGGAAGATTGTTTGTATGCTCATAAATATAACTAATGGAGGAATTAAAGTCTATAGATATTATAAATGAATAAGTAAGGAAATTTATGCACATGAAATTCCTCCAAATCCTTTCCAGGTAAATTCATTGGTATAAACTAAGAAGGCAATATCACTAGAAGCTTCTTACAGGAAAATAAATGGATAGAATTCTACTTCTTTAAAACAAGATATTGATTTAACAACAAATATTGATTCTAGATTAAAAGATCTCTGAAGAAAATTAAATAACATCCCCAACCTAGTTATCGTAGAACTGTGATGATTCCCAAGTATGGTTATGCTTCTCTTTATCCCCTCAACTTCTTTTCTAGAGATGAGTCCAATTGGTCTAGGGAGTTGTGCTGGTTGTAGAAGAAAATCAAGAAACAAGAAGAATGTTGGAGTAGACTAGTTACAAGTAGACTGGTAACAAATGCAATCAAGAGAGAAACAAAGAAAAGAATGATTTATTTGTGTAATTTCTGGCAGGATTTCAACAAAGTAATGGTGAAATAAAAATAAAGAACCTCCAACCAATGCTTTGTGAAAAATCTTGGTTTTTATATAAAAATGGTAGGGAAGAAGTTCAACACACTTTTCAATCAAGAAATGTCAGATTATGCTAGGAAGGGTAGTCAACATTCTAAGAATAGTAAGGAAGGAAGAGGAGTTCCATACATATCCAACAAGCTCAAAATCGGGAGTTGGTCAAGAAACATAGAATAAAGACACCGAGAACCTTACAACATGTGAACAAATCTCGTTGTCTGAAGTTACATATTAAAATGCATGACATCTCCAATCTGCATTGATCTGGAGATTGTATAACCACCATGATGGTTGTATAACCATCGCTATAGGAAAACTAGAGGTTATGTAACCACCACGGTGGTTACGTAACTAAAAATCACTAAGGAAAAGGGGTTAAAAGAATTTGCAAAAGTAATAAAAGATAAAAAACTTATAAATTAAAAAAAAGTCACATAAGCATGTTGTAAACAAGGAAATGGGACCTAGACATCATCATTTACTCTGGAAATGAAATTTATCATCATAGGGGATTTTTATCGTTCTGCTAATGTAGCACCATGTAATTTTGGTGCGTATATATTGAGGCCTCGAGAATATATTTAGCCATGATTGGACATAGAACACGAGTTCAAAGTATAGCGTTCCCATATGGGAAATTTTGAAATTATACCTCATTCGTCTATGTGTTAAAATCACGCCAAGCTAAGCTTCTCTCCACCGCAAGAGAAAATAGGAATCAAGTGTAGATATAAAACATAATTAACAAAACATTTTGAACTTAAAATAAAAAGAGTTCTTACCATATCCATAGGGATAAGAAATATAACTATGCCAACACTCCATCCCCGCATACACACACTTGAAATGATATTAGAAAACTATATATATATATATATATATTACTTTATACTATTTGTAGAAATCATTTTTACTCACCTGCTTAGTGATTTTTTTGAGCTCTGGATTATCAGTGACCATTTTTCTGGAAAGTATAGCCAAATTGATGAACATTCAGAGACGATAATAGTGCAGCCAATGACAACGCTATAGGGTAATGATCAAGTTAGTTATTAACATTTGTTCATTTTCCCTAAAATGTAGGATTTAATAAAAACTAGTCGTAGGGGTTATTTTTGTAGGGGTTATTTTCAATAATTTTATAGTCAAAATGATCACAAGAGGGGAATTAGGATAACATATACTATGACAATTAGAGAAGCCAAGCGGATAGATATGGCTCAACTCTGGGGGCCACCACACCTAGTATCCACGCCGAATACAATGGACATAGTTATGTAACCATATTAGGATATGGCTAGCAGATGGGGTGATGAGGGCATTATCTTGACCACATATCACACCACAATTCAGCTACTTGACTAGACTAGTAGAAATTTGACTCATCTAATACTCTGGGTACCCCAAAATTTGGCTTACCATATGTAAATTCTCTCCAAAGTGGTGGCTATAATGTACAGGGGAATACAAGAGGTGTGAGCTACCTAGAAAGGCTAGTTAGAGTGGACAATTATTACTCCTATGATTCCTATTGGTAGATGATAGGCTGCATCGGATCTAGGTGTTGTGGCAATAGTTACACTCGAGATAGGTGCTCTAGATTGAGGCAGGACTAGTACACAATAAGGTGGAGATTGAGACTAACTAATGATTAGAAGAGGACACAAACTAAGAGTGGTAGGGGATAGGAGAGGCCTCAAAAATATCCAAAGATGAGGCAAACACGAAGGAGGAGACAATGTATCCTGAGGATACAAATGAGGCATCCATACACCCATAAAGGGTGGTGGAGGAGGTAAAGGCCAAGGAGTATGTACCAGCTCCTGCACTAGCACCGATGTTGATTCGAGCTAGATGTTGGGGGATCCGAGTGAGTGAAATGATATTTTTTTCTACCCTCACTTCCTAGATTAAATGTTAGTTTAAGCTAATCTATTTTTTAAAATCTAACTTTCCATTATTTATTTGTACTTTTCAGGTACTACGAGATGGATGAAAATATCTTATTCAAGTGTAAGCTCATGTACATGTTCATGATCCCCACAAAGATGACATGAGATTAGTTGTTTGTCAACACAGACACCCAACAATGACATTCTACCATACTAACATGTTCGTGTCATCTTGACATGCAACAAAGGTGATGACTCGAGATGAGATTATACATCACTCTACATGAGGATTGAGAGAGATGGTGGTGAGCACATTCACACGGTGTAGCCACCACTATTGGTTGTTCACCCAGGAATTCACACAGTCATTCTCATTAGTCCTGTACATGAAGGTTCTCAGGTTTCACCTATCCATTCTCACCATAGGAGCCACAACAGGAGTCCTCACGCCAGTTTTACCCCTTCATAGAGGTCTAGTAGAGATGGATAGGCCTAGGGCATTTATTATTTTGAGGTAGTTTTTGACAAGTATATTGAATTTTTTTTTGTATTTTGAGCTCTTAGAGACAATTTTTGGCCACACTTACTTTATGGTGTAACAACATTGTACACGAGAAAATTAATATTATATATACATATATGGACATATTTTGGTTTAGAATCTCTGGTAATAGTTGACTACGTTATGGTTCATTTCATCGTGCACTCTTAGATGGTTTGGAATTTCTGGTGTTTATATGTTTTCAATGTTTGTTATGGATGATGATGTAATGTGCTAAACAAAAATATTTTGTATGATTATTCATATGACAAAAATCATAACTTAGTTACTTTTTTTTCAAGAGATATTTATAATTTATATTCCAATATCAAAATGTATTAAATGTGACATGATGAAAAGATGAACTCACTCCATTCTTAACTCCACACAACTATTAGGATATGAGGGCTTGTCACTAAGAATTAAGAAGGATGCAAGTTACAGGATTTGAAGAATGTGAATGTGAATGATGACCAAGAGACAATACTTTGACAAATATCCAATTAGAAACTTATAACCCAACCCTCATCAAGATCAACTAACTAGTTCAAATGGATTTTTTCTTGTAAGTTAGACTAGAATTAGATATTTGGATGACCTATTGACTAAAAAAATATAGTTTTTAGGAATTAATCTCTCTTAACATACACATATAATTCATTTTCATGGGGAATTTTAGAAGAAATTTTATTCATTTGTTTATTTGCAACTTCGATTTATTATTCGACCCCCATGCCACTAGTAAGAAGCATGGGCTCATCACCAAAGGTTAGTGGGGATGATAAGTGTAGTTTTATTTGTAAATGAAAGAACTTTGTGTTTATTGTTTATTTATCTTTTTTTTATTGACTTGACTTGGATTGTGCTTTTAGGAGGGAAAATTTTCCCCTAACCTTAACCCCACGCAACTAGTAGGATGTGAGGGCTCACCACCAAAGGTTGAGATATATGAAGAATATTCTAAGTGAAATGTTTAGAATGTTTATGTTATAGAGAGATATTTTTAGGGGAATATTTATCATCAAGAATCTTCTATAGAAAACTATGGGAAAGAAACATCCGAATTTGGGAGAAACCATGAAGAAGACTAAGCATACAAGTCCTTGTAGTATCAATGTCAAAATTTTGTCTCATGAGCAGAGATGATAACAAATATTGGATAATGTTAAGATGTGTAATGAATTTTGGAGAAGTAGGATGAATTTGTTTTCCAATGTTTGAAATTTTAAAAGTCACTAAAAAAGTAAGTTTCCAATTTACAATTTTAAAATATGATAATGCAATAATGTACAAGTGGAAATGCAAGTGACTATATATAGAAACATTTAAGGTGAAGTGAATTGATGCAATCATTGAATTCCCTGCCCTCTAAATTAAACAGATGATACAGACCATTCTTAAAGTTTTCCATTACTTAATAAGGCCCTAACCATTTCAGCCTAAATTTTCTTCCTTCACTGACCTTTTTGTCCTGCATTCGGTTGTCAGCCTTAACACAAGGTCACCTACTTGTATTTCTTGTTTATATACCTTTTTGTTGTATTGATCACACATCTGCCATCAATGTAGACCTGATGATGTTGTTCACCTCGAGCCATTTTTCATACGGGATTTCCAATTTGTTCAATCGTGCTTCTCGGTACACGTCTTTGTCGAATATTCCTTATAGAGACACATGAAGACTTGGCAAGGTTCACTTTAAGAACCCCCCACAAAAAAATATTATAGAGTGGGTGGAAAATATCCATAAAGGGATTTCAGAAAATGGGGAAAATAAAAAAAAGGTTTTGTAGGAAAAAAATCCTTACAGGCATAGTTGTACGACTACGGTAAAAATGTAGGTGAGTACAAACATAGGCATGTGACAAGTATGAGTAAATTTAGGTGGTTTGTAGATGGGAAGTTGTATATACAACTATCCATTTTTAGGCCACATGCATATAGTCATGTAGCTACCTATCTGACTACCCGATTACATATGCAATTGCATCGTTGTCTGTTGTTAGCCCCGCTTATAGATGGATGTTTGCAAGTGTCGGCCCTTTTATCGCCATGTGTCCCTGCATAGAGTATATATATTAGTTCCTCAATCCTAGATATTATTTCATTATTTTAAGACTATCTCTCTCAGCTCTTGGCTCTAGCCTCTGCATCTCCAAGGACCAAATTCCAATTTGCAAATGGCTTCCTCCTCCCAAGATCGTTCCCATTCCTCCTCCCAAGCTTGTTCTCATTTTTCATCCTAGGCTAGTTCTTAAGAACACGTCCAGAAAAACCAATAACATAATTCAAAACCTTATGTGCCCCCAAATTTGCACATTTCTCACGCAAAAGGACACATTCATTGACTGGGTCGAGCAGTGTTTCTTTCAAGGGATAATTTACATGTATTAATATGAAATAGACAATGGTTTACTGCAATTTCTATTGTTCAATTTTGACATGAAGAATTATGTCTTCAAAGTGAATCTTCCATCTCAAACATTTACTTTTGGGACATCTCCGAAGATATTCACATCTTAACTAAGCTTCCTTACATAAATGCTGACCCCGTGACAACAAAAGCACTGCTGCATCGAGATGAGGAAAAAAAGTATCTAGAGTCCCAATTCAAGTGTACAAGTTGAAGGTAAGTTATAATAATATGATTTTTAGTAGTATTTTATTATTATCAAAATATTAATAAAGAATTATCCTTTTCTCAATGACGTGCGGGTATTTCTAACACATCTAAATCAAGACGGGGTTTAATTGTGCAAGTTGTTCAAAATGATTTTATGCATGCTATGATCAAATGTTTTTAGGCTAGGATTTTCTTGCAAGCAATAAAAATAGGCATACCATACTAGGATCTTGTTTACATGCTTCATTCCTAGTTTACCAAAATTTTGACTGGTGTTCAACTATATCCAACAAGATATGACAAGGTGTGACACATACTATTTATAATGATGGTACAACATTTTCATGTTGTAATTATGTACTTGTATTATATCACGAAGCGTATCATAATTTGAACTCGATGATAATATTCCTACTAGTGTTGATGAAAGAATGAAAGTAAAATTCCTTATTATTGATGAGCAACATGTACGTGTAAAGTTTCAATTTCTGCAAAAAAAATCATTAATTTATTTATAAATTTGAGCTAATTTTCAATTTTCTTTCAGAACAAAAGACTTACATTGAATGCAAGAAGAAAATATTCACTAAGAGGGCATCAAACACCTGAGGATATTTTAGATTATTATTAGGATGCACAACTATCTCTGACTATAAGTTAAAGACAAAAAAAATGCATGAGGAATTCTCTTACACCCACTTAATTGCAAGTGCTAGAAGCAACCACATCAATCATTTCAGGTATTAATACTGGGGTCCACTATGTAATTGTACAGTCAAAAGTCAAGACTCAAGATATGATTCATAAAATAATGTAACATATGTTATTATATGTTTTATTAATCAATTAGGATATTATCAGCTATGTGTAATTTTTAACATTATAATTTACATCATATTTATAGATTCCACTGATAGTTCTCATGAATCTTCCTGACACCATGTTAAACATATGTAATCCACTACCATAATGAATCAGCCACTAAAAATGGAAGAAAATTCTACCCCTACTCATAGACATACCCAACATGGTAAGTATAACTGTATAAAATACATTTTTAATCAATTACAATTTTAAATTTTCTTCTAAATTTCCTAAATATTGAATTCTTGTGTTTTCAAATTACCATTTTGCAATTCCTTCTCCTAAGAAAAAAATATTCCACCACCACCACCCCAGAGATAGGTTCAAATAAGGGGGAAATAATATCTTTCCAACTACTAGTAGTGGCACAATTCGTTTAACAGGTGGTCTTAATTTATGAATTTCTCTTTGAGTGGTCTTAAGTGTAATGGGTGCCACCATTTTGCATGTCATTGATCTTGATAATGATTTATTGGGTATTGAGAGTGGTATCTTGGTGAGCCAACTACCTTCTATACCCATAATAATATTTAAGGAAGCCCAACAAAGCGCCTATTTTATAGCTTGATTCACCTATTTCGCATGACATGTCATCTCCTCCTCCTGTTGTAGTGTAGACTATAGATGAATTAACATATTTTTCTTTGAATAATTTGGTGGCAGAAAGTTGTAATGCTAATGTGACTGAAGTTATTTTTCTTGATATACAATTATTGAAAACTTGGGAATTGTGGGAAAATATTTTGATAAAGGAAATAAATATCCATTTTCACAACCATTCCTAAAGAAATACATTATTTGCTTTAATTCAAAATGAGCCAGGAAAGATTGATATATTGGTGAATAAGGTTGTTTCAGGAACCATAATAGTAGACAATGACTACAATGATAATGTTTTAGATGTTATGTTGAACATGTTAGAAAATTTAAATGGTGAAGCCCAAGCTTACTACAACCAATGGGCTCGAGACAAAAACCTTATTCGATTGCAAATGTGGAAAAAGATAAAGCTATCATAAGTTTTTATTTTCTTTCTTTGTATTGAAATTTTAGTTTTGCATATTTAGATTTGTAAATTGTAACTAATAAATGTTTTTAAAATGCAGGAAAAATATGAAAATTTGAAGACTAAAGCATAGGTCTTAGATCTTCATCTAAAGATTGCGTGAAAAATATTAGCTGCTGCTATTTAACTAAAAAAACTTGTGCTCCAAAATAAACAAAATAATACATTGAAGAAAATTATCAAGCATAACATGGATCTAGATATTTTATTCAAGCATAAATCTGATGTGGATGATGCGAGATAAATAAGATATTGAAAATCTTGCTAGTATCAATTCTGCAACTATGGATCTAGTGAAATCAGGAATAATTCATGATGAAAAAATACCTGAGAGTGAGGCAACATCATAGCTAATAGATTGAGATGGAACTTTGTTATAAGTTATGACTTTGTAGTTTGTTATATTGTAAGACTCTATGAGTCTGTAATACTTTCTACTGAGACGTTTTATGAAGTTTTTGAAAAAATATGAATCAATATTGTTATTAATTATATTTATATTTTCATTGCATCTTTCACTTTGGTTTTTTTTTTTCATGTAATTTGTAAAGTATAAGTTATATGTTTTCTATTCAAAATTATTGTTTTTATTATCTTGTTATTGCATTGTATACCAAAATTAAAAGGGCATATGAATAAATTTTTTAAAATCATTTATTCAAGAAATCTATACCAATTTCATATGAAGTTTATAATTCAAGCATATAAATTTGCATCTTTGGTTTTTTGTTTTTCATAGTCACAACGCAAACTAAACAATGTAATTTGTAAAGTATAATTTATATGTTTTCTATTCGAAATTATTGTTTTTAGTATCTAGTTATTGCATTGTATACAAAGATTTAAAGGAAATATGAATAAAAATACTAAAATCATTTATTCAAGAAATTTGTACCAATTTCATACGAAGTTTATAGATATGAGTATATAAATTTGCATCTTTGGTGTTTTGTTTTCACAATGCAAACTGAAACAATGTATCTTATTGTTGGATTGTATACAAAAATTAAAAGGAATTAAGATATTGGAATCATTTATGCCAAAAATTTGTATCAATTTGATATGAACATCGAAGTTTATATATAGGACTATTTAAATTTGCATGTTTGGTGTTTTGTTTTTCACATAACAAATTGAAACAAATTACAATGTAATGTGTAAAGTATTATATATGTTTTCTATTTGTAATTAATGTTTTCATATCTTATTATTACATCAATGCATTGTATACAAAAATCAAAGGGATTCAATAAAAATACAAAAATCATTAATTCAAAAAATTTGTAGCAATTTCAAATGAAGTTTACTAGATAGGATTATATAAATATTTATAAAACATGTGTCTTGAGTCTTACCAAGGTACAAGTGTCAAGCCTAAAAATCAGTAGCTGAAACAATGTTCAAGCATTTTCCTTGGAGACATTTACATCTCTAGTGTCAAACTCAGTAGAGCATCCACCTCCTGGTTAAGAACTAAGATCAACATTGTTTTTTGTTGTGTTTGTGACTCCTCTTCTATCAAAAATGAATTCCAATTCGTAATCTCCCTTTCATAAGGAAATGCATCCACTAGATAATGTGAAACATATAATCTCAAACATGTCTCCAAATTTTTATCCAACTGTTTAGAAGATTTGATTTCATAAAAGATAGTGCACTAAAAACATGTTCATCTTCTACGATCCCAAAATCATTATTTGGAAAAGATCATATAGATGGAAATATGCACTAAGAATTTCTTGCGGGGATTTGCTTGGATGCGCTTTTTTCCACACAGCCTTGTGATAGCTCCATTTTTTGTTGGATTGTCTAGGTGCCAATATTGATCTAGAATTGTAAGTATAAAATGTGATGATTGAGTTGTCAGTAAATTTTTTTGAAAAATACCTTTAATAACAACACCATTTATCTGTACATTCCAACTGAAATGCTTTACCAAAAAAGACATATGATTAAAAAATAATTCACTTACAAATTGTTCATTGTTACCATCAAATACATTCTAGAATATGGGATTCACCACTCCCATAGCCTCTAGAAGATCATCCATTTTAAAACGATCATGAATTTATGAAGATAACATTTTCATATAAGATGCGTGTAACATGAACTTCAATTTATACTCTAGCTAAATCAACTCTCTGCTAAAATATATGCATTGGATTTTCCTTCCCATTTACATATATTCAAAGAAAATCCTTAATATTGAATTTCATATAGTAATTAGGATCTTTGATGTCTGTTAACATTTTACAGCTTCTCAAATAAAGGCCCTTTAAAGCCCTTTTGGGATAGGTACAACATATCAATATTTCGATGCACATGTTTCCTCAACCGTATGAAATCAACAATATATATTGACCTCTCTTGAGCATGTTTACTTAAACAATTTATTTCCCTTAACATGGGAGAATTCAACTTAAATTCAATAACATTTCCAAATCTATTAAATGGTATGACATAAAACCAACCAACGATGGATATTCTTGAAAAATTTTGCATGTAGGTTCATACATAGAAATCCACCTTGTATCTACATATTTAAGCAGTTTTTACCATCAGTCACACCAATTGAAATTTTTGAAACTCAAGGAATCTCTTGGGACTTCTAGACATATATACATGAAGGTCACAGATCAGCTCTTCTACTTTTGCAATAAAGTGTCAAATGTGCTAACTATTCGTATGAAAGATTCATTTTGTGTGCCATACAATGGATTGGAATCATGTATGGTGCAACAAAGGTTTGTATTCGAATGCACAAACCATTTTTGTTCCCCTACATGATTGATGCACCATATATACCAACACACACCAATTTAGTGGCAATACTATAATCATCCATTCCCATTATAGTTCTCAAACTTGAAATAACCAACTTGTAAATGTTCTCTGCATTGCATTTTTCGTCATTTTATGTACTATTAATAAATGAGGTATCCTTTGATGGTTCTCAAAAGTATAAATATGAATGCAAATCCACATTATGTTGTCAACAGTTGTGACCTCATCAATAGACAATGACAATTTTTTTACAATTTTTACTTTTTCTTTCAAATCCTCCTTCTCAATCATTGCTAGACATTTGGCAATTTCCCAAGCACTATTTTCTGACCAATGGGATTGTGGAAGATTAGGAAATCCATTAAGTTGAAATAAAACTTTATAATCCATGAAAATCAGAAATAGGTCTACCCTTTTTCAGAATATGGTAGATAGTTATGAACTGTATATTTTTAGCTCATGCAGATTAGTCTAAACAACTTTTCCTAGGTGAGTTGTAATAGTTCCTCCTTTCTCAACAAGATTTTCTAGGTGTTTCTTTTCATTTTCATATTCTTCGCATATCTAACATGCATGCATTATTTTGCATTTTTCATCTCTGTGTTCATTTTATTTGACCATTTACTTGTTTAACTGACTCATATACTTTACCACAATGTTTCTCTATTGTGTCAAGTTTGAGTTCAATTTTTGATCCTTTCCTAGTTTCCAACTACAAATAGTACATTTACATTTAGTTGGAATATCAATACCTTTTTTTGGTTGTACTAGTTCAATGAATGGAAACTTTACATCCCATTGAAATTAAAATTCCTACCAATGGTCCATGTCTTTCTCTTTCTTCTCACAAATTTTGGGGTTGCATTATCACCTACAACAGTAGGATCACATTATGTCTGAATATCTTCATTTTTTATCTCTCGGCATTAATGGGATTGTTTTTGTTTTTGGTTGTTGGAAATTTCCTCTCTTTGTTTGATTTCATAATTTTGACTGACCTCAAGTGGAGGCAAATCTTGAGGTTGTTGCATGTCTTCTTGTGGAGGATAATAATGAGCATTTTCCTCAAGAGGAGGCATGTAATAATCAGTGGGATATTGTGCATCTGCAAGGAAGTGGTTTTTAAAATTGTATTATTAACTATATTATTGAATTTTTTAATTTGAAAATAAAAATGTTTAATTATGTAGTTTGTACAATACCTGCATTGGGTGTGTATGGTGGTCACACTTGCATATGATTATTCCTAATCTCTTTTTGTGGCTCACTAAAATATGTGAAAATATTTCCTTTTTTAGATTAGCCTTCCAAATTGTGAGCACTAGAGGATCGCTAGCGATCCATTTTCACGTGAATGAAAACAAGGTGTAATGTGTAATGTGTAATTTGTAAGCACTCTTTCTCCACTTTATTGTAATGTGTTTCATAAACAAGGAGAGTGCGGATAATGAAATAAATGGCCCATTTGCGACCATCTTCATCCTCCTATGCAAACATGCACACTATCAAGACATCTGTGGCTCGAGAATATAGAATTAGAGGAAGATAAATTTTTGGTGGCATGAGCATAGGTGGTGACATGAGAAAACACTTTACCGACTCAAAAGACTCGTGACATTTAATTGTAAATATTTTACAACATGTTTTCTTGAGCAAGATATTAATAGGGTGAATGGTATATGTCAAATCAGGGACAAATCTATGAATTACCTCAAGATTTCCTAAGAAATATCTAATGCTTGACTCATCCATTGGTGGGGTCATTTCCAAGATTTCACAAATATTAGAAGGATCTATATCGATCCATCAAGATAAAATGATATAACCCAACAATTTACCCCCATGACTCCAAACACACATTTTTTTGGATTTAAGGTTACACCATATTCAATTAATCATGACAAAATAATAAAAATAAATTTGGGATGATCACCCCATTCCTTAGATTTTTATAGTATATCATCAACATATGTCTCCACAATATTATGAATGATATCATGGAAAATATATGTCATGGCCCACTGATATGTGGCTCTAGCATTCTTCAAACCAAATGGCATGACAACATAACAAAAGGTCCCCCAAGGAGTGGTAAAATTAGTCTTAGTTTGATCCTCCTTAGAAATCCTTATTTGGTTATATCCAGAAAATCCATCCATGAGATACAATAACTCATAACTAGTTGTTGCATCAACAATGATGTCAATGGAAGGCAATGGGAAATCATCTTTAGGGAAGTCCTTATTAATTTCCATAAATTCAATGCATATTCATATCTTCTCGTTATTTTAAGGACCAAGTATGTATTGGACAACCACATAGAGTAGTCCACTAGTTTAATAAACCCTACCTAAAGGAGCTTCATCACTTCCTCCTTGACCATTAAAGTGACCTTAGGCTTCATAGGTCTCAATTTTTGTTTTATAGGCTTCACATCAGGTTTAGTAACCAGGTTATGAACTACCACATCGGGAGTGACACATATCATCTCCTTGTAACTAAAAGTAAAAGATTTGGAATTATCTTTAAGCACCTTGGTGTGTGCTTCTACTTCTTTAGGTGAAAGCAAAGAACCAAGCTTTAAAATTCTAGGTTCCTCTTTCGTTCCAATGTTAATGTCAATGGTTCCTTTGATTAAGGAAGTATTACCCTCCTTAAACTAAGGAGGATCTAGGGTAACTCTAACTCTTCTTCCTCAACTTCATAGATTTCAAAATATTTTAATGAGGAAGGATTCATTGTTCTATCTCCAAAGTAAGAAGAAGGGTGAGGGGTAAGGGAAAATCCTTTCTTGTGATGTGTGGGATGAAGGTCAACATGTGTGTGGGGGTATCCTAATATACTCTCATCATTCTCTGTAATATCTAAACTAACGGGTTCAATTTTCAGTCTCCAAGTATGCAAAAATTACATTCTTAAGCATATTACGAACCGGGGTTTAGCTCGGACCAAGATAGTGAATTCTATTTCCTTTAAACCCTCGTTAGGAAAAAAATGAGAGGAAGAAGTGGCCATAGAATTGAAAATTTTATTCTTCTCTCTAATAATAACTTCAATAGAAATAAAATTGAAATATTTACATAGTTCACATATAATGGAGTTGTAAATTTGAAGGTGTTTTGCTCTAGTCTCGTAAACTTCTAAGACCCAGTTTGCAATAAGTCACCTAGGACTCTAACATTAAGCACATCCATCCTCTTGGCCACAATGATACTAATAAGTAGATATTTTTATTCTTCTATGTTATTCATACATTTTAAATTCAATCTAAAAGAAAAGAGCATAACTCTCCCTTATAAAGAAGTGAGGATCACCCCTACCCCTGTACCATAGCATGACATTTCACTCATCGTAGTTGAGAGACCAAAAATTATCAAGAAAGATAGATGTTTCATCATTATTTTAATCCTCTTCTTAAAACTCAAAACCTCAACCACGGAAACCTGTATAAGTTCTTCTTCTAGAAGAGAGGCTATCCCAAGAGCATGGAAGGTGCCTACAGAATCGAAAGGGAGAATAACTAGTAGATCATTCTCTAAGAGTTCCACTATTTCTGTTATGGTTTTTGTTCAAACAATTTCTACTACAGAAGCTTTTTTTCGTTAATATCCACCCCTTCAATTACCTTGGGTGGTTCTAAATTAGTGGTTGGAATAAGTTTTGATGTGGGAACTAGTCCTCCAGAAGGAATAGGCTTGTTTAACTGATTTGTTGGGAGATAAAATTCAAAATGGACCCTAGGTTTCTTCTTAAGGTTAGATAGGTGAATTTCAAATAGATTTGGATCACCTTAAGCCATGAATACCTTCCCTAGATGAAGGAATCTAACTTCCTGAAACAAAGTAGAGGGAATTTCCTTCATCCTATGAATCCATGGCCTACCAAGGATCATATTATAGTTGGTTTCCTTGTCTATAATATAGAATTCAGTTAAAATAGTCTTAGGCCCAAGAGTGACTAGGAGAACTATAGTCCCAATGGATGTGGTTGTAAGGCTATCATAACCTCTCAACATGTTTTGAGCCGATTTTTTTCTCCATAACCCAAATTTTGTAAGAAAGAAAATGGGACAATGTTAACTGCAGCTCCATCATTGATCATAGCTCTCTTGACATAATTTTTGTAGATCCATACTTGTAAATAAAATGTAGGATCACCTCTTCATGCTAACTTGGCATCTTTTAGAATCTTATTGTTATTGAAAACAAACCCGGTTCCTCTCTCAAGTTGGCTGAAGGATAGACCTCAAAACCTATATGATTAATTTAGGCCTCTAAAGAAGGTGTAACATGAACTAAGTGACCAAGGCCTAATGCTACTAATAAAGAAGATCAGTGTGATTAGGATTTCTTCAACAAATACAGTAAAGATATGTGAGAAAAGGACTTGGTTAGGTATGTAATCAAATCATAAGCATACATTGGTTTAGGGACTACTGCTGGATCATCTTTGCCTTTGAAGGATAAATGGGGAGAGGCTACGATATGTAGTCATGAGTATGGGTAGCTGCATGGATTTCTGGTTGGTCTCCAACTCGAAAAGGCCTATAATATTATTCTTATTTCATTGGTCCAAGTTAGGATCAAATCGTGGATCGGTAGACATGGAGGCTTCATGATCATTTGTCCCTCTAAGAGTATCCTATTTTGTTCCCGAGGATTAATTTTCTCATTTTTGGGGCACTTCGGGAAAGGATCTCTATAAATCCAATGGGTAGCATTGTGTGGATAAATATGTCCCATGTGTATACCTTGCAGATTCCACATGGGGTTGGCTAATAACATCTCAATAAAAGTCATCTTTGATTCTCTAGAAGATGTTGTATGAACTTGTTACAATCCCTACAATTTCGAGCATTGTGACCTATAACTCTATAGAATCCACAATACAAGTTGGGGTCATACTCCCTAGATCTTTGGTTCTGGTTCTATTGTGGTCCATAGTTCAATTGTTGTTTTGATTCTAGTTTTTATAGTTATAGATTTGATGACTTTGGCCTTGGTTTAGGTATTGATTTGGGAATTGATTTGGGCATAGACTAGGGCCTGGTCCTAAACTTGCTTGAATGGGAGGATGACTATAGTCAAACACATTAATAGGAGTAAGGTTATTTTTCCTTTGATTGTTCACATTGGCATTGTTTTTATTTACATTGTTGGTGTTTACAACTTTTGGCTTCTTGTGTTGGTCAGCTACACCATCCATTGTGCAACTACGGTTCCGATTGAGGACCTTGGGTCCTTGATTTTTGTTGGAAGCATTTTGATAGTTATAATTGTTATAAATGGGGATCAACCTCTCATTTGGGCCATAATTATTGTGTCTATTATCTATCGCCGCTTATTCAATGCAAATCATGCCCTCTAAGAATTATTTGTAGCTCCGAAGAGGAAATTTTTGTACCTCCTCCTTGTTCCCTTGGTTAAGAAAATGGAGGAACAAGTCTCAAAGCTCCATATAATCCATATTAGGAGCAATTTCATAAGAGTAGAGGAATTTTTGTCATCTCTGAATGAAGTGGGTAGTGAACTCATTGTTCTCTTATTTGATATGTAAGATTTCTCTAGTCATTGCTCTCAATAACTTGTTCATGTCAAAATCCTTAATGAACTTGGATACGAGTTACTTACAGGAATGGATAGAACCTTATGGAATTATATAGTACCAGTCAAGGGAAATCCCTTCAAGAGTCTTAGGAAATGTTTTTACAATGACCACATCCCAATGGATTATATTTCTAATAGAAATGTCATATACCTTAGTATGGGCATTTGGATCTCCCTCCCCCTTAAATTTTGGGAGGTCAGACAATGTTCGTGGGAGCATGACACCTCGTATGGTGAAGTCTAGAGGTTTTTTTAGTACTCATAGTATGTTCCCACTACATATGACTCGACCATCGATGATCCTTGATGGGGAGGTGGAGGTGGGATTGGAGTTTGATACGAAAACGTAGGCATTGGTTGGGGTGTAAAGAGCCCCTTGCTGCACCGATTGTAATGGTCAGGAAATCATACACATCCATATGAGGAGATTTGAAATACATGTATGCACGTAGGGGGAATAGCACTAGGGTATGGGATTGTAGGTGAAAAACTCGGGAACATTGCATTGGAGGAACGGCATTTGGGAACACACTTTTATCTGGACCTTGTGTTGGATACATATATGAAGGATGAGGGAAATCCCTAGTGTTCTCGAACCTTTAAGAAGGTCACTCGGGTAAGGATCACCCAACTAGGCATGAGATGGTGGTTTGTTGAAAGGAACTTGTTGAAGGAACAATTTTTTTCTTTGGAATATGATGGGAAGTATTGTTTGAACCCAAAAATTATGTAGGTTGCGAGGCTTGAGAAATTTCTAATTCCTTAATTCTACCTACCAATTTTGAGATCATATTGCCAGGTGAATGTTGGAAATTGTTGAGTTGTAAAAGTACATAATACCCTACTATAAATTGGTCTTTTATAGACCACCCCTCTTTAGGTGTATTTTCTATTTTGAGACGAGGGGTAGCAATATTTTTCTGTAGAAGAGCATTTGTATACCCTTGCATCCTATCTAAGGATTCATCTATATCATTAAGGTGATCACCATTGTGGGTGATTCACATTAAAATATAATCATTTGGTAGTAAATAGGAAGAGAAGGAATCATATTGCATGCTAATCTGAGGTCTGGACAATACCCATGGATAAAACCCTTGTTCTCCCATGAACATCATAATATTGGAGTTAGATAACTCTAGTTGTGCATTGTAGCTAGGTTGGTCTATCTCCTCAATCCAAAATTTTGAGTTTTTATTAAAACCATGATAACAAGGTAGATTGTTGTATACCCACTTGGTTTTAATGGCCGTCGGACCCAATATGGGTCTTTCGTACACCTAACCCGACATATTCAGTGGGTGTATAAACACTCGTAGAATAATGGGAGAGGGAAGGATGATGAAAGAAGAGAAATAAATGGGATATGAAAGGAACTAGTCCTTCGCATTGGGTTAACCAATTTTTTACGCCTGAGAATCAACATGTGACTCCTAGACACAAGCGACCTCCCGAGGTCATGTTGGGATAGCCAAAATGAAATGGGTGGGATGGTAGAGGCTGGGTAAATGGGATATAGATGGAATAGATGAAAGTGGCAACAATAAATCAAGAAAACATAATATTATTAACTAGAAAAATGGGATTTTTCTCATTAAGCATAATAAATGCATGTATTACTTGTTTGGGGGTGATGCTATGATCAAGGATGATCATCTAATGTAAGTCATAGTCAATATCGATAAAAAAACAAGACTCTAATTGGTTGTGGAACATGGTGGAATTTTCCTTCATCATTTGTGAATTCCTCTCTAAAGAGGGTCATAAAGATAGGAAAAACAATGGAATAAGGACATATCAAATTCCGTACAACCTAGTCTCTACTCCGGCTAGTTTTCTGTAAATATTCGGTAGTTTCTACCTTATCGTTCAAAGAAATGAGCTAGTGAATGATATTAGGTGGGACCATGGTAGTCCTATATATGATCTCGATGTAATCCTTGGTCAATTTTTGTCAAGCATTTTTCAATGTTTGGTTGTGGCACGGTTAGATCACAAACTCTAGGTCTTGATTGTCTCAAACCTTGGGTCATGTGGCACAAACTAGGCAAATGCAGAAATTAAAAAAACATGCAAGAAACCAAAGTGAGTCAAGCTAAGGCATAGTGGTGTAGGACGCTATGGAAACAATGGGGATTTTTTCATTCCAAATTTAATTAATCTAAGTTCTACCTCTAAATAAAAACAAAGGAAATCTGAATTAAACAAATTTGATTGGTTTCCTCTTTAATTTAACTAAATATTATTGCAAACCGTTTGATTATAGAAATGAAAAACAAACTATCTAATTACTTTTTTTTTAGAGAATATTTTAAAATGAAATAAATCTAATTAAATTCTAATATATGTTTTTGGGTTTTACATTTCTTTGGAAATAAAATAAATCTACATGTAAGGTTAATTGCTTCTAAATTAAATAAATCCTACTTCTACGCTAAAATAAAATAAACAGGGAATAGTCGATGTGGCTATTCCTTTATTTCATATTGTGGATCTTAATCTAATATGAATAAATATATTTTCTAATATGTAATTGTGGATTATACTTCTTATTGCTTCACCTCGGAATCAAAAGAAGAAATAAGGCTTCTTAGAAGCAATTTCTTCTTCCCCTAAAACTTTTCTGGTAAAATAATATATCTTACAAAAAGACTAATAGTGAAGAAATAAAACAAGAAGCATAGACAAAAGCTTCCTCAAGATTCCTTACCTAGAAAACCCACAAGGATAAGCAAGGAATAATTTTATCACTAGAAGATTCTTCATATGCTCATAAATATAATTAATGGAGGAATTGAAATCTACAAATATTCTAAATGAAGAAGTAAATAAATTTATGCACATGAAATTCCTCCAAATATTTTTAGGTAAATCCACAGGATAAACTAAGAAGGAAGTATCGGTGGAAGCTTATTACGGGAAAATGAACAGCTATAATTCTACTTCTATAAAACACTATTGATATAGCAACAAATATTGACTCTATATCAAAAGATCGAAGAAAATTAAATAACACCACGAACCTGGTCATTATATAAATTTGATGATTCCCAAGTGTTTTTATGATTTTCTTTATGCCCTTATCTTATTTTCCAAATATGAGTGCAATTGGCCCAGGAGTTGTGTTGGTTGTATTAGAAAATAAAGAAGCAAGAAGAATTTTGGATTATACCGGTTGTAGGTAAACTAGTAACAAATGCAAGTAAGAGAGAAAAAATAAAAGACTAAATTATTTGTGCACTTTATAGAAGGATTTTAGTAGAGTAAGGATGAAACCAATGCTTCGGAAAAATATTGGTTTTTAATAGAAAAATGATAGCGAAGAATTCTAGCACACTTGGCAATCAAGAAATGACAGATCATCTTAGGAAGGGATAGTCAACATTATAATAATAGTAAGGAAGGAATAGGAGTTCCCATTGGTATCCAACAATCTCAAAATTAGTGGAAATGATCAAGAATTGTAGGATAAATCCCTTTGAGAAGATTGCAACATATGTATAAAAATTTTAGTCCGAAGTCTCGAATTAAAGCTCAGGGGAACCACCGGTCACGTAGATTGGTGGTTACACAACAACCATGGTGGTTTCATAACCACCACTATATAGACAGACCAAAGGTTACATAACCACCACAATGGTTAGGTAAATAAAGAAGAAAAACTAATTAAAAGGGGCAAAAAACATTTTCAAAAGAAAGCAAAGCTAAGGAACTGATAAATAAAGAAGAATAAGTCATATAGGCATGCTGTAGACAAGGAAATGGGACTGGACCTCATCATTTTCTCTGGAAATGAAATTTATCATCATAGGGTATTTTTACCATTCCACCAATGTATCATCATGCAATTTTAGGTGTGTACAAGAAACTCATGATTTCTCGGAGTTCAAGTGGGTGAAATCGGGTGAAAACTTAAACAGAGCTTTGAAATAAATTATGTAAAATTCTATAAGAGGTTTCAATCAAATTCGACACCGAGAATTATTTTTATATTTTTAGTAACTCTCTACGAGATAACCTACTATAAATAGTAAGTTCAAGAAGAATGTGCATTCACACTCCCAAATTCATTCCCTCATGATTGAGACCCTAAAAATTTGACAAGATCGGAAAAAATGACAAAAATTGTCGTAATGGTGAATATTTTAAAAATAGAAATTATGTGAAATGAGATAATCATGGTCACATTTTTGTCCTTCACACATTATAAAATGGTCTTGACACTCACGGGAGCTTCTCTCCTATTTTCAATTCAATTCCTGCATTTCCGATATGGTGAGAAAAAGTGTCAAGATGAGAAATGCCATATTTATATCGAAATCCATTCCAGTTCACTTCACAGAATGCATAATCAAAAGGTGGATAAAATTGGTTATAATTTCATTCTTATTTTCTTACTCTGTGATTATAAATATTTTTTCTCATACTTCACTCATCGCTAGTACTTTCCCATGATGGAAAAATTAAGATCATGGTCGGATGAACAAATTGCATCGATCTTTCCAATGCAAATGGTTGATCATAAAAATGTGGTAGTGTCTTAAGGATTAGAGAGATTTTTTCAATAAGAATATTCATCTTTCAATATCCTCATTGGTATACTTCTTAGGTGTTCATCACTCTTCTTCTCGGCATGTTTAAGCAATGTGGTGAAGGATCATCATTTGAGGGTTTTCAAAAGGGAAAGGTGTTCAAAGTGATATTCATTGGAGGCTTCTCATGGTGCAGAATATTTCAAAGGTATAGGGTTCATCATTGAATTGAAGCATTTTACCATTTTATTAGTGGAGTTGATATTTCTTAATTGAAGGTGGGGACATCTTCATTCATGCTTGGAGATCCATCTTTCTCTCTTTCTCCCTCTTCCTTTTCTCTCCTTTCTAATTATTCATTGAGCATAATCATTGTATTTTTTCCTATTCACTTAAGTGACATAAATTGTAAATTGTAAAAGTATTTTCTCAAAATTATAAGAGAAATACTTAATTTGTCTCTTCTAGGGGAAATTAAAAAGTCACAAGTGGAATAGGAATGTGAAGAGTTATGTGAGTGAATATGAGAGGTCAATTCACATTGCTATAAATTAGGATAGCTTATCCATTGCAAAAGATCTAAAAAGTTAGTATTTTTAGTAGCAATTCTAAATTTTTTTAGATTGATTGAATATTTGTACTCATCACTACCCAAGAAATGAAAGCTACTTTTCTTCCATTTCCCTTTCTCATTTTTCCTCTTTTCCCTCTCTTATGCACTTTGTAAGCATAGTGATCTAGAAAGAGCTTTGTATCTTTGATAGATGAATTTAAAGAACTTTGTATCTAGGTTTCTCTATCTCACTAGATAATCTTCATTATTTCTTTCCTCTATATTGAATGATGAACTACTCTAGTTATTGGGTGTGAACTATGTAATTGGCCTACTCACCACAACAATAACCCTCCTTTCCTAATTTCTCTCCTTCACCCTACATTATTGTAATTTTCTCCCTTGTACCTCATACATGCACTTTTCCATAGGTTTAGTGGAGTGTTCTGTGTGATACCCTTATCTAAAAATCTAAAGAAAACTTGCACACACACACTCAATATTTTGCTTTTAATGATTTTTGATTAAATTTTGACATTACGATATTTTTGCATTTTTAATAAATAATTAAAAAATGCAAGTATTGTGTAAAATTAGAGAAAT